>CM060958.1:83427282-83524782 GCA_030765055.1 Mantis religiosa
TGGCACTGCCATTTCTTGTAAAATTTTAGTTTTGTTTGTTTTGTGGCAGTCGTGATACATCTTTTTATGGTAACACAAGTGTTTTTAAATTTATTAATGTTATTTTTTATATATTCATATCTAAAGTATGAACATTGCAGCCTAGATAGTTAAAATTGTTAAATGCTTGTGTGCTAAACCAATTCATTTACACAGTGGCTGTCCTGTTGCCAACTGATGCACCAGAAGACGGAAGATAAACTAGGGGACGAGAATAGAGTTGCCAGAATGACCTTGATGCAGGCCCAGGGACTATTCAACCGGCTTTGGAAAGGAATTTGTATAATTGGGGACAAATTGTTAAGCAGAATATTGTGTATTATTACAGTGAAAATTTTTGCTCAGATAATAAAAATTTACTACTAGTTATTATTAATACTGCCGGCCGTCATAGCCGTGGTCGCTAGTGTGTATATCTCTAGCGGCCGCCACATAGAGTGTAACGGGTTCGGATGTTTGTGTATAGTGTATGTGTGGAAAACAAATGGAAAAAATAATGAAAAAGAAAAGTATAATATTAATGCTGTATTTAGCACTAACCGAACCTATCCCATGCCAAATAAAAGTAATTGCAAAATATTGCAGTTATAAAAGCATACCTTATCATCATCATCATCATCATCATCATCATCATCATCATCATCATCATCATCATCATCATCATCATCATCATCATCATCATCATCATCATCATCATCATCATCATCATCATCATCATCATCATCATCATCATCATCATCATCATCATCATCGCCAGCACCATCATCATCAGTATTATTATCACTATTATTATCACTATTATTAGTATTAGTATTAGTGTTGGTATTTCTGTTGGTATTTATATTCCTATTCCTACTATTAGTATTCCTATTCTTACTGTTAGTACGAGTATTACTATTCTTACTATTAGTATTACTATTCTTACTAGGAGTATTACTATTCTTACTATTAGTATTACTATTCTTACTATTATTACTATTATTATCATTATTTTTTCTTATTAATTTTTAAGATCAAGCTGTATTCAGGAGAGTCTTGCATTCACATCAAAGCCCTTGAGCTTTAATTTTAGAAAACATTATTTCAAATAAGCTTTATCATAATCAGTGTGATGATTTACCCACTCTAATTTGGCCAGTTTCCTTTACACTTTGCTATGTCGCTAGTTTGGTTACACATTGTTAGTAGCTTTAGCAAATACATGTTTTCGCCATTGACAATGCTACAGCAACCTAGGACATGCCCGCTATTCTCCTAGCAAACCACTGCCACTAATTTGCAGTTTTACCATAATATTCAGGACAAGGAACACAAACGTATTCTGCAATTAGTCATCTGGCACAGAGTACCAACATTTTGAAATGAAAAGTGAGATCCTGTGTTAGAGCATTGGCAACATGAAAGCAGTCGCTCTGTGAGTAGTAACATTAGTGAAAACTAAACTATAAAGAAAAATCATACTTCCAGAAACATATGTTGCCCACCACACACTCATTGTGAAAGCTGGTGCTACTGTTATGCTCATCGAAAACATAAACTTGGGACCAGAAAGATAATTTCACATGGTCATGTGTGCTTAATGTAAACTTCTGTAACATTGCAAGTTATTATGAGAATTGGAAAGGGAAATATTGCTTGTATTGATGTTCAGCGTCATCTACTTTTCACGGTTTAAGCCATCAAGGCTTGTTCCAGACTCAAGTTTTAAATTAAAAGTGTTGTATCCATCTTTTTCTTGGTCTACCAATATTTCTTGTACCTAATGGTTTGTAATCTAAAACTAATTTTGGAATGCAGCTATCATTCATTCTGTTGACATGTCCCTTCCGGTATTTCTATATTCTTCTATTCTTTCTGTTAGCTTAAAAATATTCAATTCCTTTTGAATGTCCTCACTTCTTTGCTTATCTAAAGGATTATACCGTGCTACATTTCTTAAAAATTTCATTTCCACTGTTTCAATCTTTTGTTCTTTTTCATTTTTTTTTTTTTTTTTTTTGTTTAAGTCAAAATTCAATACCATATAACAGTGTAGGAACTGCTATTTCTTTATAAAACTTTAATTTGGTTTCTCTTCTCATACTTTTTAAGGTTCTCTTTATGGTGCCACATATACCATTAAATTTGTGATTTTATTTAAAATGTCAGTATTTTTAGAACAAGAGACATTGCAACCAAGATAATTAAATCAGTTGACTTTTTCAGCGGGGTTTTCTGCTAATAATGTTTGATTCTTATGAGAATGGATCTCTTGAAGGCTAAAACTTCAGTTCTGTTTTTAGATATTCTTTAACTATATGGACAGGTTTATTTAATATATGTAATGCTGCTTGTAGACCACTTTTTGAGCCAGATATGAGAACTTGATCGTCTGCAAACTATAAAGTATCTAAATATTTATTCCTAATTATAAAATCAAATCTAATTTTGTCTGCCTATCAGATACGGCATCGGCAATATAAATATTATAAAGTTACGATGAAAGTGGACACCCTTGTCTTGCTCCTTTGTTTATTGTTGCTATTAAGTCTGTCTTCATCCTGGTTTCTATCATGATCTTATTTTCTACACATAAACTTCTTATCGCTGTAATGATATGTTGGGGTACACCTTTCTGTTTCATAATACTCCATAATTTATATGGTTGTTTGCTTGCTAATGCTCATGGAGTTGGAGAATTTCCATTTTCCTTCTGGCCTCCCAATAACGTGTGATTAGTTGTGCTGTCAGTTCTCCATCTGTTTTTGTCAGGGCTCTACACTGGAGCAGATGATCTCTATCCATCAATGAGTTCGGGTCCCTACACAGTGTGCAGGTCAGGGATTCAAAAATATTAATCCTGTATAGATGAGCAGAAAAACAGCCGTGGCAAGTAATCAGTCGGGAGATGGCAACAGTAATGCTTCTTGGGTAGTCTGGGATAGGATTTTTACTTCCTTGTAGAATTTTCCATTGCTTGTTGGTACTTTTTCTTTGCATTCTTCTTGCCAGAATAAGTTGATTCTATTGTTTATATGTAGTTTTGATGTGTGGAATGAGGTGTTTTGTTGGCAGCTTTGTTTTATTTATGTTCCTTTTTTTGCCAAGGAATCTGCTATTTCAGTGGCTATAATTCCAGAGTGGGATGGATTCCACTGGAAGTGTACTTCTTGTTTTAGACATTGTAGTATCCGTAATGAAATGTACACTTCAAGTATTCTATTGTTAATAGGATACAGCGATGATAGGCCTTTAGTGATTAAGAATCGCTTAGAATCGCTGCTTTAGAGAAAGAGTTCACATGGTTGAAGAGTTGTTTCAGCGAGGTGTTGATTGCTTCTAATTCTGCAACATAGTTGGTTGCTAGTGTGCCCAAACAGATGTAAAAATCGAATATTTTACTATGTATTCCTGCTCCAGCATTACTTTCTTTGTCAAATAGGGAGCCGTCTGTGTATATGTGTAGCCATGAGTCTTGTGGATAATAAGTTTCAATTGCTTCTAGAACTAGCATTTTAAGTGTTTCTGCACTTACATCCCTTTTTGACTCTATATTTCGCAGAAGGATTACTCTGCTATTTATTTTAGATTGTGATAGAGGGAATATTGGAAGTGGGAGATGTTCAATTCTGTTTGTGTCTTCAAGGTTGTATTTTCTCTGTAGGTTATAGGCTTTGTGCATACATCTTTTTGTGTTTTCAAGGCCCTTTCTCTGCTTTTGTAGTTCTTCCAGTGAGAATTAAAGGGGAGCCTTAGTAGTTTCTCATTTAGGAGGAGATTCTGTTTCTCCATTTCATACTTAATGGACAAGTTATTTGTAGCAATTTGCAATGCAGTTATTGGTGTCGATTTGACTGCTCCCATTATTAATTTGAGTGCTTGGTTCTGTAATGTTTCAAGTTGTGCTAGTTTGCTTTGACTTGCTGTAAGTATCACCTTACTTCCATAGAGGAGTGCTGGTTTGATGTAACTTTTATAGGTGGTGTTGAGTGTATTGACGGAAGACCCCAATTTCCTGCCAGCTAGTCTTTTGAGTGTTGTTAATCTCTGAGTGGTCATATCTATGGTTTCATTAATGTGGGTTTTGCAAGATAATTTAGAATCGAGTGTTATGCCCAGATATATATAATTTTCTGTTTCTGTTGGTCGCTCACCATTTAGTGTTATTTTGATAAGCGGTTTTGTGTGGAAAAGTGTGAACACTTGGTATTTTGTTTTGGATAAGTTTAGTCATTTCGTTAGCAATTTAAATCCATTTACCTTGTCAAACGCCTTCTCAAAATCTATAAATTTTGTGCAGTCTACATATTGAACTTCCTATGTTTTTCAATTATCTGATTTATAGTAAGTATACAGTTAGAACAAGATGTTACATTTCTGAATAAATTTTGCACTTCCATAATTATATTTTCCATTATTATATTTAAATGACAGTTCAGAATAGATGCATAAATTATATAGCATGTATTTAAAATGCTTATGCCTCTATAATTTTTACATTCATGACTATCACCTTTCTTATAAATTGGATATATTTTTGCTATTCTCCATTTTTCTGGAATATGACCGAACTTCCAACATATTAAGTCTAATAGTGTGTATTTCAATGGAGTGGAGACGTAATTAATTAATTCATATTTAATGTTATCCATTCCAACAGTTTTCTTATTTTAGAGGTTATTAATTGTATTCTTGTCAAAAATAAAATTAATTCTACTGAGAACATTGCTTTCTCTGACGAGGTTATAGTTCCAACTACAGCTAGCATCTGCTGTGACTATAAACATACACATGGCTAAACATTCCAGAAACTTACCGTCTCTGTTCCTAAGCCAGAGTTTACTCACAGACAACTGCATGTAGCATACAATCCTGTGAAGAGTCCAAAAGATATCAATACAAAGACTGGAGTTTATGTAATTACAACATGTTCAGATTGTTTTGTGATTGAACCTCATAAAACAATTTGCTTCAGTAAATGTCAATTAGACATTGTACAACAGACCTGGGGAAGAGTACTCACCAAGGGTCAGCTTCATACGTGGCGAAGGGTGATGGATTCTTATTGGACATAGAAGTCATTAGCATCGCATAAAGGTGGGCTGCCGAGTGGTAGATTTTGGTCACATAAAATAAACTCAAATCTAATAAAGAGGCCTCTGAGCAAAATTAAATGGATTTGACACCCAATAAGTAATGGGACGCTCAGAACCACAGTTGTTAAACTGCGTCCCGTAAGTAAAAACTCAATTTCAGTTTATTTCCTTCATTACTATTAAAGTGGAAAACTTAAGAGAAAACCGGTTCACTGCAGTTAAGGAGGCGAGGAACAACTTTATTCACTACTTTTGAGCAATGTTTCCTAGGTCTGTTGTGTAATGTGTCGAGTTGATCTGGTAATGACATTGTGAAAATAATATACATTGGTTGAAACGTATTGAACCGTTTTCACTTCTTGTAGTTTTTCTGTATTACATGATGACTAGTACAATGTGTATAGTTTAGAATTGGACCTATGTACCATTTTAATGATTGCAATTAATTCAGTTCATGACTAGTGAAATGGGCTTTGGTTTCGAACGTGAGAGTTTGGTTACACTATCAATCCTCGCCTTCGGTAGTTAGATTACGACGCCGCCTTCTTGAACAACATCCTCCTCCTTTAATGCTGCTTGTCGGAGAAGAAGATCAAGACGCAGAAGCTTTTCAAGGAGGAGGAGGACAAGTTGTTCAAGACGGAGAAGACGAAGTTGTTCAAGACGGAGAAGACGAAGTAGTTCAAAACGGAGGAGAAGGAGCTACTCAAGAATGAGGAGAAGTTGTTCGAGAAGGAGGAGAAGAAGAAGTTGTTCAAGACGGAGACAGTGTTCAAGGGACCCTCTTCTTTGAAAGCTTTGATGAGTTTCACCCGGTCTGCATCAGTTAACTTTATCAACATATCTTCGTCGTTTTTCGTGGTAACAACTTGCGGAAAATTTACTTGGACGTCTAACAAAGGCTTCTCTTCCTTGCTGTGTGTACCTTCTCCTTTTCCGCGTGACGGATACATGGCGTTTTTCATGGTAAGATTTTGCGCTAATTTTACTTTGGCATTTACCGGGTCTTCTCTTCCTTGCTGTGTGTACTTTCTCCTTTTCCGCGAGGGAAGGTTACGCCAGATTTTGGTTCTCCCATTTCGTTTTTTGAATATTATAATACTTTAATTTAGAAGTCTTGCTTCCTTGTCGACCAGAAAATTTGATATTGATTTCTGGTTGTTATGGAGATTGGTCGTCATTTAACATGCACATAAATTAAACAAAAGCGAGGGAAAACAAATTGGGTGGAAACTTATGAAAAATAAATTATGATGTGTTGCTTCCGGGTGTTCTTTACTTTCGTTCAAGATGTCAGGAAGGTACGTTGGCCATGGTAGCTCAAAGGTTAAGAGCGACTGGACGGAAACCAGTAGATCCGTGGTTCAAATCCCGGCCATGGCATTGAATTTTTCATGTTGACTCTATCCATCAAATATCTTAGCCTATATACGGCTAGTGTGGAGAAATGATTAATTTCCATCAATTAACTAAAATAATAAGAGTTAAATGATGAAGCCTGGGACTTAAGTACTTACAATAGTAAGTCGCCACGAACGGTGTATCTCGGATGCGAGAGCCCCTAGTGGTCTACCAGGGAAATATACGAGTCAACTGGAGAATTTAATGTCAGGAAGGTACGTTGGCCATGGTAGCTCAAAGGTTAAGAGCGACTGGACGGAAACCAGTAGATCCGTGGTTCAAATCCCGGCCATGGCATTGAATTTTTCATGTTGACTCTATCCATCAAATATCTTAGCCTATATACGGCTAGTGTGGAGAAATGATTAATTTCCATCAATTAACTAAAATAATAAGAGTTAAATGATGAAGCCTGGGACTTAAGTACTTACAATAGTAAGTCGCCACGAACGGTGTATCTCGGATGCGAGAGCCCCTAGTGGTCTACCAGGGAAATATACGAGTCAACTGGAGAATTTAATGTCAGGAAGGTACGTTGGCCATGGTAGCTCAAAGGTTAAGAGCGACTGGACGGAAACCAGTAGATCCGTGGTTCAAATCCCGGCCATGGCATTGAATTTTTCATGTTGACTCTATCCATCAAATATCTTAGCCTATATACGGCTAGTGTGGAGAAATGATTAATTTCCATCAATTAACTAAAATAATAAGAGTTAAATGATGAAGCCTGGGACTTAAGTACTTACAATAGTAAGTCGCCACGAACGGTGTATCTCGGATGCGAGAGCCCCTAGTGGTCTACCAGGGAAATATACGAGTCAACTGGAGAATTTAATGTCAGGAAGGTACGTTGGCCATGGTAGCTCAAAGGTTAAGAGCGACTGGACGGAAACCAGTAGATCCGTGGTTCAAATCCCGGCCATGGCATTGAATTTTTCATGTTGACTCTATCCATCAAATATCTTAGCCTATATACGGCTAGTGTGGAGAAATGATTAATTTCCATCAATTAACTAAAATAATAAGAGTTAAATGATGAAGCCTGGGACTTAAGTACTTACAATAGTAAGTCGCCACGAACGGTGTATCTCGGATGCGAGAGCCCCTAGTGGTCTACCAGGGAAATATACGAGTCAACTGGAGAATTTAATGTCAGGAAGGTACGTTGGCCATGGTAGCTCAAAGGTTAAGAGCGACTGGACGGAAACCAGTAGATCCGTGGTTCAAATCCCGGCCATGGCATTGAATTTTTCATGTTGACTCTATCCATCTATCTACTTACGTTGATGAGATACATGTTTGTAGAAATACTTCTTATACCTAATTTTCTTGTAAGTGCTCGGAAATTTGAGAATAAAATTGGCTTTAAGCATTACCAAATTTTTTTAAAAACTGATCGCTGAGTGATATCTGTGACATTCTGCGATCTTTGTAATGCCAATACATTAAGATTTACATGGTGATGTTTGAAGGAAATAAAAAAGATAAGTAACGGAAGATTAAAACAAATAGAAAATAACATTATTGGCTAGTTTCTACAAGTTAATTTGGTTTAAGAAAAAATTTAGTGAAATAAACTATAGGCAGAATAAAACTTTTTGGACAAGAGCAACACACCCTTGAAACTTAGCACATAATATTTTAAGTATCATGTGTTTAATCAAGTACCAGTTGCAAAGTAAACCTGTCTGTGCTTGGAAGATGATAATATTTAGGTTATATTTTCAAGTCTGGCGGACGTAAATTGTACTACGTTGGCACTATAGATCATGCTTCGTGTAATTGGACGAATATGGCAAAAGCTCAGAAATAAAGTGTTAAATACTGCGTAATTTGAAAGCAGTTGTCTGTTGGATTTGTTGAAATGAATGGCAAATGAAATGAAAATGGGCTGAAGCGAAAACACAAGGGGCGAATGATAAACAAGGTTATATGTTTACAGTCAATTGCCTTGTTTTGGTGTAACCACCAAACAATTCTTGCATAGTACCAATGTGCATGAACTTTTGGACATTATATATGTATTCTTTAGGTACAGTACGTAATATTAACTACAATTTTTAGGTCCATAGGAAATTAGGAAACATAATGCAGCACCCGATATAAGCAGTAAATAGAGGAGTACAAAACATAAAGTTCTAGTACACTTTTGGCCCTACGTTGAGGTGTTTTATTGGCATTTCATTGGTTTTATTCAAAATGATATTCGTGTAAAACCCAGGTGGATTGGGAGCATTCGTTCCTGAGGAAGCAGTGAAATCCTATTACACAAGGCGTATCATAATGGTATCGTAATGACTATAATCTTCACAAAAGTTAAAGGGATATGCAGGTGGGCCGTACTACACACTCTAGCGATTGCCAAGCTTGCTCCTCATACCTCCCGCGCCTGAACTGAGATTATTGTATTAATTAATTACGCTCGGATAAATGTTTGAAAAATGACAGCTACCAATCTGATAATAAGAAAGAATTTTACTTTCTGATCATAACCGTACACAAAATCTTGTCTCTATGCTACTCAGAATACGAACGATGCACGTTTTAGCTTCACATGTTATGGTTAAATGTTAGTGATAAATATTTGAAATTTACAGATACCAATCTTACAACAACAAGAAGGAGTTTTATTTTCTGATCAGGGCTATACAAAATTTCTGTCTCTATGATACTTAGAACACGAGCGATGCACGTTTTATCTTCACATGTTATGGTTACACGTTACTGATATAAATATCTGAAAATTACAGATACCAATGTTATAACAAGAAAGAATTTTACTCTCTGATCATAAAAGTACAAAAGTCCGGGCTCTATGATACGTTTTATCTTCACATGTTATGGTTACACGTTATGATAAATATCTGAAAATTACAGATACCAATATTATAACAAGAAAGAATTTTACTTCTTGATCATGGACGTACAAAAATCATGTCTCTATGACACATAAATCATGAGCGATGCACGTTTTATCTTCTCATGTTATGGTTAAATGTTACTGATAAATATTTGAAAATTACAGATACCAATATTTCAACAAGAAAGGATTTTATTTTTTGGTCATGGCTATACAAAATTTCTGTCTCAATGATACTTAGAAAAGAGCGATGCACGTTTTAGCTTCACATGTTATGGTTAAATGTTACTGATAAATATTTGAAAATTACAAATACCAATATTATAGCAAGAAAGGGTTTTACTTTCTGATCATGAAATTACAAAACTCTTTTCTCTGCGTTACTTCTACCGCGAGCGATGCATGCTTTATCTTCACATGGTTATGTTTACCATTACAGGGTACATAAACATAAAGATATCGAGATTTAACTGTATTGGAACACCACAGTGAAGCGAAATAATTATTCATTTATAGATGAGTCGTATTTATTACAGATGTGCTTCACTTACGTACCTATTTTGAGGACATGATTCTCAAACCATCGTTTGAATCGTCGGCTCTTATGCGACTGAGTATTTGGCAATGACTGAAATATGTATACATCAAAATTATTTTGTTTTCGATGGAAAGTATTATAAACAAATTTCAGGACTAGCTATGGGAAGCCCGCCATCAGAACTTTTGTTCAATTTATACATGAGCTTTTTCGAAACACATATCACTATAGCCTTCCCTCGTATTTTTTAAACTTGGTACGGATAGGTGGACGACATCTTTGCAATAGTAGCTTACAAACAAATAGATGATGCTTTGAAACTATTCAACCTTCAAGAACCCAGCATACACTTAACAGTAGAAACACTTGAGGACTGTACTCTACCCCTTTATTGGACCTTAAAATAACAAAAAGCAATGAAAAACTAGAATTTGATATTCATATAAAAGCAACACACACACACACACACACACACACACACACACACACACACACACACACACACACGCACGCATGCACGCACACACACACATACACACACAGACACACACACAGATAATTACATCAAAGCAAATAGTTTCAACCGAATTCCACAGAAACATGCCACCATCAATAGTCTCATACACAGATTAGTAAATCTACCCCTCAGTCAGCAAGAATATCAAAAAGAATACCATCAAATCTTAAAAAGTGCAATTAAAAATGGATATGGAAAAAACCATGTAGATAAAAAACTAAAATCATTCAAACTTCAAAAGAGATTAAAACAGATCACAGCTCTCACACCAATAAAACAAGAAATTAGATTTGCTAAATTTACTCACCACTCTTGGGCCACAAAGGTTCCAAAAAATATTCAAGAAATACAATATAAAATTGGCATCAAAAGCAATTGCAACGTTAAAAACATACTTAACAGCAATAATACTGATAAGATAAAACCAGAAGAAAAGTCAGGCACTTACAAGATTAAGTGTAAGGACTGTGAAAAGATTTACATATGGAGGACAAAAAGAAACATAGGCACTAGAAAGAAAGAACACTTCAGGCACTTAAGATACAAAAATATTGATAAGTCCACAATGGCAGTTCATTTCTGGTCTGAGAATCATGATATTGAAGATAACACCGAATTACTAAAATACATAGAAAAACATAGTGAACTGGTCATATGGGAGAGAATATACATAGAGAAAAAACAACAAATAATGAACTTTGAATTCCCGCCAGAAGAGAATCCCACATTTAAGTTCATCACTAAAACAACAGATGGCAGCAGAAACCCCAGAATTGCCCACACCACTGGATCAAGCTTTAGTCGCATAAGAGTCGACGATGCAAACGATGGTTTGCGAAACATGTCCTCAAAATAGGTACGTAAGTGAAGCCGATGTGTAATAAATACGACTCATCTATAAATTAACACAAAAAACAAAGATGTTATGAATAATCTATGTAATATTACTTACAGTAATGTGGCATGATGCAATGCAGCTAAAATTGACTGAAATATTTTTTATTAGTGAACCTCAAAAAGTATTTTTGGTAAAACATCTATATTGAATTTTGGTGATATGTAACACCTTCTGTATGTCTTTCTACGTGTTAGAGAAAGTACATATTTGACGATTAATTTAGTGTATAGTGTTGTTCTTATATCTACAGTAAAATACTGTAATGCTTAAAAAGACATCTCAGTTAAAAGAAGTAGAGAGTAAAGGTTGAAAATAAAGCAAGTTTTGAATACTATTTAATTCAAAATAGAGTTTAAGTGGATGTTGTAAGCTGTAAATGTTTTTTCCAACTACTGTGTGTATATGCAATAATTGGACCAATATATTTTAAAGAATGCAATGCGATCAGAAACATAGTAAGGGTAGTATCTTAGAGTTGTAAGGTTGCTTATGGTTTTCTTTGGATCCTAACGGATAAGGATGCAAAGCTTCAGCTAGATAGGCCAGAGAATTTGATTTGTATTTTAGATGTGGAATATAAGTCAGTTTCTGGAATCTAATATACATGACTTCGTCAAAATCACGCAAAAGTATTACTTGATCAAATTTTAGTAAAAGATGAGATAAATGTAAATTATATACAACCCACCTTAAGATGAAAATTTTAAAACATTTTATCCCTTCACAACGCCGTTATGCTTTGTCTTTAAAATCTGCCAAATATGCAATAAAGTGCAGAAATAGTTTCTGTTATGCGTTTTCAACAAAATAGCATTGAAATTTGGTGACATGCATACGTGAAGTGTTTAACGCCCGCTTTCACTACATACGGCACCGCAGGCGATGACACTGGTGATACATGAGATGATAATGGAGCACCGGTGGAATGAGAAGGCGGGGTAAACCGGAGATCCCGGAGAAAACCCGCCCCAGCGCCGTGTTGTCAACCACAAATCTCACGTCGCGGTCGCCTGGGATCGATCCCGGGCCGCCTTGGTGCGGTCTTGACATGAATATGAAGAGGAAAACCCTTGTTCTCAATTTTCAAAACTTTGAAGTATTTTATAGCCTGTGACCATCTGAAAAAATAGGGACTTTCATGGTGAGGAAATTTGGTTTAGTGACTCTTGAGAAACTGTGGCTCCATACACAAAAACAGATGGTTTACATTTTTTTTTTATTTTTTTTTTATTTTTTTTTTTTTTTTGTATTAGAGAATCATCTTTGTGTCTGCTTGTCTTTCTCTGCGTTATGAATTGTCAACATTGGGCGCCATATAAGAACATGGGCTCTGCCATTACTTGTAAAATTTTAGTTTGGTTTGTGTTGTGGCGGTCGTGCTGTATCTTTTTATGGTATCACAAGTGTTTTTAAATTTATTAATATTATATTTTATATATTCATTTCTAAAATATGAAACATCGCAGCCTAGATAGTTAAAATTGTTAAATACTTGTGTGCCAAACCAATGCATTTACACAGTGGCTGTCCTGTTGCCAACTGATGCACCAGAAGACGGAAGATAAACTAGGGAACGAGGATAGTGTTGCCAGAATTACCTTGATGCAGGCCCAGAGACTAACAAACGGGCTATGGAAAGGAATTTGTATAGTTGGGGACAAATTGTTAAGCAGAATTTTGTGTATTATTACAGTGAACATTTTTGCTCAGATAATAAAAATTTACTACTAGTTATTATTAATAGTGCCGGCCGTCATAGCCGTGGTCGCTAGTGTGTATATCTCTGCAAGCCGCCACATAGAGTGTGACGGGTTCGGATGTTTGTGTATAGTGTCTCTGTGGAAAATTGCAGAAAACAGTAAAACAAATGGAAAAAATAAGCAAAAAGGAAAATATAATATTAATGCTGTAATTAGCACTAACCGAACCTATCCCATGCCAAATAAAAATAATGGCAAAATATTGCAGTTATAAAAGCATACCTTATCATCATCATCATCATCATCATCATCATCATCATCATCATCATCATCATTAATCATCATCATCAATCATCATCATCATCATCATCATCATCGCCGTCATCGTCGTCGTCGTAATCTTCGTCGTCGTCATCATCGCCATCACCGCCAACGTCATCGTCATCTTCATCATCATCACTATTATTATCACTATTATTAGTATTACTATTAGTATTAGTATTACTATTGGTATTAGTATTACTATTCTTGCTATTAGTATTACTATTCTTACTATTATTACTATTATTATCATTATTTTTCTTTTTAATTTTTAAGATCAGGCTGTATTCAGGAGAGTCTTGCATTCACATCAAAGCCCTTGAGTTTTAATTTTAGAAAACATTGTTTCAAATAAGCTCTATCATAATCAGTGTGATGATTTACCCACTCTAATCTGGCCAGTTTCCTTACAGATTACTATGTCGCTAGTTTGGTTATGCAAAGTTAGTAGCTTCAGCAAATACATGTTTTCGCTATTGACAATGCTACAGCAACCTAGGACATGCCCGCCATTCTCCTAGCAAACCACTGCCACTAATTTGCAGTTTTACCATAATATTCAGGACAAGGAACACAAACGTATTCTGCAATTACTCATCTGGCACAGAGTACCAACATTTAGAAATAAAAAGTGAGATCCTGTGTAAAGCATTGGCAACATGAATGCAGTCGCTGTGTGAGCAGTAATCTTAGTGAGAACTGAACTATAAAGAAAAATCACACTTCCAGAAACATATGTTGCCCCCCACACACTCATTGTGAAAGCTGGTGCTACTGTTATGCTCATCGAAAACATAAACTTGGGACCAGAATCATAATTTCACATGGTCATGTGTGCTTAATGTAAACTTCTGTAACATTGCAAGTTATTATGAGAACTGGAAAGGGAAATATTGCTTGTATTGATGTACAGCGTCATCAACTTTTCACGGTTTAAGCCATCAAGGCTCGTTCCAGACTCAAATTTTAAATTAAAGTGTTGTATCCATCTTTTTCTTGGTCTACCAGTATTTCTTGAAACCAATGGTTTGTAATCTAAAACTAATTTTGGAATGTAGCTATCATTCTTTCTGTTGACATGTCCCTTCCAGTATTTCTATATTCTTTTATTCTTTCTGTTATCTTAAAAATATTCAATTCATTTCAAATGTCCTCACCTCTTTGCTTATCTAAAATATTATACCCTACTACATTTCTTAAAAATTTCATTTCCACTGTTTCTGTCTTTTGTTCTTTTTCACTTTTTTTTTGTTTAAGTCAAAATTCACTACCATATGATAGTACAGGAACTGCTATTTCTTTATAAAACTTTAATTTGGTCTCTCTTCTCATACTTTTTAAGGTTATCTTCATGGTGCCACATGTACCATTAAATCTGTTATTTTATTTAAAATGTGAGTATTTTTAAAACAAGAGACATTGCAACCAAGATAATTAAATCAGTTGACTTTTTCAGCGGGTTTTGCTGCTAATAATTTTTGGCTCTTATGAGAATGGATCCCTTGAAGGCTAAAACTTCAGTTCTGTTTATATATATTCTTTAACTATATTGACAGGGTTATTTAATATATGTAATGCTGTTTGCAGACCACTTTTTGAGCCAGATATGAGAACTTGATCGTCTGCAAATAATAAAGTATCTAAATATTTATTCCTAATTATAAAATGCAAATCTAATTTTATCTGCCTATCAGATACGGCATCGGCAATATAAATATTATAAAGTTACGATGAAAGTGGACACCCTTGTCTTACTCCTTTGTTTATTGTTGCTATTAAATCTGTCTTATTTCTGGTTTCTCTCATGATCTTATTTTCTACACATAATCTTCTTATCGCTGTAATGAAATAATGGGGTACATCTTTCTGTTTCATAATACTCCATAATTTATATGGTTGGTTGCTTGCTAATGCTCATGGAGTTGGAGAATTTCCATTTTCCTTCAGGCCTCCCAATAACGTGTGATTAGTTGTGCTGTCAGTTCTCCATCTGTTTTTGTCAGGGCTCTACACCGGAGCAGATGATCTCTATCCATCAATGACTTCGGGTCCCTACGCAGTGTGCAGGTCGGGGATTCAAACATATTAATCCTGTATAGATGAGCAGCCAAACCGTCGTGGCCAGTAATCAGTCGGAAGATGGAAACAGTACTGCTTCTTGGGTACTCTGGGATGGGATTTTTACTTCCTTGTAGAATTTTCCATTGCTTGTTGGTACTTTTTCTTTGCATTCTTGACAGAATAAGTTGATTCTATTGTTTATATGTAGTTTTGATGTGTGGAATGAAGGTTTTGTTGGCAGCTTTGTTTCATTTATGTTCCTTTTTTGCCAAGGAATCTGCTATTTCATTGGCTATAATTCCAGAGTGGGATGGAATCCACTGGAAGTGTACTTCTTTTTTTAGACGTTGTAGTATCCGTAATGAACTGTATTTTTTCAAGTATTCTAATGTTGTTAGGGTACAGGGAGCATAGGCCTTTAGTGATTTAGAATCGCTTAAAATCACTGCTTTAGAGAAAGAGTTCACATGGTTGAAGAGTTGTTTCAGCGAGGTGTTGATTGCTTCTAATTCTGCATCATAGTGCGTTGCTAGTGTGCCCAAACAAATGTAAAAATGGAATACTTTACTATGTATTCCTGCTCCAGCATTACTTTCTTTGTCAAATAGGGAGCCTTCTGTGTATACGTGTAGCCATAAATCTTGTAGATAATCAGTTTCAATTGATTCTAGAGCTAGCATTTTAAGTGTTTCTGCACTTACATCCCTTCTTGTCTCTATATATTGCAGAACGTTTACTCTGCTATTTATTTAAGTTGTGATAGAGGGCAGATTGGAAGTTGGAGATGTTCAATTTTGTTTGTGTCTTCAAGGTTGTATTTTCTCTGTAGGTTATAGGTTTTCTGCATATATCCTTTTTGTGTTTTTAGGGTCCTTTCTCTCATTTTGTAGTTCTTCCAGTGAGTAATAAAGGGGAGCCTTTGTAGTTTCTCACTCAGGAGGAGATTCTGTTTCTCCATTTCATACTTAATGGGCAAGTTATTTGTAGCAATTTGCAAAGCAGTTATTGGTGTCGATTTGACTGCTCCCATTATTTGTCTGAGTGCATGGTTCTGTAATGTTTCAAGTTGTGCTAGGTTGTTTTGACTTGCTGTGAGTATCAACCCGCTTCCATAGAGGAGTGCTGGTTTGATGTAACTTTTATAGGTGGTGTTGAGTGTATTGACGGAGGACCCCAATTTCCTGCCAGCTAGTCTTTTGAGTGTTGTTAATCTCTGAGTAGTCTTATCTATGGTTTCATTAATGTGGGTTTTCCAAGATAATTTAGAATCGAATGTTATTCCCTGACATATATAATTTTCTGTTTCTGTTAGTTGCTCACCATTTAGTGTTATTTTGATAAGCGGTTTTGTGTGGCAAAGCGTGAACACTTGGTATTTTGTGTTCGATAAGTTCAGTCATTTCGTTAGCTATTTAAATAAATTTACCTCGTCAAACACCTTCTCAAAGCCTATAAATTTTGTGTCAGTTTACATATTGAACTTCCTATGTTTTTCAATTATCTGATTTACAGTAAATACACAGTTAGAACAAGATCTTCCATTTCTGAATCCATTTTGCACTTCCATAATTATATTTTCCATTATTACATTTAAACAACAGTTCAGAATAGGTGCATAAATTTTATAGCATGTATTTAAAATGCTTATGCCTCTATAACTTTTTATTCATGACTATCACCTTTCTTATAAATTGGATATATTTTTGCTATTCTCCATTTCTCTGGAATATGACCGAACTTCCAACATATTAAGTCTAATAGTCTGTATTTCCATGGAGTGGAGGCGTAATCAATTAATTCATTATTAATGTTATCCAATCCAACAGTTTTCTTACTTTAGAGGTTATTAGTTGTATTCATGTCAAAAATAAAATTAATTCTACTGAGAACATGGCTTTCTCAGACAAGGTTATAGTTCCCACTACAGCTAGCATCTGCTGTGACTATAAACATACACATGGCTAAACAGTCCAGAAACTTACCATCTCTCTTCCTAAGCCAGAGTTTAATCACAGATAACTGCATGTAGCATACAATCCTGTAAAGAGTCCAGAATATATCAATACAAAAACATTGTGTACTGTAATAAGACTTCGTATTGTGGAGTTTATGTAATTACAACTGGTCCAGATTGTTTTGTGATTGAACCTCATAAAACAATTTGCTTCAGTAAACATCAATCAGACATTGTACAACAGACCTGGGGAAGTGAACTCACCAAGTGTCAGCTTCATACGTGGCGAAGGGTGATGGATTTTTAGTGGACATAATAATCATTAGCATCGCATAAAGGCGGGTTGCCGTGTGGTAGATTTTTGTCACATAAAATAAACTCAAGCCTAATAAAGAAGCCTCGGAGCAAAATTAAATGGTTTGCCCAAGCAATAACGAATGGGACGCTCAGAACCACAGTAGTTAAACTGTGTCCATAAATAAAAACTCAATTTCAATTTATTCCCTTCATTACTATTAAAGTGAAAAAATTAAGAGAAAACCGATTCACTGCAGTTAGGAAGGCGAGGAACAACTTTGTTCACTACTTTGGAGCAGTGTTTCCCAGGTCTGTTGTACAACGTGTGGAGTTGATCTGGTAATGAGATTGTGAAAATAATGTACATACTTGGTTGAAATGTACTGAACCGTTTTTACTTCTTGTAGTTTTTCTGTTTTACATGATGACTAGTACAGTGTGTATAATTTAGAATTGCAACTATGTACCGTTTTAATGATTGCAATTAATTCAGTTCATGACTAGTGATATGGGCTTTGGTTTCGAACGTGAGAGTTTCGTTACACTATCAATCCTCGCCTTCGGTAGTTATATTACGACGCCGCCTTCTTGAACAACTCCTCCTCCTTCTTCTCCGTCTTGAACAACTCCTTCTTCTCCTCCTTGAGCAGCTCCTTCTCCTCCGTCTTGAACAACTTCGTCTTCTCCGTCTTGAACAACTTCGTCTTCTCCGCCTTGAACAACTTCTCCTCCTCCTACTTGAACAGCTTCGGCGTCTTGATCTTCTTCTCCGGCAAGCAGCATTGACAGTGTTCAAGGGACCCTCTTCTTTAAAAGCTTTGATGAGTTTCACTCGGTCTGCATCAGTTAACTTTATCAACATATCTTCGTCGTTTTTCGTGGTAACAACTTGCGGAAAATTTACTTGGACCTCTAACGAGGGCTTTTCTTCCTTGCTGTGTGTACCTTCTCCTTTTCCGCGTGACGGATACTTGGCGTTTTCCATGGTAAGAATTTGCGGTAATTTTACTTTGGCATTTACGAAAGTCTTCTCTTCCTTGCTGTGTGTACTTTCTCCTTTTCCGCGAGGGAAGGTTGCGCCAGATTTTGGTTCTCCCATTTCGTTGTTTGAATATTATAATACTTTAATTTAGAAGTCTTGTTTCCTTGTCGAACAGAAAATTTTGATATTGATTTCTGGTTGTTATGGAGATTCGTCGTCATTTAACATGCACATAAATTAAACAAAAGCGAGGGAAAACAAATTGGGTGGAAACTTATGACAAATAAATTATGATGTGTTGCTCCCTGGTGTTCTTTACTTTAGTTCAAGATGTTCATACGGAAATATATCCCTCTATCTACTTACGTTGATGAGATACATGTTTGTAGAAATAGTTCTTATATGTAATTTTCTTGTAAGTGCTCGGAATTAGACAATAACAATGGCTTTAAGCAATGCATAAATTTTTTAAAAACTGATCGCTGACATTCTGCGATCTTTGTAATGCCAAGACATTAAGATTTACATAGGGCCTGTATTACGATCTGCGCTTACTAGGCGAAGTTTGTTACCTTTCAGTTATCAATTACCATTGGTTAGATTCAGTGCCTCGTATTACGAGCTCGATTTACCTGTAGGTTTGTTAACCTGTGCATTATGGTGAAATGAGAACGATTGGCAATATTTTCCACTAGTATTTTACCTTGTTTGCAAGGCTATATTGTGTTTATAATGTGTAATTAACTGGAAAACCAAACACGTGTAGCATCAAGCGTCTTGTTTTAACTTTACATTAGCTGTTTTCTGTATATTTTCGTGATGTTTTCAATAACAGTTCATTCGTAATGAGGTCTAGCATAGTTTTGTATAGTTATTATTATGGTTCATTTACAGTTTAGATTTTTCCATAGCGTTAGGTTAGTGTTATAGGTTATGGTTGCGTTAGTTTAGTGTTATTATAGATTAGGTGAGATATATGGAGGATATATGGAATGCCTTGTTAATTTATGAACACCAAGAGATTTCCAGTCAAAAAAGAATTTAAAATAAGGTCACATAATGTTATTAATTCTGATAATAGTATTGCACAAATATAATTTGGCTAAAATCATTTGGTTAGTAGTTTATCCTCATGAATAAATCACCTCTTCTTATATAAATTATCATTTCACAGAGGTATATGCAAAGAGGGAAGGTCCACAAATTACAAGTCATCCATGAATAAAAGCAAGGTTATAAAATATGCATTCTGGGACCAGTAACTTGGTACATGATTCTTTTAATTAATATATTTGGCTAGTTATGAAGCAATAACTATGGTTTTCTTTTAAGGAAACAGGTTGTAGGAAACTTACATTTCTCCTTGGCACTTCATAAACGACACATTTCAGTAACAACATTGTGCCCTTGATAGAAAAACGTAATTGAACAAATAAATGGCTTCATTTAAATACCACAGGATACAAGATGGGCATGTTTTAAGATTTCTTTACGTGTGCAATTCGCAGCAAATATATTTATGTTCTGCATTTTTGCACCATCTATAGCACGTACGGCAAGAATCTAAGTAATACTTCAACTTGCATTGAGACAGCGCTCACACTGCATAAATCGCAATGTAATTAGAAAATGGTATTCTTTAAGGCACATTGTAGGACAAAACCATTATGGTATTGTACATGTAATTAGCTACATTACATGTGTGAACAGTGTTTGCAATAACGGTTAGGACATCGATACAAACTGCATAACCTAAACATTTGTTTTATTCACTGTTTGCTTTACAGCTTGTAACTTTCCTCTGGAAATGCTTTAACGAAACGCAAATTAAACATTGCACCCACTATTTGCAAAATCGAATGTTTACTACTTCAGCATGTTTCTGAACATTTATACCTACCCACCTACACATACAGTATTTCGTGTACTTTCCGTTATAGGTTTAACATCTTTATTTATTACATTTATGTTCGTAAAAACATAATATGGTCGCATAAAATATTGTATTGCTTGCAACCAGTCACTGACACCATGGGATACTAGAAATTATCATTCCATAACCAAGTACGTCAAGTTACCTAATACTCATGTGGTTTATTTTATTTCATTTTCAACATGTCACAAATATGAAATTATCTTTCCGCATTTAATTGTTTTAGCTGTACTATTAAATAAATACCGTGCCAACATTTCATCATCAGAATCGCTGTCAACATTCAATCTGGTCTGGAGGTACGCCAATTTCTTTTTCGTGTGTGAAAGTAAACTCAAAGTTATCTCACAAAGTGTTACTCGAGGTGAGGGTTAGTTTACCTACAGAAATAACTCTCAGTTAGCCCTTAACCAAATGTCGTAATACAGACATCTACATGTAACTCCAAGTTAACTGTTAACCAACACCTTAACCGGAGGTTGTAATACAGACCCATAGTGATGTTTGAAGGAAATAAAAAATATAAGTAATGGAAGATTAAAACAAATAGAAAATAAAATTATTGGCTAGTTTCTACAAGTTAATTTGGTTTAAGAAGAGTTTTAGTGAAATAAACTATAGGCAGAATAAGAACATTTGGACAAGAGTAACCCACCCTAGAAACTTAGCACATAATATTTCAGGTAACATGTGTTTAATCAAGTACCAGTTGCAAAGTAAACCTTTGATCTGTCTGTCCTTGTAGGATGATAATTTTTAGGTTATATTTTCAAGTCTGGCGGACGTAAATTGTACTACGTTGGCACTATAGATCAAGCTTCGTGTTATTGGACTAATATTGCAAAAGCTCAGAAATAAAGTGTTAAATACTGCGTAATTTTAAAGCAGCTGCGTGTCGGATTTTGTTCAAATGAATGGCAAATGAAAGGAAAATGGGCTGAAGCGAAAACACAAGGGACAACGGTAAACAAGGTTATATGTTTACAGTCAATTGCCTTGTTTTGGTGTAACAACCAGACAAAGAATTATTGCAGTGTACCAATGTGCATTAACTTTTGGACAGAATATATGTTTTCTTTAGGTACAGTACATAATATTAACTAAAATTTCTTATGTCCATAAGAAATTAGGAAACATAATGCAGCACCCGATATAAGCAGAAAATAGAGCAGTACAAAACATGAAGTTCTAGTACATTTTTGGCCCCACTTTGGGGTGTTTTATTGGCATTTCATTGGTTTTATTCAAAACGATGTTCGTGTAAAACCCAGGTGGATTGGGAGCATTCGTTCCTTCGGAAGCAGTGAAATCCTATTACCCAAGGCATATCATAATGGTATCGTAATGACTATAATCTTCACAAAAGTTAAAGGGATATGCAGGTGGGCCGTACTGCAGACTCCAGCGAATCTCAAGCTTGCTCCTCCTATCTCCCGCGCCTGAAAGGAGAAAATTGTATTAAGTAACTACGCTCGGATAAATGTTTGAAAAATGACAGATGCCAATCTAATAATAAGAAAGAATTTTACTTTCTGATCATGAACGTAGAAAAATCTCTCTATGATAATCAGAACACGAGCGATGCACGTTTTAGCTTCACATGTTATGGTTAAATGTTAGTGATAAATATTTGAAATTTACGGATACCAATCTTACAAAAAGAAAAAAAATTACTTTCTGATCATGGCTATACAAAATTTCTGTCTCTATGATACTTAGAACACGAGCTATGCACGTTTTATCTTCACATGTTATGGTTACACGTTACTGATAAATATCTGAAAATTACAGATACCAATATTTCAACAAGAAAGAAATTTACTTTTGATCATGTCCATACAAAAACCTTGTCTCAATAATACTTAGAAAAGAGCGATGCACGTTTTAACTTCACAGGTTATGGTTAAATATTACTGATAAATATTTGAAAATTACAGTAACCAATGTTATAACAAGAAAGAATTTTACTTTCTGATCATGAACTTACAGAAATCTTTTCTCTGCGTTACTTCTACCGCGAGCGATGCATGTTTTATCTTTACATGGTTATGTTTACCATAACATCGTACATAATCATAACGATATCGAGATTTAACGGTATTTGAACACCACAGTGAAGCGAAATAATTATTAGTTTATATGTGAGTCGTATTTATTACACATCGGCTTCACTTACGTACCTATTTTGAGGACATGATTCTCAAAACATCGTTTGTATCGTCGGCTCTTATGCGACTGAATATTTGGCAATAACTGAAATATGTACACATCAAAATTATTTTTTTCTATGGAAAGTATTATAAACAAATTTCAGGACTAGCTATGGGAAGCCCGCTATCACGATTTTTGGCCAGTTTATACATGAGCTTTTTCGAAACGCATATACCTAAAGCCCTCTCTCGTATTTTTAAAATATGGTACAAACACGTAGACGACATCTTTGCAATAGTACCCTACAAACAAATAGATGATGCTTTGAAACTACTCAACCTTCAAGAACTCAGCATATATTTCACAGTAGAAAGAGAAAAGGACTGTACTCTACCTTTTTTAGACCTTAAAATCACAAAAAGCAATGAAATACTAGAATTTGTTATTCATAGAAAAGCAACACACACAGATAATTACATCAAAGCAAATAGTTTCAACCGATTTCCACACAAACATGCCACCATCAGCAGTCTCACACACAGATTAGTAAGTCTACCCCTCAGCCAGCAAGAATATAAAAAGGAATACCATCAAATCTTAAAGACATCAATTAAAAATGGATATGGAAAAATCCTTATAGATAAAAAACTAAAATCATTCAAACTTCAAAAGAGATTAAAACAGATCACAGCTCTCACACCAATAAAACAAGAAATTAGATTTACTAAATTTACTTACCACTCCTGGACCACAAAAGTTCCAAAAAATATTCAAGAAATACAATATAAAATTGGCACCAAAAGCAATTGCAACAGTAAAAACATACTTAACAGTAATAATACTGTTAAGATAAAACCAGAAGAAAAGTCAGGCATTTACAAGATTAAGTGTAAGGACTGTGAAAATATTTCCATAGGGAGGACAAAAAGAAACATAGGCACTAGAAAGAAAGAACACTTCAGGCACTTAAGGTACAAAAATATTGATTAGTCCGCAATAGCAGTTCATTTCTGGTCTGAAAATCATGAAATTGACGATAACATTGATTTACTAAAATACATACAAAAACATAGTGAACTGGTCATATGGGAGAGAATATACGAGGGCTATCCAGAAAGTAGATTACGTTTTCGTCTGTTTCCGCTAGGGGCGGGGCTAGCGCGGCCATCTTGGGGTCAGAGCGTTGCGCAGCTCAGTCGGCATCTAGCCGTGCTAGTGAGAGGTTCGTGCTGTGCTCCGTTCAGATACTGTGACGGTTTGAAATGTCTGCGTTAATTGAAAATCCCGCGAGCTGCGAGGTGCGTGCAGTAATAAGGTTTCTGACTGCAAAAAACTGTAAACCGATAGAAATCTATCGACAGCTTTGTGAAGTGTATGGGGACAATATTATCACTGAAGGTGGAGTGCGTCAGTGGGTCATCAGATTTAAAAATGGCCGAGCCAATGTTCACGACGAAGATCGAAGTGGGAGACCCAGCATAGTGACTGCCGAACTTGTCGAAAAAGTCGATGCTAAAGTCCGTGAAAATCGAAGGTTCACAATAACGGAACTTTCTTTGAGTTTTCCACAAATTTCGCGAAGTTTGTTGCACGAAATCATCAGCGAAAAGCTTGGTTACCACAAGTTTTGTGCAAGATGGATTCCAAAAGTCTTGACAGAGGACCACAAAAATCAGCGAATGGCTGCAGCGTTGAACTTTTTGGACGTTTACCATAAGGATGGTGTCTCTTTACTCGATCGCATCGTTACTGGTGACGAAACATGGGTGAAACACGTGAACTGTGAAACGAAATTGCAATCAATGCAGTGGGGGCACACAAGTTCTCCCCAAAAACCCAAGAAATGCATGCAAACAATGTCGGCAAGGAAGATGATGGCGACTGTTTTTTGGGACAGAAAAGGTGTGATTTTGGTGGACTTCCTGGAAAGAGGCACTACAATAAACTCTCAAAGGTATTGCCAAACTCTCCAAAAACTCAGAAGAGTCATTCAAAACAAGCGCAGAGGAATGTTGAGCTCTAAGATCTTGTTGATTCACGACAACGCCCGGCCCCACACGGCAAATGTCACTCGTGAAGTTCTTGATCCTTTTAAGTGGGAGTTGTTTCCTCATCCGCCGTACAGTCCCGACCTGGCACAGAGCGACTTCCACCTATTCCCAGCAATGAAGAAGTGGCTGGCTATGCAGCGTTTTGATGACGACGCACAGCTGCAAGAAGAGGTAACGAAGTGGTTGAAGGCGCAGACGGCCGAATATTTCGACGAAGGAATTTCTAAGCTCGTACATCGCTACGATAAATGCCTTAATTTGAATGGTGACTATGTCGAAATGTAGTATTTGAGTGCGGCTTTCATCTGTATATAATAAAATTTGTTTCCTATACTTTGTTTACTTTTTATTCCAAAACGTAATCTACTTTCTGGTTAGCCCTCGTACATAGAAAAAAATAACAACTAATGAACTCTGTCCTTCCAGAAGAGAATCCCACATTTAGGTTCATCACTAAATCAACAGATGGCAGCAGAAGCCCCAGAATTGCCCACACCACTGGATCAACATTTAGTCGCATAAGAGCCGACGATGCAAACGATGGTTTGCGAAACATGTCCTCAAAATAGGTACGAAAGTGAAGCCGATGTGTAATAAATTCGACTCATCTATATATTAACAAAAAAAAAAAAAAAAAAAAAAAAGATGTTATGAATAATCTATGTAATATTACTTACAGTAATGGGCATGATGCAATGCAGCTAAAAATTGATTTAAATATTTTTTATTAGTGAACCTCAAAAAGTATTTTTGGTAAAACATCCATATTGAATATTGGGTTGTGTGTAACACCTTCTGTATCTCTATGTACGTGTTAGAGAAAGTACAAATTTGACGATTAATTTACTCTATAGTATTTTTCTTATATCTACAGTAAAATACTGTAATGTTTAAAAAGACATCTCAGTTAAAAGAAGTAGAGAGAAAAGGTTGAAAATAAAGCAAGTTTTGAACACTATTTAATTCAAAATGAAGTTTAAGTGGATATTGTAAGCTGTAAATGTTTTTGCCAACTACTGTGTGTATATGCAATATTTGGACCAATATATTTTAAAGAGTGCAATGCGATCAGAAACATAGTAGGGCTAGTGTTTTAGAGTTGTAAGGTTGCTTATGGTTTTCTTTGGATCCTAACGGATAAGGTTGCAAAGCTTCAACTAGATAGGCCAGAGAAGTTGATTTGTATTTTAGATGTTGGATATAAGTCAGTTTCTGAAATCTAATATACATGACTTCGTCAAAATCACGTAAAAGTATTACTTGATAAAATTTTAGTAAAAGATGAGATAAATATAAATTATATACAAGATAAATATTTTAAAACTTTCTATCCATACACAACACCGTTATGCTTTGTCTTTAAAATCTGCCAAATATGCAATAAAATACAGAAATAGCTTCTGTTATGCGTTTTCAACAAAATAGCATTGAAATTTGGTGACATGAATACGTGAAGTGTTTAACGCCCGCTTTTACTACATACGGCACCGCAGGCGATGACACTGATGATACATGAGATGATAATGGAGCACCGGTGGAATGAGATGGCGGGGTAAACCGGACATCCCGGAGAAAACCCGCCCCAGCGCCGTGTTGTCCACCACGAATCTCACTTTGCCGTCGCCTGGGATCGATCCCGGGCCGCCTTGGTGCGGCCTTGACGTGAATATGAAGAGGAAACCCTTGCTCTCAATTTTCAAAATTTTGAAGTATTTTATAGCCTGCGAACATCTGAAAGAGTAGGGAGTTTCATGGTGAGGAAATTTGGTTTAGTGACTCTTGAGAAACTGTGGCTCCACACAGAAAAACAGATGGTTTCCTCTTTTTTTTTTTTTTTTGTATTAGAGAATCATCTTTGTTTCTGCTTGTCTTTTTTTGCGTTATGAATTGTCAACATTGTGAGCCATATAAGAACATGGGCACTGCCATTACTTGTAAAATTTTAGTTTGGTTTGTTTTGTGGCAGTCGTGATACATCTTTTTATGGTAACACAAGTGTTTTTAAATTTATTAACATTATTTTTTATATATTCATTTCTAAAACATGAAACATTGCGGCCTAGATAGTTAAAATTGTTAAATGCTTGTGTGCTAAACCAAGGCATTTACACAGTGGCTGTCCTGTTGCCAACTGATGCACCAGAAGACTGAAGATAAACTAGGGGACGAGGGTAGTGTTGCCAGAATTACCTTGATGCAGGCCCAGAGACTAACCAGCGGGCTATGGAAAGGAATTTGTATAATTGGGGACAAATTGTTAAGCAGAATTTTGTGTATTATTACAGTGAAAATTTTTGCTCAGATAATAGAAATTTACTACTAGTTATTATTAATACTGCCGGCCGTCAT
The DNA here is from genome assembly GCA_030765055.1 of Mantis religiosa. Lineage (NCBI taxonomy): Eukaryota > Metazoa > Arthropoda > Insecta > Mantodea > Mantidae > Mantis > Mantis religiosa. Next base: position 83,454,410 of record CM060958.1, read on the forward strand.
AGCCGTGGTCGCTAATGTGTATATCTCTAGCGGCCGCCACATAGAGTGTCACGGGTTCGGATGTTGTGTATGGTGTATCTGTGGAAAATTGCAGAAAACAGTGAAACCAATGGAAAAAATAAGGAAAAAGAAATATATAATATTAATGCTGTAATTAGCACTAACCGAACATATCCCATACAAAATAAAAATAATTGCGAAATATTGCAGTTATAAAAGCATACCTTATTATCATCATCATCATCGTCATCATCATCATCATCATCATCATCATCATCATCATCATCATCATCATCATCATCATCGCCATCACCATCATCATCGTCATCATCATCGCCATCACCATCATCATCATCATCACTATTATCACTATTAGTAATTATAATATTAGTAATAGTATTAGTATTACTATTAGTAGTCGTATTACTATTAGTATTAGTATTACTATTGGTATTAGTATTACTATCCTTACTATTGGTATTACTATTCTTACTAGGAGTATTACTATTCTTACTATTAGTATTACTATTCTTACTATTATTACTATTATTATCATTATTTTTCTTTTTAATTTTTAAGATCAGGCTGTATTCAGGAGAGTCTTGCATTCACATCAAAGCCCTTGAGTTTCAATTTTAGAAAACATTGTTTCAAATAAGCTCTATCATAATCAGTGTGATGATTTACCCACTCTAATCTGGCCAGTTTCCTTACACTTTACTATGTCGCTAGTTTGGTTAAGCAATGTTAGTAGCTTCAGCAAATACATGTTTTCGCTATTGACAATGCTACAGCAACCTAGGACATGCCCGCCATTCTCCTAGCAAACCACTGCCACTAATTTGCAGTTTTACCATAATATTCGGAACAACGAACACAAACGTATTCTGCAATTACTTATCTGGCACAGAGTACCAACATTTAGAAATAAAAAATGAGATCCTGTGTTAGAGCATTGGCAACAGGAAAGCAGTTGATCTGTGAGTAGTAATCTTAGTGAGAACTGAACTATAAAGAAAAATCACACTTCCAGAAATATATGTTGCCCACCAAACACTCATTGTGAATGTTGGTGCTACTGTTATGCTCATCGAAAACATAAACTTGGGACCAGAATCATAATTTCACATGGTCATGTGTGCTTAATGTAAACTTCTGTAACATTGCAAGTTATTATGAGAACTGGAAATGGAAATATTGCTTATATTGATGTTCAGCGTCATCAACCTTTCACGGTTTAAGCCATGAAGGCTCGTTCCAGTCTCAAATTTTAAATTAAAAGTGTTTTATCCATCTTTTTCTTCGTCTACCAATATTTTTGTACCTAATGGTTTGTAATCTAAAACTAATTTTGGAATGCAGCTATCATTCATTCTGTTGACATGTCCCTTCCAGTATTTCTATAGTCTTTTATTCTTTCTGTTAGCTTAAAAATATTCAATTCATTTCAAATCTCCTCACTTCTTTGCTTATCTAAAAGATTATACCATGCTACATTTCTTAAAAATTTCATTTCCACTGTTTCAATCTTTTGCTCTTTTTCATTTTTTTTTTTTTTTTTTGTTTAAGTCCAAAATTCACTACCATATAATAGTACAGGAACTGATATTTCCTTATAAAACTTTAATTTGGTCTCTCTTTTCATACTTTTTAAGGTTCTCTTTATGGTGCCACATATACCAATTAATTTGTGATTTTATTTAAAATGTGAGTATTTTTAAAACAAGAGACATTCCAACCAAGGTAATTAAATCAGTTGACTTTGTCAGCGGGTTTTTCTGCTAATAATTTTTGGCTCTTATGAGAATGGATCCCCTGGAGGCTAAAACTTTTGTTCTGTTTATAGATATTCTTTAACTATATTGACAGGGTTATTTAATATATGTAATGCTGTTTGCAGACCACTTTTTGAGCCAGATATGAGAACTTGATCGTCTGCAAATAATAAAGTATCTAAATATTTATTCCTAATTATAAAATCAAATCTAATTTTGTCTGCCTATCAGATACGGCATCGGCAATATAAATATTATAAAGTTACGATGAAAATGGACACCCTTGTCTTACTCCTTTGTTTATTGTTGCTATTAAGTCTGTCTTCATTCTGGTTTCTATCATGATCTTATTTTCTACACATAAACTTCTTATCGCTGTAATGATATGTTGGGGTACACCTTTCTGTTTCATAATACTCCATAATTTATATGGTTGTTTGCTTGCTAATGCTCATGGAGTTGGAGAATTTCCATTTTCCTTCTGGCCTCCCAATAACGTGTGATTAGTTGTGCTGTCAGTTCTCCATCTGTTTTTGTCAGGGCTCTACACTGGAGCAGATGATCTCTATCCATCAAAGAGTTCGGGTCCCTACACAGTGTGCAGGTCAGGGATTCAAAAATATTAATCCTGTATAGATGAGCAGACAAACAGCCGTGGCCAGTAATCAGTCGGGAGATGGCAACAGTAATGCTTCTTGGGTAGTCTGGGATAGGATTTTAACTTCCCTGTAGAATTTTCCATTGCTTGTTGGTACTTTTTCTTTGCATTCTTCTTGCCAGAATAAGTTGATTCTATTGTTTATATGTAGTTTTGATGTGTGGAATGAGGTGTTTTGTTGGCAGCTTTGTTTTATTTATGTTCCTTTTTTTGCCAAGGAATCTGCTATTTCAGTGGCTATAATTCCAGAGTGGGATGGATTCCACTGGAAGTGTACTTCTTGTTTTAGACATTGTAGTATCCGTAATGAACTGTACACTTCAAGTATTCTATTGTTAATAGGATACAGCGAGGATAGGCCTTTAGTGATTAAGAATCGCTTAGAATCGCTGCTTTAGAGAAAGAGTTCACATGGTTGAAGAGTTGTTTCAGCGAGGTGTTGATTGCTTCTAATTCTGCATCATAGTTGGTTGCTAGTGTGCCCAAACAGATGTAAAAATTGAATATTTTACTATGTATTCCTGCTCCAGCATTACTTTCTTTGTCAAATAGGGAGCCGTCTGTGTATATGTGTAGCCATGAGTCTTGTGGATAACAAGTTTCAATTGCTTCTAGAGCTAGCATTTTAAGTGTTTCTGCACTTACATCCCTTTTTACTCTATATTTTGCAGAAGGATTACTCTGCTATTTATTTTAGATTGTGATAGAGGGAATATTGGAATGGGAGATGTTCAATTCTGTTTGTGTCTTCAAGGTTGTATTTTCTCTGTAGGTTATAGGCTTTGTGCATAAATCTTTTTGTGTTTTCAAGGCCCTTTCTCTGCTTTTGTATTTCTTCCAGTGAGAGTTAAAGGGGAGCCTTAGTAGTTTCTCATTTAGGAGAAGATTCTGTTTCTCCATTTCATACTTAATGGGCAAGTTATTTGTAGCAATTTGCAATGCAGTTATTGGTGTCGATTTGACTGCTCCCATTATTAATTTGAGTGCTTGGTTCTGTAATGTTTCAAGTTGTGCTAGTTTGCTTTGACTTGCTGTAAGTATCACCTTACTTCCATAGAGGAGTGCTGGTTTGATGTAACTTTTATAGGTGGTGTTGAGTGTATTGACGGAAGACCCCAATTTCCTGCCAGCTAGTCTTTTGAGTGTTGTTAATCTCTGAGTGGTCATATCTATGGTTTCATTAATGTGGGTTTTGCAAGATAATTTAGAATCGAGTGTTATGCCCAGATATATATAATTTTCTGTTTCTGTTGGTCGCTCACCATTTAGTGTTATTTTGATAAGCGGTTTTGTGTGGAAAAGCGTGAACACTTGGTATTTTGTTTTGGATAAGTTTAGTCATTTCGTTAGCAATATATATCCATTTACCTGTCAAACGCCTTCTCAAAATCTATAAATTTTGTGTAAGTCTACATATTGAACTTCCTATGTTTTTCAATTATCTGATTTATAGTAAATATACAGTTAGAACAAGATCCTCCATTTCTGAATAATTTTTGCACTTCCATAATTATACTTTCCATTATTATATTTAAATGACAGTTCAGAATAGATGCATAAATTATATAGCATGTATTTAAAATGCTTATGCCTCTATAATTTTTACATTCATGACTATCACCTTTCTTATAAATTGGATATATTTTTGCTATTCTCCATTTTTCTGGAATATGACCGAACTTCCAACATATTAAGTCTAATAGTGTGTATTTCAATGGAGTGGAGACGTAATTCATTATTAATGTTATCCACTCCAACAGTTTTCTTATTTTAGAGGTTATTAATTGTATTCATGTCAAAAATAAAATTAATTCTACTGAGAACATGGCTTTCTCTGACGAGGTTATAGTTCCAACTACAGCTAGCATCTGCTGTGACTATAAACATACACATGGCTAAACATAACAGAAACCTACCGTCTCTGTTCCTAAGCCAGAGTTTACTCACAGACAACTGCATGTAGCATACAATCCTGTGAAGAGTCCAAAAGATATCAATACAAAGACTGGAGTTTATGTAATTACAACATGTCCAGATTGTTTTGTGATTGAACCTCATAAAACAATTTGCTTCAGTAAATGTCAATTAGACATTGTACAACAGACCTGGGGAAGAGTACTCACCAAGTGTCAGCTTCATACGTGGCGAAGGGTGATGGATTTTTATTGGACATAGAAGTCATTAGCATCGCATAAAGGTGGGTTGCCGAGTGGTAGATTTTGGTCACATAAAATAAACTCAAGCCTAATAAAGAAGCATCTGTGCATAATTAAATGATTTTCACAAGCAATAAGGAATGGGACGCTCAGAACCACAGTTGTTAAACTGCGTCCCGTAAGTAAAAACTCAATTTCAGTTTATTTCCTTCATTACTATTAAAGTGGAAAACTTAAGAGAAAACTGGTTCACTGCAGTTAAGGAGGCGAGGAACAACTTTGTTCACTAATTTGGAGCAATGTTTCCTAGGTCTGTTGTACAATGTGTCGAGTTGATCTGGTAATGACATTGTGAAAATAATATACATTGGTTGAAATGTATTGAACCGTTTACACTTCTTGTAGTTTTTCTGTATTACATGATGACTACTACAGTGTGTATAGTTTAGAATTGGACCTATGTACCATTTTAATGATTGCAATTAATTCAGTTCATGACTAGTGATATGGGCTTTGGTTTCGAACGTGAGAGTTTCCTTACACTATCAATCCTCGCCTTCGGTAGTTAGATTACGACGCCGCCTTCTTGAACAACTCCTCCTCCTTCTTCTCCGTCTTGAACAACTCCTTCTTCTCCTCCTTCTTGAGCAGCTCCTTCTCCTCCGTCTTGAACAACTTCGTCTTCTCCGTCTTGAACAACTTCGTCTTCTCCGACTTGAACAACTTCTCCTCCTCCTCCTTGAACAGCTTCGGCGTCTTGATCTTCTTCTCCGACAAGCAGCATTGACAGTGTTCAAGGGACCCTCTTCTTTGAAAGCTTTGATGAGTTTCACTCGGTCTGCATCAGTTAACTTTATCAACATATTGTGACATTGTGGGTTAGTGAAATGAAAAGTCCAATTTCACCACTCAAAAATGTTCTTTATTTCCACCGACTTACAGTTAAACACTTGCCAATTACATAAAATTACGTAATGCACACAATTACGATTCACCAGTTCGTCCGTTACAATTGCACTCGTAATTACGTACGGTCTTCTCACTAGCACTGCGTCCTTACACCAAGAACTGACTGACTCACTGTCTCTCTGAAACCCTTTTTTATAGGAATGTCACTGTTTTTCTAGAAGTCTCTGGTTTCCAAAGGAAGGTTCCAGATGGCCGTGGAAGAGAGGGAAGGGGCCGGCAGCGCAAGCGACACTTCTTCCAACCTTCCCCCTTCAGTTAGTGACAGAGACTGATGAGTGGGCGTGCCCCAGCTGTCTCGGGGTCCTTCCAGCGGTCGCCAGTCATCCCTTTCCCTAATTGGGTGACACTGCTCCCTCCTCAAAGCTGGTCGTCCCGAACAGCACCATTGTAGCGGGCTAGACGATCCAGGTGTACCACCAACATCTTTCCTCGGGGCACCTTCTGGATGCGGTAGACCACGTCGTTAATCCTCTTCACCACCCGGTACGGTCCTTGCCATGGCTGCTGGAGCTTCGGGCAGCGTCCCTTGGTCCGGGTAGGACGGTACAACCAGGCCAGGTCACCTTGCTGGAAACCTTGGCTGTTGGCTTGCCTGTCATACCTGGTCTTCATGCGGTCGCTCGCCTTCTGGATGTTCTGGCGAGCCATCTCGTGCATGTCGTGGAGATGGTCCACCAAGTTCTCCACATACTCGGTCGCTGGCTGTTTCGCTTCCGGAGGGCTTCCAAAAGCCAGGTCACAAGGGAGGCGTAACTCTCGGCCGAACATTAAGCTGGCTGGCGTCATCTCAGTTGTGTCGTGTGTAGACGAGCGATAGGCCAGCAAGAACAGTGGCACCTTGACGTCCCAGTCTCGCTGATGGCTGGCAACGACTTTCCTCAGGTGTTCCTCTAAGGTCTTGATGTACCTTTCGACCATGCCTTCCGATTGGGGATGTAGAGGCGTAGTGCGAGTCTTGTTCACCCCAAGCCTTTGTAGTGCCTCCTTCATTAGGTTGGACTCAAAGTTGGTACCCTGGTCACTGTGTAGCTCTAACGGCACCCCAAATCGACAGAACACTTGCTCCACGAGGCAGTCTGTGATTGTCTTTGCCTCTTGGTTTGGGATGGCATACACCTCCGGCCACTTGGTGAAAAAGTCCACGACCACCATCAGGTACTTGTTGCCTCGGTCGGAAACTGGGAACGGTCCAGCAATGTCAACGGCGATCCGTTCGAATGGCGCTCCGACGTTGTACTGCTGCATGCGACCCCGGCTACTAGTCTGGGGGCCACGACTCGCCGCGCACACGTGACACTGACGGCACCATCTCTCAGCATCTGCTCGGAGTCTCAGCCAGTAGTAGCGCTGCCGTAGTTTGTCAATCGTTCGGTTCGCTCCCAGGTGTCCTCCCGAAGTACCGGCGTGCACTTCCTCCAGGACTTCCGGGACCTTACTCCGGGGAAGTACCAACTGCTCTCTCTGCGTCTTCCCATCGGGTGATTCCCATACCCGGAACAGCACGCCCTCTCTGGTCTTCAACAAGTCCCATTGAGCCCAGTACGACTTGTAGGTGGCGCTCCTCGGTGCGATGTCCTCCCAGGTTGGTCTCATCCCTGCCTCCACTTCCCTCAAGAGTGGTCCCAAGTCTGCGTCCGCCAGCTGCTCCCTCCTCAGGCCTGCGCTATCCCAGCCTTCAGCAGGCACTGCCACAACTACTCGGACTGCTGCGGCACGCTCCTTCTCTTCCACTCTTGTGCGCTCATGGCCGTCCTGGATCTGCGGTAGGACACCTCCAATTTAATGGTCGCTAGCGTCGGTGTCCACAATGAAGGCGCCACCCGGTTGTGGGAAACCCAAAATAGGAGCACTGCACAGGGTCCCCTTCGGGTGCTGGAAAGCGTCTTCGGCGTCCTCCGTCCACACATAAGGCCGGTTTTCCTCCGTCAGGCGGGTGAGGGGTTTTGCGATGTTGTCGGCCTTTTCCTCTAAATCATTAAGACGGTCGTCTACTTGACCCTTCCGCTTGCCCAGGTTCGCGACGTCATCCCTCACGCCGGCCAACCGTCCCTCAAATTTTGCGGCGAGAGCCTCGTTCGCCACCTTCATTTCCGTGGTCAGTTCGGCCATCTTTGAGGTCATTGTCGTGGCCAAGTTGTTGTTAGCCGTTTCCGTCTTCGCTGTTAATTCGGCCTTCATTTCTTCCATCTTCCCGGTGATGTTGTCCTTAGCCGTCCTGATTAGTTTCAGTTCCGCGGCCAGGTTATTTCTAGTCTCCAGCTTCTCTGTTAGGCTGTTCTTTGCCGCTTCTGTTTTTGCAGCGAGGTTTTCAGTTGCCGTCCTCATTTCTTTCAGTTCCGCCTTCATTTCCATCATCATCTCTAAAATTTTCTCCAATGCCGCGTCCATGGTTGTAATGTTCGGTGATGTTATCTTCCCGCTTCCTGACACCAGTGTGACTTTGTGGGTTCGTGAAATGAAAAGTCCAATTTCACCACTCAAAAATGTTCTTTATTTCCACCGACTTACAGTTAAACACTTGCCAATTACATAAAATTACGTAATGCACACAATTACGATTCACCAGTTCGTCCGTTACAATTGCACTCGTAATTACGTACGGTCTTCTCACTAGCACTGCGTCCTTACACCAAGAACTGACTGACTCACTGTCTCTCTGAAACCCTTTTTTATAGGAATGTCACTGTTTTTCTAGAAGTCTCTGGTTTCCAAAGGAAGGTTCCAGATGGCCGTGGAAGAGAGGGAAGGGGCCGGCAGCGCAAGCGACACTTCTTCCAACCTTCCCCCTTCAGTTAGTGACAGAGACTGATGAGTGGGCGTGCCCCAGCTGTCTCGCGGTCCTTCCAGCGGTCGCCAGTCATCCCTTTCCCTAATTGGGTGACACTGCTCCCTCCTCAAAGCTGGTCGTCCCGAACAGCACCATTGTAGCGGGCTAGACGATCCAGGTGTACCACCAACATCTTTCCTCGGGGCACCTTCTGGATGCGGTAGACCACGTCGTTAATCCTCTTCACCACCCGGTACGGTCCTTGCCATGGCTGCTGGAGCTTCGGGCAGCGTCCCTTGGTCCGGGTAGGACGGTACAACTTGCGGAAAATTTACTTGGACCTCTAACGAGGGCTTTTCTTCCTTGCTGTGTGTATCTTCTCCTTTTCCGCGTGACGGATACTTGGCGTTTTCCATGGTAAGAATTTCCGCTAATTTTACTTTGGCATTTACGAAAGTCTTCTCTTCCTTGCTGTGTGTACTTTCTCCTTTTCCGCGAGGGAAGGTTGCGCAAGATTTTGGTTCCCCCATTTCGTTGTTTGAATATTATAATACTTTAATTTAGAAGTCTTGTTTCCTTGTCGAACAGAAAATTTTGATATTGATTTCTGGTTGTTATGGAGATTGGCCGTCATTTAACATGCACATAAATTAAACAAAAGCGAGGGAAAACAAATTGGGTGGAAACTTATGACAAATAAATTATGATGTGTTGCCCCCTGGTGTTCTTTACTTTAGTTCAAGATGTTCTTACGGAAATATATCCCTCTATCTACTTACGTTGATGAGATACATGTTTGTAGAAATAGTTCTTATATGTAATTTTCTTGTAAGTGCTCGGAAATTAGAGAATAAAATTGGCTTTAAGCGATACATAAATTTTTTTAAAAACTGATCGCTGAGTGACATCTGTGACATTCTGCGATCTTTGTAATGCCAAGACATTAAGATTTACATAGGGCCTGTATTACGATCTGCGCTTATAAGGCGAACTTTGTTACCTTTCAGTTATCAGTTACCATTGGTTAGATTCAGTGCCTCGTATTACGAGCTCGATTTACCTCTAGGTTTGTTAACCTGTGCATTATGGTGAAATGAGAACGATTGGCAATATTTTCCAGTAGTATTTTACCTTGTTTGCAAGGCTATATTGTGTTTATAATGTGTAATTAACTGGAAAACCAAACACGTGTAGCATCAAGCGTCTTGTTTTAACTTTTTATTAGCTGTTTTCTGTATATTTTCGTGATGTTTTCAATAACAGTTCTTTCGTAATGAGGTCTAGCATAGTTCTGTATAGTTATTATTATGGTTCATTTACAGTTTAGATTTTTCCATAGCGTTAGGTTAGTTTTATAGGTTATGGTTGCGTTAGTTTAGTGTTATTATAGATTAGGTGAGATATATGGAGGATATATGGAATGCCTTGTTAATTTATGAACACCAAGAGATTTCCAGTCAAAAAAGAATTTAAAATAAGGTCACATAATGTTATTAATTCTGATAATAGTACTGCACAAATATAATTTGGCTAAAATCATTTGGTTAGTAGTTTATCCTCATGAATAAATCACCTCTTCTTATATAAATTATCATTTCACAGAGGTATATGCAAAGAGGGAAGGTCCACAAATTACAAGTCATCCATGAATAAAAGCAAGGTTATAAAATATGCATTCTGGGACCAGTAACTTGGTACATGATTTTTTTAATTAATATATTTGGTTAGTTATGAAGCAATAACTATGGTTTTCTTTTAAGGAAACAGGTTGTAGAAAACTTACATTTCTCCTTGGCACTTCATAAACGACACATTTCAGTAACAACATTGTGCCCTTGATAGAAACACGTAATTGAACAAGTAAATGGCTTCATTTAAATACCACAGGATACAAGATGGGCTTGTTTTAAGATTTCTTTACGTGTGCAATTCGCAGCAAATATATTTATGTTCTGCATTTGCACCATCTATAGTACGTACGGCAAGAATCTAAGTAATACTTCAACTTGCATTGAGACAGCGCTCACACTGCATAAATCGCAATGTAATTAGAAAATGGTATTCTTTAAGGCACATTGTAGGACAAAACCATTATGGTATTGTACATGTAATTAGCTACATTACACGTGTGAACAGTGTTTGCAATAACGGTTAGGACATCGATACAAACTGCAAAACCTAAATATTTGTTTTATTCACTGTTTGCTTTACAGCTTGTAACTTTCCTCTGGAAATGCTTTAACGAAACGCAAATTAAACATTGCACCCACTATTTGCAAAATCGAATGTTTACTAGTTCAGCATGTTTCTGAACATTTATACCTACCCACCTACACATATTGTATTTCGTGTACTTTCCGGTATAGGTTTCAACATCTTTATTTATTACATTTATGTTCGTTAAAACATAATATGGTCGCATAAAATATTGCATTGCTTGCAACAAGTCACTGACACCATGGGATACTAGAAATTATCATTCCATAACCAAGTACGTCAAGTTACCTAATACTCATGTGGTTTATTTTATTTCATTTTCAACATGTCACAAATATGAAATTATCTTTCCGCATTCTAATTGTTTTAGCTGTGCTATTAAATAAATACCGTGCCAACATTTCATCATCAGAATCGCTGTCAACATTCAATCTGGTCTGGAGGTACGCCAATTTCTTTTTCGTGTGTGCAAGTAAACTCAAAGTTATCTCACTAAGCGTTACTCGAGGTGAGGGTTAGTTTACCTACAGAAATAACTCTCAGTTAGCCCTTAACCAAATGTCTTAATACAGACATTCACATGTAACTCCAAGTTAACTGTTAACCAACACCTTAACCGGAGGTTGTAATACAGACCCATAGTGATGTTTGAAGGAAATAAAAAATATAAGTAATGGAAGATTAAAACAAATAGAAAATAAAATTATTGGCTAGTATCTACAAGTTAATTTGGTTTAAGAAGAGTTTCAGTGAAATAAACTATAGGCAGAATAAGAACATTTGGACAAGAGTAACACACCCTAGAAACTTAGCACATAATATTTTAGGTAACATGTGTTCAATCAAGTACCAGTTGCAAAGTAAAACTTTGATCTGTCTGTCCTTGTAGGATGATAATTTTTAGGTTATATTTTCAAGTCTGGCGGACGTAAATTGTACTACGTTGGCACTATAGATCACGCTTCCTGTTATTGGACGAATATTGCAAAAGCTCAGAAATAAAGTGTTAAATACTGCGTAATTTTGAAGCAGCTGCGTGTCGGATTTTGTTCAAATGAATGGCAAATGAATTGAAAATGGGCTGAAGCGAAACACAAGGGACAACGGTAAACAAGGTTATATCTTTACAGTCAATTGCCTTGTTTTGGTGTAACAACCAGACAAAGAATTATTGCATTGTACCAATGTGCATTAACTTTTGGACAGAATATATGTTTTCTTTAGGTACAGTACATTATATTAACTAAAATCTCTTAAGTCCATAAGAAATTAGGAAACATAATGCAGCACCCGATATAAGCAGAAAATAGAGCAGTACAAAACATGAAGTTCTAGTACATTTTTGGCATCAATTTGGGGTGTTTTATTGGCATTTCATTGGTTTCATTCAAAACGATGTTCGTGTAAAACCCAGGTGGATTGGGAGCATTCGTTCCTGCGGAAGCAGTGGAAACCTATTAACCAAGGCATATCATAATGGTATCGTAATGACTATAATCTTCACAAAGGTTAAAGGGATATGCAGGTGGGCCGTACTGCAGACTCCAGCGAATCTCAAGCTTGCTCCTCCTATCTCCCGCGCCTGAAAGGAGAAAATTGTATTAAGTAACTACGCTCGGATAAATGTTTGAAAAATGACAGATGCCAATCTGATAATAAGAAAGAATTTTAATTTCTGATCATGAACGTACAAAAATCTCTCTATGATAATCAGAACACGAGCGATGCACGTTTTAGCTTCACATGTTATGGTTAAATGTTAGTGATAAATATTTTAAATTTACGTATACCAATCTTACAAAAAGAAAAAAAATTACTTTCTGATCATGGCTATACAAAATTTCTGTCTCTATGATACTTAGAACACGAGCTATGCACGTTTTATCTTCACATGTTATGGTTACACGGTACTGATAAATATCTGAAAATTACAGATACCAATATTATAACAAGAAAGAAATTTACTTTTGATCATGACCATACAAAAACCTTGTCTCAATAATACTTAGAAAAGAGCGACGCACGTTTTAGCTTCACAGGTTATGGTTAAATATTACTGATAAATATTTGAAAATTACAGTAACCAATGTTATAACAAGAAAGAATTTTACTTTCTGATCATGAACCTAGAAAAATCTTTTCTCTGCGTTACTTCTACCGCGAGCGATGCATGTTTTATCTTTACATGGTTATGTTTACCATAACATCGTACATAATCATAAAGATATCGAGATTTAACGGTATTTGAACACCACAGTGAAGCTAAATAATTATTAATTTATAGGTGAGTCGTATTTATTACACATCGGCTTCACTTACGTACCTATTTTGAGGACATGATTCTCAAAACATCGTTTGTATCGTCGGCTCTTATGCGACTGAATATTTGGCAATGACTGAAATATGTACACATCAAAATTATTTTTTTCTATGGAAAGTATTATAAACAAATTTCAGGACTAGCTATGGGAAGCCCGCTATCACGATTTTTGGCCAGTTTATACATGAGCTTTTTCGAAACGCATATACCTAAAGCCCTCCCTCGTATTTTTAAAATATGGTACAAGCACGTAGACGACATCTTTGCAATAGTACCCTACAAACAAATAGATGATGCTTTGAAACTACTCAACCTTCAAGAACTCAGCATATATTTCACAGTAGAAAGATAAAAGGACTCTACTCTAACTTTTTTAGACCTTAAAATCACAAAAAGCAATGAAATACTAGAATTTGTTATTCATAGAAAAGCAACACACACAGATAATTACATCAAAGCAAATAGTTTCAACCGATTTCCACACAAACATGCCACCATCAGCAGTCTCACACACAGATTAGTAAGTCTACCCCTCAGCCAGCAAGAATATAAAAAGGAATACCATCAAATCTTAAAGACATCAATTAAAAATGGATATGGAAAAATCCTTATAGATAAAAAACTAAAATCATTCAAACTTCAAAAGAGATTAAAACAGATCACAGCTCTCACACCAATAAAACAAGAAATTAGAATACTAAATTTACTTACCACTCCTGGGCCACAAAAGTTACAAAAAAATATTCAAGAAATACAATATAAAATTGGCACCAAAAGCAATTGCAACATTAAAAACATACTTAACAGTAATAATACTGATAAGATAAAACCAGAAGAAAAGTTAGGCATTTACAAGATTAAGTGTAAGGACTGTGAAAATATTTACATAGGGAGGACAAAAAGAAACATAGGCACTAGAAAGAAAGAACACTTCAGGCACTTAAGGTACAAAAATATTGATTAGTCCGCAATAGCAGTTCATTTCTGGTCTGAAAATCATGAAATTGAAGATAACACTGAATTACTAAAATACATACAAAAACATAGTGAACTGGTCATATGGGAGAGAATATACGAGGGCTATCCAGAAAGTAGATTACGTTTTCGTCTGTTTCCGCTAGGGGCGGGGCTAGCGCGGCCATCTTGGGGTCAGAGCGTTGCGCAGCTCAGTCGGCATCTAGCCGTGCTAGTGAGAGGTTCGTGCTGTGCTCCGTTCAGATACTGTGACGGTTTGAAATGTCTGCGTTAATTGAAAATCCCGCGAGATGCGAGGTGCGTGCACTAATAAGGTTTCTGACTGCAAAAAACTGTAAACCGATAGAAATCTATCAGCAACTTTGTGAAGTGTATGGGGACAACATTATCACTGAAGGTGGAGTGCGTCAGTGGGTCATCAGATTTGAAAATGGCCGAACCAATGTTCACGACGAAGATCGAAGTGGGAGACCCAGCATAGTGACTGCCGAACTTGTCGAAAAAGTCGATGCTAAAGTCCGTGAAAATCGAAGGTTCACAATAACGGAACTTTCTTTGAGTTTTCCAAAAATTTCGCGAAGTTTGTTGCACGAAATCATCAGCGAAAAGCTTGGTTACCACAAGTTTTGTGCAAGATGGATTCCAAAAATCTTGACAGAGGACCACAAAAATCAGCGAATGGCTGCAGCGTTGAACTTTTTGGACGTTTACCATAAGGATGGTGACTCTTTACTCGATCGCATCGTTACTGGTGACGAAACATGGGTGAAACACGTGAACTGTGAAACGAAATTGCAATCAATGCAGTGGGGGCACACAAGTTCTCCCCAAAAACCCAAGAAATGCATGCAAACAATGTCGGCAAGGAAGATGATGGCGACTGTTTTTTGGGACAGAAAAGGTGTGATTTGGTGGACTTCCTGGAAAGAGGCACTACAATAAACTCTCATAGGTATTGCCAAACTCTCCAAAAACTCAGAAGAGCCATTCAAAACAAGCGCAGAGGAATGTTGAGCTCTAAGATCTTGTTTATTCACGACAACGCCTTGCCCCACACGGCAAATGTCACTCGTGAAGTTCTTGAACCTTTTAAGTGGGAGTAGTTTCCTCATCCGCCGTACAGTCCCGACCTGGCACCGAGCGACTTCCACCTATTCCCAGCAATGAAGAAGTGGCTGGCTATGCAGCGTTTTGATGACGACGCACAGCTGCAAGAAGAAGTAACGAAGTGGTTGAAGGCGCAGGCGGCCGAATTTTTCGACGAAGGAATTTCCAAGCTCGTACATCGCTACGATAAATGCCTTAATTTGAATGGTGACTATGTCGAAAAGTAGTATTTGAGTGTGGCTTTCATCTGTATATAATAAAATTTGTTTCCTATACTTTGTTTAATTTTTATTCCAAAACGTAATCTACTTTCTGGATAGCCCTCGTACATAGAAAAAAAATAACAACTAATGAACTCTGAATTCCCGCCAGAAGAGAATCCCACATTTAGGTTCATCACTAAATCAACAGATGGCAGCAGAAACCCCAGAATTGCCCACACCACTGGATCAACATTTAGTCGCATAAGAGCCGACGATGCAAACGATGGTTTGCGAAACATGTCCTCAAAATAGGTACGAAAGTGAAGCCGATGTGTAATAAATTCGACTCATCTATAAATTAACAAAAAAAAAAAAAAAGAAACAAAAAACAAAAAAAAAAAACAAAGATGTTATGAATAATCTATGTAATATTACTTACAGTAATGGGCATGATGCAATGCAGCTAAAAATTGATTTAAATATTTTTTATTAGTGAACCTCAAAAAGTATTTTTGGTAAAACATCTATATTGAATATTGGGTGGTATGTAACACCCTCTTTATCTCTATGTACGTGTTAGAGAAAGTACAAATTTGACGATTAATTTACTCTATAGCATTTTTCTCATATCTACAGTAAAATACTGTAATGTTTAAAAAGACATCTCAGTTAAAAGAAGTAGAGAGAAAAGGTTGAAAATAAAGCAAGGTTTGAATACTATTTAATTCAAAATGGAGTTTAAGTGGATGTTGTAAGCTGTAAATGTTTTTTCCAACTACTGTGTGTATATGCAATATTTGGACCAATATATTTTAAAGAATGCAATGCGATCAGAAACATAGTAGGGGTGGTATTTTAGAGTTGTAAGTTTGCTTATGGTTTTCTTTGGATCCTAACGGATAAGGTTGCAAAGCTTCAACTAGATAGGCCAGAGAAGTTGATTTGTATTTTAGATGTTTAATATAAGTCAGTTTCTGGAATCTAATATACATGACTTCGTCAAAATCACGCAAAAGTATTACA
This sequence comes from Mantis religiosa, assembly GCA_030765055.1. NCBI lineage: Eukaryota > Metazoa > Arthropoda > Insecta > Mantodea > Mantidae > Mantis > Mantis religiosa. Next base: position 83,470,580 of record CM060958.1, read on the forward strand.
TGATAAAATTTTAGTAAAAGATGAGATAAATATAAATTATATACAAGATAAATATTTTAAAACTTTTTATCCCTGCACAACACCGTTATGCTTTGTCTTTAAAATCTGCCAAATATGCAATAAAATACAGAAATAGCTTCTGTTATGCGTTTTCAACAAAATAGCATTGAAATTTGGTGACATGAATACGTGAAGTGTTTAACGCCCGCTTTTACTACATACGGCACCGCAGGCGATGACACTGATGATACATGAGATGATAATGGAGCACCGGTGGAATGAGATGGCGGGGTAAACCGGAGATCCCGGAGAAAACCCGCCCCAGCGCCGTGTTGTCCACCACGAATCCCACTTTGCCGTCGCCTGGGATCGATCCCGGGCCGCCTTGGTGCGGCCTTGACATGAATATGAAGAGGAAACCCTTGCTCTCAATTTTCAAAATTTTGAAGTATTTTATAGCCTGCGGCCATCTGAAAAAGTAGGGAGTTTCATGGTGAGGAAATTTGGTTTAGTGACTCTTGAGAAACTGTGGCTCCACACACAAAAACAGATGGTTTCCTCTTTTTTTTTTTTTTTTTTTTTTTTTTTTTTGTATTAGAGTATCATCTTTGTTTCTGCTTGTCTTTTTTGCGTTATGAATTGTCAACATTGTGAACCATATAAGAACATGGGCACCGCCATTACTTGTAAAATTTTAGTTTTGTTTGTTTTGTGGCAGTCGTGATACATATTTTTATGGTAACACAAGTGTTTTTAAATTTATTAATATTATTTTTTATATATTCATTTCTAAAATATGAAATATTGCAGCCTAGATAGTTAAAATTGTTAAATGCTTGTGTGCTAAACCAAGGCATTTACACAGTGACTGTCCTGTTGCCAACTGATGCACCAGAAGACTGAAGATAAACTAGGGAACGAGGATAGTGTTGCCAGAATTACCTTGATGCAGGCCCAGAGACTAACCAGCGGGCTATGGAAAGGAATTTGTATAATTGTGGACAAATTGTTAAGCAGAATTTTGTGTATTATTACAGGGAAACATTTTTGCTCAGATAATAGAAATTTACTACTAGTTATTATTAATACTGCCGGCCGTCATAGCCGTGGTCGCTAATGTGTATATCTCTAGCGGCCGCCACATAGAGTGTCACGGGTTCGGATGTTTGTGTATGGTGTATCTGTGGAAAATTGCAGATAACAGTGAGACCAATGGAAAAAATAAGGAAAAAGAAAAATATAATATTAATGCTGCAATTAGCACTAACCGAACATATCCCATACCAAATAAAAATAATTGCGAAATATTGCAGTTATAAAAGCATACCTTATTATCATCATCGTCACCATCATCATCATCATCATCATCATCATCATCATCATCATCATCATCATCATCATCATCATCATCATCATCATCATCATCATCATCATCATCATCATCATCATCATCATCATCATCATCATCATCATCATCATCATCATCATCATCATCATCATCATCATCATCATCATCATCATCATCATCATCATCATCATCATCATCATCATCATCATCATCATCATCATCATCATCATCATCATCATCATCATCATCATCGCCATCACCATCATCATCATCGTCATCATCATCACCGCCATCACCATCATCATCATCATCGTCATCATCATCATCGCCATCACCATCATCATCATCATCATCATCATCATCACTATTATCACTATTAGTAATTATAATATTAGTAATAGTATTAGTATTACTATTAGTAGTAGTATTACTATTAGTATTAGTATTACTATTAGTATTAGTATTACTATTGGTATTAGTATTACTATTCTTACTATTGGTATTACTATTCTTACTAGGAGTATTACTATTCTTACTATTAGTATTACTATTATTACTATTATTATCATTATTTTTTCTTTTTAATTTTTAAGATCAAGCTGTATTCAGGAGAGGCTTGCATTCACATCAAAGCCCTTGAGTTTTAATTTTAGAAAACATTGTTTCAAATAACCTCTATCATAATCAGTGTGATCATTTACCCACTCTAATCTGGCCGGTTTCCTTTATACTTTACTATGTCGCTAGTTTGGTTACGCAATGTTAGTAGCTTCAGCAAATACATGTTTTCGCTATTGACAATGCTACAGCAACCTAGGACGTGCCCGCCATTCTCCTAGCAAACCACTGCCACTTATTTGCAGTTTTACCATAATATTCAGAACAAGGAACACAAACGTATTCTGCAATTACTCATCTGGCACAGAGTACCAACATTTAGAAATAAAAAGTGAGATACTGTTTTAAAGCATTGGCAACATGAAAGCAGTCGCTATGTGAGTAGTAATCTTAGTGAGAATTGAACTATAGAAAAAAATAACACTTCCAGAAACATATGTTGCCCACCACACACTCATTGTGAAAGCTGGTGCTACTGTTATGCTCAACGAAAACATAAACTTGGGACCAGAATCATAATTTCACATGGTCATGTGTGCTTAATGTAAACTTTTGTGACATTGCAAGTTACAATGAGAACTGGAAAGGGAAATATTGCTTGTATTTATGTTCAGCGTCATCAACTTTTCATGGTTTAAGCCATCAAGGCTCGTTCCAGACTCAAATTTTAAATTAAAAGTGTTCTATCCATCTTTTTCTTGGTCTACCAATATTTCTTGTACCTAATAGTTTGTAATCTAAAACTAATTTTGGAATGTAGCTATCATTCATTCTGTTGACATGTCCCTTCCAGTATTTCTATATTCTTTTATTGTTTCTGTTAGCTTAAAGGTATTCAATTCATTTCAAATGTGCTCACTTATTTGCTTATCTAAAAGATCATACCCTGCTACATTTCTTAAAAATTTCTTTTCCACTGTTTCAGTCTTTTATTCTTTTTCACTTTTTTTTGTTTAAGTCCAAATTCACTACCATATGATAGTACAGGAACTGCTATTTCTTTATAAAACTTTAATTTGGTCTCTCTTCTCATACTTTTTAAGCTTCTCTTTATGGTGCTACATATACCATTAAATCTGTTATTTTATTTAAAATGTCAGTATTTTTAAAACCTGAGACTTTGCAACCAAGATAATTAAATCAGTTGACTTTTTCAGCGGGTTTTGCTGCTAATAATTTTTGGCTCTTATGAAAATGGATCCCTTGAAGGCTAAAACTTTAGTTCTGTTTATATATATTCTTTAACTATAATGACAGGGTTATTTAATATATGTAATGCTGTTTGTAGACCACTTTTTGAGCCAGATATGAGAACTTGATCGTCTGCAAATAATAAAGTACCTAAATATTTATTCCTAATTATAAAATGCAAATATAATTTTGTCTGCCTATCAGATACAGCATCGGCAATATAAATATTATAAAGTACGATGAAAGTGGACAACCTTGTCTTACTCCTTTGTTTATTGGTGCTATTAAATCTCTCTTCATTCTGGTTTCTATCATGATCTTATTTTCGACACATAAACTTCTTATCGCTGTATTGAAATGTTGGGGTACACCTTTCTGTTTCATAATACTCCATAATTTATATGGTTGGTTGCTTGCTAATGCTCATCGATTTGGAAAATTTCCATTTCTCTTCTGGCATTTCAATACCGTGTGATTAGTTGTGCTGTCAGTTCTCCATCTGTTTTTTTCAGGGCTCTACACCAGAGCAGATGATCTCCATCCATCAATGAGTTCAGGTCCCTACACAGTGTGCAGGTCGGGGATTAAAAAATATTAATCCTGTATGGATGAGCAGCCAAACAGTCGTGGCCAGTAATCAGTCAGAAGATGGCAACAGTGCTGCTTCTTGGGTGGACTGGGATGGGAGCTTTACTTCCTTGTAGAATTTTCCATTGCTTGTTGGTACTTTTTTCTTTGCATTCTTCTTGCCAGAATAAGTTGATTCTATTGTTTATATGTAGCTTTGATGTGTGGAATGAGGATTTTTGTTGGCAGCTTTGTTCTATTTGTGTTCCTTTTTTTGGCAAGGAATCGGCTATTTCATTGGCTATAATTCCAGAGTGGGATGGAATCCACTGGAAGTGTACTTCTTTTTTTAGACATTGTAGTATCCGTAATGAACTGTACACTTCAAGTATTCTATTGGTGTTAGGGTACAGCGAGAATAGGCCTTTACTGATTTAGAATCGCTTAAAATCACTGTTTTAGAGAAAGAGTTCACATGGTTGAAGAGTTGTTTGAGCGAGGTGTTGATTGTTTCTAATTCTGCATCATAGTGGGTTGCTGCCCAAACAGATGTAAAAATTGAATATTTTACTATGTATTCCTGCTCCAGCATTACTTTCTTTGTCAAATAGGGAGCCGTCTGTGTATATGTGTAGCCATGAGCCTTGTGGATAATAAGTTTCAATTGCTTCTAGAGTTAGCATTTTAAGTGTTTCCGCACTTACATCCCTTTTTTACTCTATATTTTGCAGAAGGTTTACTCTGCTATTTATTTTAGGTTGTGATAGAGGGCAGATTGGAAGTGGGAGATGTTCAATTTTGTTTGTGTCTTCAAGGTTGTATTTTCTCTGTAGGTTATAGGCTTTCTGCATAAATCTTTTTGTGTTCTTAAAGTCCTTTCTCTGCTTTTGTAGTTCTACCAGTGGGTATTAAAGGGGAGCCTTTGTAGTTTCTCATTTAGGAGGAGATTCTGTTTTTCCATTTCATGTTTAATTAGCAAGTTATTTGTAGCAATTTGCAATGCAGTTATTGGTGTCGATTTGACTGCTCCCATTATTAATCTGAGTGCTTGGTTCTGTAATATTTCAAGTTGTGCTAGTTTGCTTTGACTTGCTGTAAGTATCACCTCGCTTCCATAGAGGAGTGCTGGTTTGATGTAACTTTTATAGGTGGTGTTGAGTGTATTGACGGAGGACCCCAATTTCCTGCCAACTAGTCTTTTGAGTGTTGTTAATCTCTGAGTAGTCTTATCTATGGTTTCATTAATGTGGGTTTTCCAAGATAATTTAGAATTGAGTGTTATGTCCAGATATATATAATTTTCTGTTTCTGTTAATTGCTCACCTTTTAGTGTTATTTGGTAAACGGTTTTGTGTGGCACAGCGTGAACACTTAGTATTTTGTTTTGGATAAGTTCAGTCATTTCGTTAGCTATTTAAATCCATTTACCTTGTCAAACACCTTCTCAAAATCTATAAAATTTGTGTAAGTCTACATATTGAACTTCCTATGTTTTTCAATTATCTGATTTATAGTAAATATATATTTTGGAACAAGATCTTCCATTTCTGAATACATTTTGCACTTCCATAATTATATTTTCCATTATTATATTTAAACGACAGTTCAGAATAAATGCATAAATTTTATAGCCTGTATTTGAAATGCTTATGCCTCTATAATTCTTACATTCATGACAATCACCTTTCTTATAAATTGGATATAATTTGCTATTCTCCAGTTTTCTGGAATATGACCGAACTTCCAACATATTAAGTCTAATAGTCTGTATTTCAATGGAGTGGAGGCGTAATTAATTAATTATTATTAATGTTATCCACTCCAACAGTTTTCTTATTTTAGAGGTTATTAATTGTATTCATGTCAAAAATAAAATTAATTCTACTGAGAACATGGCTTTCTCTGACGAGGTGTAGTTCCCACCACAGCTAGCATCTGCTGTGACTATAAACATACACATGGCTAAACATTCCAGAAACTTACCATCTCTCTTCCTAAGCCAGAGTTTACTTACAGACAACTGCATGTAGCATACAATCCTGTAAGGAGTCCAGAAGATATCAATACAAAAACATTGAGTACTGTAATAAGACTTCGTGTTGTGGAGTTTATGTAATTACAACTGGTCCAGATTGTTTTATGATTGAACCTCATAAAACAATTTGCTCCTGTAAATTACAATCAGATATTGTACAACAGACCTGGGGAAGTGTACTCACCAAGTGTCAGCTTCATACGTGGCGAAGGGTGATGTGTTTTTTAGTGGACATAAAAATCATTAGCATCGCATAAAGGTGGGTTGCCGAGTGGTAGATTTTGGTCACATAAAATAAATTAAAGCCTAAAAAAGAGGCCTCTCAGCAAAATTAAATATATTTCACACCCAATAAGGAACGGGACACTCACAACCACTGTTCTTAAACTGCGTCCCATAAGTAAAAACTCAATTTCAATTTATTTCCTTCATTACTATTAAAGTGGAAAAGCTAAGAGATAACCGGTTCACTGCAGTTAAGGGGGCGAGGAAGAACTTTGTTCACTACTTTGGAGCAATGTTTCCCAGGTCTGTTTTACAATGTGTGGAACTGATCTGGTAATGATATTGTGAAAATAATGTACATACTTGGTTGAAATGTATTGAACCGTTTTTACTTCTTGTAGTTTTTCTGTTTTACATGATGAGTAGTACAGTGTGTATAATTTCGAATTGGAACTATGTACTATTTTAATGATTGCAATTAATTCAGTTCATGACTAGTGCTATGGGCTTTGGTTTCGAACGTGAGGGTTTCGTTACACTATCAATCCTCGCCTTCGGTAGTTATATTACGACGCCGTCTTCTTGAACAACTCCTACTCCTTCTTCTCCGTCTTGAACAACTTCTTCTTCTCCTCCTTCTCGAACAACTTCTTCTCCTCCTTCTTGAGCAGCTCCTTCTCCTCCGTCTTGAACAACTTCGTCTTCTCCGTCTTGAACAACTTCGTCTTCTCCGTCTTGAACAACTTCTCCTCCTCCTCCTTGAGCAGCTTCTGCGTCTTGATCTTCTTCGCCGACAAGCAGCACTGAGAGTGTTCAAGGGACCCTCTTCTTTAAAAAATTTGATGAGTTTCACTCGGTCTGCATCAGTTAACTTTATCAACATATCTTCGTCGTTTTTCGTGGTAAAAACTTGCGGAAAATTTACTTGGACGTCTAACGAGGGCTTCTCTTCCTTGCTGTGTGTACCTTCTCCTTTTCCCCGTGACGGATACTTGGCGTTTTTCATGGTAAAAATTTGCGCTAATTTTACTTTGGCATTTACTGAAGTCTCCTCTTCATTGCTGTGTGTACTTTTTCCTTTTCCGCGAGGGAAGTTTACGCCATATTTTGGTTCTCCCATTTCGTTATTTGAATATTATAATACTTTAATTTAGAAGTCTTGTTTCCTGTCGAACAGAAAATTTTGATATTGATTTCTGGTTGTTATGGAGGTTGATCGTCATTTAACATGCACATAAATTAAACAAAAGCGAGGGAAAACAAATTTGGTGGAAACTTATGAAAAATAAATTATGATGTGTTGCTTCCGGGTGTTCTTTACTTTAGTTCAAGATGTTCTTACGGAAATATATCCCTCTATCTACTTACGTTGATGAGATACATGTTTGTAGAAATAGTTCTTATACGTGATTTTCTTGTAAGAGCTCTGAAATTAGAGAATAAATTTGGCTTTAAGCAATGCATAAATTTTTTGAAAACTGATCGCTGAGTGACTTCTGAGACATTCTGCGATTCTTGTAATGACAAGACATTAAGACTTACATATTGATGTTTTAAGGAAATAAAAAATATAAGTAACGGAAGATAAAACAATTAGAGAATAAAATTATTCGCTAATTTCTACAAGTTAATTTGGTTTAAGAAAAGTTTTAGTGAAATAAACTAGAGGCAGAATAAAACTTTTTGGACAAGAGCAACACACCCTTGAAACTTAGCACATAATATTTTAAGTAACATGTGTTTAATCAAGTACCAGTTGCAAAATAAACCTCTCTGTGCTTGGAAGATGATAATTTTTAGGTTATATTTTCAAGTCTGGCGGACGTAAATTGTACTACGTTGGCACTATAGATCACGCTGCGTGTTATTGGACGAATACAGCAAAAACTCAGAAATAAAGTGTTAAATTCTGCGTAATTTGAAAGCAGCTGTGCTTTGGATTTTTTGAAATGAATGGCAAATGAAATGAAAATGGGCTGAAGCGAAAAGACGAGGGACAACGATAAACAAGGTTATATGTTTACAGTCAATTGCCTTGTTTTGGTGTAACCACCAGACAAAGAATTATTGCATAGTACCAATGTGCATGAACTTTTGGACATTATATATGTATTCTTTAGGTACAGTACGTAATATTAAGTACAATTTTTAGGTCCATAAGAAATTAGGAAAAATATTGCAGCAACCGATATAAGCAGGAAATAGAGCAGTACAAAACATAAAGTTCTAGTACACTTTTGGCCAAACGTTGGGGTGTTTTATTGGCATTTCATTGGCTTTATTCAAACGATATTCGTGTAAAACCCAGGTGAATTGGGAGTATTTGTTCCTGAGGAAGCAGTGAAATCCTATTACCCCAGGCGTATCATAATGGTATCGTAATGACTATAATCTTCACTAAAGTTAAAGGGATATGCAGGCGGGCCGTATTACAGACTCCAGCGAATCCCAAGCTTGCTCCTCATATCTCCCGCGCCTGAACTGAGAACATTGTATCAGCTTATTACTCTCGGATAAATGTTTGAAAAATGACAGATGCCAATCTGATAAGAAAGAATTTTACTTTCTGATCATGACCGCACAAAAACCTTGTCTCTGTGATACTCAGAACACGAACGATGCACGTTTTAGCTTCACATATTATGGTAAAATGTTACTGATAAATATTTGAAATTTACAGATACCAATCTTACAACAAGAAAGAATTTTAATTTCTAATCATGCCTATACAAAATTTCTGTCTCTATGATACCTAGAACACGAGCGATGCACGTTTTATTTTCACATGTTATGGTTACACGTTATTGATAAATATCTGAAAATTACAGATAGCAATATTATAACAAGAAAGAATTTTACTTCCTGATCATGGACGTACTAAAATCTTGTCTCTATGATACTTAAAGCATGAGCGATGCACGTTTTATCTTCTCATGTTATGGTTAAATGTTACTGATAAATATTTGAAAATTACAGATACCAATATTATAGCAAGAAAAATTTTATTTTCTGGTCATGGCTATACAAAATTTCTGTCTCAATGATACTTAGAAAAGAGCGATGCACGTTTTAGCTTCACATGTTATGGTTAAATGTTACTGATAAATATTTGAAAATTACAGATACCAATATTTTAGCAAGAAAGAGTTTTACTTTCTGATCATGAACTTACAAAAATCTTTCCTCTGCGTTACTTCTACTGCGAGCGATGCATGTTTTATCTTCACATGGTTATGTTTACCATTAAATGGTACATAAACATAAAGATATCGAGATTTAACTGTGTTGGAACACCACAGTGAAGCGAAATAATTATTCATTTATAGATGAGTCGTATTTATTACACATCGGCTTCACTTACGTACCTATTTTGAGGACATGATTCTCAAACCAGCTTTGTATCGTCGGCTCTTAGGCCACTGAATATATGGCAATGACTGAAATATGTATACATCAAAATTATTTTGTTTTCGATGGAAAGTATTATAAACAAATTTCAGGACTAGCTATGGGAAGGCCGCCATCAGTACTTTTGGTCAATTTATACATGAGCTTTTTCGAAACGCATATCACTATAGCCTTCCCTCTTATTTTTAAAACATGGTACAGATTCGTAGACGACATCTTTGCAATAGTACCTTACAAACAAATAGATGATGCTTTGAAACTACTCAACCTTCCAGAACCCAGCATGCACTTCACAGTAGAAACACTTGAGGACTGTAATCTACTTTTATTGGACCTTAAAATAACAAAAAGTAATGAAAAACTAGAATTTGATATTCATAGAAAAGCAACACACACAGATAATTACATCAAAGCAAATAATTTCAACCGAATTCCACAGAAAATGCCACCATCAAGTCTCACACAGAGATTAGTAAATCAACCCCTCTGTCAGCAAGAATATCAAGAAGAATTCCATCAAATCTTAAAAACTGCAATTAAAAATGGATATGGATAAAACCTTGTAGACAAAAAACTAAAATTATTCAAACTTCAAAGGAGATAAAAACAGATCACAGCTCTCACACCAATAAAACAAGAAATTAGATTTGCTAAATTTACTTACCACTCCTGGACCACAAAAGTACCAAAAAATATTCAAGAATTACAATATAAAATTGGCACCAAAAGCAATTGCAACATTAAAAACATACTTAACAGTAATAATACTGATAAGATAAAACCAGAAGAAAAGTCAGGCACTTACAAGATTAAGTGTAAGGACTGTGAAAAATTTACATAGGGAGGACAAAAAGAAACATCGGCACTCGAAAGAAAGAAAGAACACTTCAGGCACTTAAGATACAAAAATATTGATAAGTCCGCAATAGCAGCTCATTTCTGGTCTGAAAATCATGAAATTGAAGATAACACTGAATTACTAAAATACATAGAAAAACATAGTGAACTGGTCATATGGGAGAGAATATACATAGAGAAAAAACAACAAATAATGAACTTTGAATTCCCGCCAGAAGAGAATCCCACATTTAAGTTAATCACTAAAACAACAGATGGCAGCAGATACCCCGGAATTTCCCACACCACTGGATCAAGCTTTAGTCGCATAAGAGTCGACGATGCAAACGATGGTTTGCGAAACATGTCCTCAAAATAGGTACGTAAGTGAAGCCGATGTGTAATAAATACGACTCATCTATAAATTAACAAAAAAACAAAGATGTTATGAATAATCTATGTAATATTACTTACAGTAATGGGGCATGATGCAATGCAGCTAAAATTGATTTAAATATTTTTTATTAGTGAACCTCAAAAAGTATTTTTGGTAAAACATCTAAGTAGTATAGAATTGAGAGAATCAGCACAGTGTAGATAAGATGTTGAACTCTCCTCTGTGTTAATATATGAGTGATGGAGAATGCTCATTGATTTAGAACTCTCCTATATGAAAATCGAGTTGTAAAAGAAGGGGAGTGTTGGCGTAGTGCCGTTCTCCCCTGTGCAGTGAGATGTTTTTGAGGGTTGGGATGATGATGATGATGATGATTGTGTGTGTGTGTGTGTGATGTGTAATGTGTGATGGGTGGGATGGGTAACGGGGGGGGGGGGGTTCCGGGGATGTTTGAATTAAATGTGAATTCTTTTCGATGTGTGTGTGTGCTTGAACTCTCATGTATGAATATCGAAGTCTAGGGTTCGATATTGTGATGGGGCGGGGTGGGTAACGGGGGTTCCGGGGATGTTTGAATTAAATGTATTGATAGTAATTCTTCGATGACTGTGCTTGAACTCTCATGTATGAATATCGAGTCTAGGGTTTGATATCTATTACGTTCAGTGCTTCGATGTCTGTGCTTGAACTCTCATGTATGAATATCGAGTGTAGGGTTTGATATCTATTACGTTTAGTGTATGATATATGATGTAGTATCGTTATTCTTTAGATAAAAGAATATCGAGAGAATGATTAGGTATGTTTACTGGGAGAGATTTATGAAAATAAATGTAATAAGACATTCTGGTAAGGGGTGTTCCCTATGCAGAATCTCTCCTTGAGCTACGTATCCAAGAGCGATGTAAAGGTTAAGAAAAGGTTAAATTCCATTCCCACATCGAGGTACGAGAAAATATAAATCTATTCCACATTGAAGTATAAGGGTGATGATGTGTTGTCATTCCTCAAGATTTGTGCATATGTGTATATGTGTGGGTCATCTATGAATATCGAGTTCTCGGGGGGTTCATATATATGAACATAGAGTCCTCGGTTCGATACCCATTCATGTACGATAGGATAAACACTAGTCCTCCTCCAGTACAAGCGACGAGAAGGTGGAAGGGGGGAAACGTGATAAAACGGTAATATAGTAAATTCGCATTAACAGGTCTCACCCTGTCCCGCCAGCTCGGGAACGACCGTGTCCTCACTTCACACAAACCCTCCGTACGTTAAGTACAATCGACGATAGAATGGGGAGGGGGGAGACAGGTATGATCACGTTTCATCACCCATCTGCTCACTAGGGAACGAATGCATTCTCACTTCACATCGCAACGTCAAGATGAGTGGAACAACAACTCCTATCATTGGAGAATCTACGCAATTTCGAAGATTTGCAAAAGCATTGGGTTGAGCATCACGATGAAACGTGTGATGGAAAGATGCATCAAGTGATTTGCAAGAATCCTTCCCATCATGATTCGATCACATCTTATGCTCAATGCGGAAAGAATTGTAAAGTGTATCTCGGGTAAGTAGAATTATAATTGTGTGTTAACGTGAAAGTGTTGTTATGTGTTATATAACTAATGATAAATATGTTTATTTCAGTAAAGCCCAAAGTGAAGATGTGGCATGCCAGTCCGAACAGGATCAAGGTGAAGATGTGTGCGGTCCGTACAATGATCGTCCGTTTAAGGATATCGGTACATCGAAACCCGAGGAGGAAGTCATAGAAAAGTGAGTATAAAATAATAAGAGTTTTACGTTAACAAGTGTATTAAATATTCACGATGTTGAGACATAGTTCGTGTATGTCCGCAGATCCAGTAAGAAAGGAGACAAGAAAAAGAAGAAGACGAACTGCAAACCGAGAATCGTCAAAGCCAAGAAGACGTTCGATCAAGACAGTTTCATCATAATGATGTTCGAACCCTTCACACCCTTCGCAGAAGAAGTAGAGGAGGAAGTTGCGAGTGATGGTAAATAGTGTGTGCATGAACGATAACGACATCTCCATCAGCATTGACTTTCGTGTGAACATAGGATTATACAATGAACTCCCATCACTTTACATTAAAGCCACACATGACGATACGTTTGTGTATATTACAAAAGAGGATTGGGAGGTAATAATGTCAAATTTGTGTGTTTTGGATACGTATCTGAAAGATGGTAAGCATCCATGTGCACCGTACAGTGAAAATATAATATATGCATTTAATATAATGTTATGCATGAATAAGATGCAAGAAATAACGTTTGTGAATACATGTTTAAATGTGGGCAGTATAAATCTGAATAGTACTGCATTCAATGGACTTAAAAGACTAATTCCATATATTGAAAGAAATTTATATCAGTTGTATGATATTCATAAATCATTATGTTCATATGATGCAAAAAGCAGGAGTGCAAGGAAGAGGATATTGGAGATGTATGTTAAAGTCAATAAAAAGATAATTTGAATTTGTAATGTTTTATTTATTACACCTATATGATAGATTGTACAACATGAGTTAATGGTTTATAAGTGAATAATTTATCATGAATAATTAAACAGAATAATGAAGTTTGTGCAGGAAAATTTGACGATGCTTGAACTTCCAATCTGACATTCACTGCCCCCGTCACAGTATCCTCAGGTTGATGAGAGCAATCGATGACGAATAGCGGTGCATATTTCAGAAAGTCGTTCCTTTTCAAAAGAGGGTAATTCTTCTTTCCATAGTAGGATGATTGAAATTTGGAATATTGATCATACAGAGATGCAAATTTCGAATTGGCGAAATCCAAATTCATATCGTGATAGGGGTAAGATTCACTGTTGAGATAAAGTTTCAGATTGGTGATATTACAATTATCAAATAGAGAAGCATCCTTAGCGAGATGATTCAATCTATCCACTTGTGCACCGACTATGACGAAACGTGGTTTTTCAAGTTTAGTCGTGGTTGCAATGTTCCATGTGAACGCTTTAGTTTGAGGTACAGCAGGTTGAGTGTGAAGGTCCAAGGTTCGAAATGCGACGTGTAGAGGTTTATCCGATTTGACGAGTTTAAGTTTATCAACTCGTTCAGAATCTGAAAGTCGAAGTACAGGCATCCTCCATTCGAGTCTAGTTAGTTGTATGGTTGTAGGATCGTTTCCAATGATACAATTATTAGAATCCTTAGATCTAATGAGAATAAGTTCAAACTTGCTATTAAGTATGACCTCCTTGTGATCGTCGGCGAAACCCAGCAACATCGAAAGAGGAACGATAGCATTGAAGATACCATTCGATGTATTCACGATGTCTACCACACCTCCAGGATAGATCCATCCAGCATTTAGTAAACGATTCGATTCCAGTTCATTCAGTGCAGCATAGTTACGCATCGTTGATGAAATGCCCGGATTCCTAGTTCTATCAATAGTCGTTCCATTCATATCCAGACGAATCTCATCGAATAGGAATGCCATAGCATTGTTACTCAATTTCGATGTGGCAACGGTGCCGTCGGGTTTAGTGAGAGTCCCCTCAATGTAGAGATAACTTCTACTAGGAAGCGTGTACAAATCTTCAGCTTGACATGGAATTCTAATTTCATCGTTCACATCGAGAGCTGACGTATTGTACGGTAGGAATACGTGTTCTTCCTCCTTACTGATCTTATCATCAAAGGTCGGAATCCCGGTCACGTCCAACACATCCATCATAGAACCTTGAAGCCTAAGTTAGCGAGAAATTGTCGATTAGACGATGTGATTAGCTTGCGGGTCGATGATCGAGTAGAGATCAATCTCGAGAGATGTTTTTTAATATAGCATCGTCTCTTAAAACTTATACCCATTACGACGTATGTGCAATCGTACAGTGATGGTTTCGTTCCTGAAATCTAACTTATCGCCGTTCTGGTCTACCACTCTAATGTCGAGATGATCAATGAGATTCGTATCGATGATTGGTAAATATATAGGACTTGATGGTTCCTGCGAAATATGATAACCTGGAGGTACCGATGGGAAAAATTCATACAGAGAATGACCACTTTTACCATTGATGAAAGATCCCGTTGCAAGACTACACTCGATACGTATGATGCTGACTTTGAATATGTTAACCAAATCATTAGACTCGGTCAGCACGTTTGCCGGTACCCTCTGTTTAGAGGTGAAACCGAGAAGTGAAGCAATAGATCTCTCACGACTAAAGTCGATAATATAGGGAGATTGAATTTCTGATTTCATGGTGTTATTATTAGCACGTAGAATAAAGTCGTCACCGATGTCGAGAGCATCCTTGATCAATCTGGCGATATCATCCAATTCATAAGTACCCGGTGGAATTACTATACGTTCGACTTTTCCATCGCGAACGTAATGGAATAGATTATTACTCTCGTCCACATTCGGAATTGAGTAAAAAGTCTCAAAATTCAATAGAGCTATCTCGTAATGTCCGTTAGGATCCAGATGTAATGGTGGATTTAGAAATGTAGAGAAGCTGGTATCACTACCACTCACGGTGATCGTGTAACTCATCGAGGAGAAACTGAAGGCACAAGTGACCGCAAATCACAGAATCGAATTCTTGAAATCTCGTCGTATTATATAGGAGCTTGACACCCGAAAGGTACGTTTCTATCTCTTCCGGAGGTCTCAGATCGCCGAAACTGTCAAAGTAGTAGGCAACGTCACCATCCTTACGTACAGCAACCCAATGTGTACCAGGGTTATTTGATGTATCCAGATTCACTACTATTCTCTCATAGTATCGAGAATGTGGAGGTAGTTTATCGATCATGTAGACACCTCTAAAATGTGGAATGCGTAGACGTCGTGCATACGAATCGATCTCGTTAGCACTCAGGGCTTTTTCCGGGATAAATATAGGCCTCGCCCCGAGTTTTTTGATCGAAGATATAATCCTCTACCCTTACGACGTCTCTTACGGCGAAGACCTTTGCCCTGAGCCAAAGATTCCATGCGCTCGTTGTGACGTGTTAATTCCGCAAGTTGTTTTGCATCCGAACGTTTCTTATTGACAGCCGTAGCAATCTGAGCAGCACCTCCAGCTAGACCACCTGCTGCACCTAGAGCTGCTAAAAGTGGTAGCAAAGGTAAGAAACCACCTCTCTTGTTGCGACGTTTACGCATGCCAGCGCCCGCTGCCAATTTACCCTTCATAAGTGTAGTCACAAGTCGAGCTGCAAGTCGTTCGCCCAAAGAAGCGTCGGCAGACTTTACACCTCTCCAAGCTTTCTCTACCAACACCTTATCGGCTAGACGACGAGATTCTGTATCAGTACTCTCTGCGTAAGCCCGATCGTGATCGAGACACGCTGAATCTAACCCGTTCACCGGTAAGTCACCTCTCTGCAAGCGTTTATGTAGTTTCGTTCCGGGACCGCAGAAACGATAACCCGGTAAATGTGCCTCAAATGGTAATGAATTAATCAAGGAATTAAGAATTCCCGAACCTTTGCGTGCACGTGTAGAGCGCATGTCTCACTATGAAATAAAAAAGGCAAAACGTGCGCTTTATAAGTATACGATTCCTATGACGATTGGCTAAATCCAGTAAAGACATAGATTGCCCTTATCACGAACGAAATAAAAGACAAAACTTATGCTTTATAAGTATTAGTCGCGATATGGAGATAGTAAAGCAAAAGTGTACGCTACCCATACAGGTGTTAGATTTCGAGGATGACATTCGCAAAGGACGACACGGTACGTTGTTTCCGAGTAACGTTAGAGCGCTCATACTTGGCAGTTCAAATGCTGGAAAAACGAACGTTTTACTCAACCTGCTTATTCACGAGAATGGTCTGAGATTCGAAAACCTCTACATATACTCGAAATCGTTGCAACAACCTAAATATCGATATTTACTCAGGTTACTGAAAACTATACCCGATATAGGTGTATTTACGTTCGATGATGGTGATAAAGTAATTCAAACGTCGGATGCTAGAGAAAATTCGATATTCGTATTTGATGATGTGATAAATGAAAAACAGGGTAAGATAGCTTCATATTACAGTATGGGTAGACATCGTAATGTCGATGCTATATATTTAGCACAATCATATGCTAAAGTACCTAAACATTTAATTAGAGATAATGCAAATATGATTATATTCTTTAGACAGGATAATCTCAATTTAAAACATATATACGAAGATTATGTAAATACCGATATGTCCTATGATGAATTTAAGAATATGTGTAAACATATATGGGAGAGTGATGAACGATCCTTTGTTGTTATAGTACCAGAATATCCACTGAACGAGGGACGCTACCGTCACGGTTTTGATCGCTTTATCAGAATGAATAAATAGAATAATCCATCACTTAAGCAATGAGTATCGACAGGTTCGGATCCCGAAGAATCATACCCTCTAGGGGTGTGTTCAATCGATATATCATAACTAGAGATGGATCGGGAAACTATCGATTCAAGGGAAAGCGGTTGTGCAATATTCACGACCCTGAAGAAGGTGACGATGCATCGACTAAACGTTATGTGGATACGCATACGGCTGACGTCGAGAATCGAATGCAGATCTTCACCGAGCAGACCTCGTATCAGCGTATGGGCGAGTTTGAAGCTATGCTTAGGGATCACATACAAAAATCGCTCGACATCCAATACAACAATTTAATGGAGTACTTAAGTAAATATGCATTTAAACGTGATTCCGAAAATAATGTCATTATAGATGGTATAAGAATGAAAACGCTGTTGGACCCCTTCACGAACACGACGTTCCTAATAAAAAATATGTAGATGATAGGATTCCAATTCACGACTCTAATGAAACTCTATCATTTCGAATGAAGAGATTGAAGGATTTAGCCGACCCGATAGATGATAGTGATACAGTCACCATGAGTTATGTTAATCATTTCTTTATACAGAAACATAATGAATTGCAAACGGGTTTAACTGAGACTATAACAAACATTGTCGATACTATTACACGGAAACAGAATGAATTACAAAGTCAGTTAACTAGAACAATCACCTCCGCTAGCGAGACTATTACTACAGCTGTAGAAAAAGAAGTGAAAGAACTAACCGCACGACAAACGGAACTTGATAATAAACTAATCACTATAAATAATGATATTCATACTATGAAAACACGAATGAGAAATGTTGTAAACACTATGTTACAACAATTGAAAGCACAACTCATAATTTCATTGCAAACACGTCCGTTTCGAGGTCCCTCTTTAAGGTATACGTTAACATCGGGACTCGAATACTATAAAGTTCCTGGAAATGGAAGTGTACTTTCGTGTTCCATCGTATCATCGGTACATTCGCATGCTGTAAATGATACATTGTTTGCAATAAACGGAAGATTAGTTGAAAGATATCCTGTAAGAGTTGAAACTGGCGATATTCTATCGTTTACAGCGCCAGTCGGACGTGCTAAAGATGGTCATATATTAAGTATAGAACTGATAGTTTCATATAAATTAGCAGTAGCTGATTAATTATACATTCATTTCGATATGGATGCTGAAGCTATAAGACTTAAGGAATCCATTGCCCGTCACAGTAGGGCAATAAGAGAAAAGTTACGTTCTCTCAAAGGAATGAAATTCGAAACGCAACGAGTCATGTCTGAAGTTCTTCAACCTGTAACCGAACCATTGAAAGTAATAGCGAAAGCACACCAAGACAACAACGACGACGAAACTACAGATGATGCTAACGGATCTGATCTCGTGTCAAAGTATCTACACAAGGTTCGAACTGCTAGTTCGAGTGACATGGACAATACTTACGGCATACGTTACGAGGATAATGAGTATAAATTGGGTAACAAGACAGTTGTGTTTAAATCTGATGGTGTTCAGATAGGAACAGAAACGTATGAACCCACAGCAGGCTTATATGAATTATTATTTAAACGTTTACCTCGCAAGACATCGTACACAGATGATGATTTAGACGTGTATTCGCAAATCTTACAGAATACTCAAGTTTACAGACACGGTTATTCAAGAGATGGACGTTTAAGAGCAAATCGAGGGTTCAAGTATCGTCATATCATTCGTGACCTTGTTAGTAATCGAACTGGATTTGGTTTACGTTGGAAAGAACATGTACCGCAGAGAAAATTAGATTACGTCTACTGGAACGATCCGAATGAAATAATAAACAGATTAAGATTATTAGTTGCGTCGAGGGATGCAGGTAATTTGAATCACTCACCCGAGATAGAAGAAATTATTACAGAACTTAAAACATCAAAAATTATAGCATGATAAAACGTCGCATTGCAACCGAGTTACATGCACCAGCTAGAAGACGATTTTTACGTCGTAAGATCATAAGCAAAGGAATGAACGATTTAGTACAAATAGATCTTATGGACATGTCTAATTATGCAAGAGACAATAGGAATTATAAGTATATTCTTCTTGCATGCAATTTTTATTCCAAGATGGCTTATGCACGACCATTACGTGATAAAAGTGGTATTAACGTTTCGACTGCTATGGAGGAGATATTGAATGAAATGGAATCGTTTCCGAAGAATGTTCAATCTGATAAAGGAAGGGAGTTTTACAATAAACATTTCCGCGAACTAATGAATCGTAATAATATTAATCATTACAGTACATTCACACACGTTAAGGCTGCTGCAGTGGAACGTTTAATAAGAACGATCAAACTGATTTTGCATAAGGAATTTATTGTTCAAGGCTCATATCAATGGATAAACATACTACCTAGAATTATTCATACCTACAATAATACTTACCATCGAACGATTCGTATGAAGCCTGTAGAAGTTCGTGATAATTCTCTCCTGCTCAGCGTCTACAAATATGATAGAAGTCTGCGTGAGAAGCGAAGATCTAGGCTTCATCGTGTTGGTGACTACGTGAGGATTTCTAAGCATAAAGGTGTTATGGAGAAAGGTTATCTACCAAATTGGAGTGTTGAAGTCTTTAGGATACGTACAGTGCAAAGGACACATCCATTGACCTATCTCATCGAGGATCTGGAGGGTAAACTGATTGAAGGAGCATTCTACGGTTATGAATTACAGAAAACTCAATATCCAGACACGTATTTAGTTGAAAGGATCATCAGACGTCGTGGTGATAGGATTCTGGTGAAATGGTTAGGATTTCCTACCCGTGAATGGATTAATGAGGTGGACATTGTATAAATAAAAAAAACACACAACTCAATAAAGAAATATAATTTTAATGATATATTGTGTTTGATTTTTTTTTTGTTCACATTGATTCCTGACATCTTCTGTAACTGCTAATTCACATCTCCTTACCTTAAACATGATAATAACATTTTTATACTTTTTTAAAAATCTTCTGTAACTGCTAATTCACATCTCCTTAACTTAAACATGATAATAACATTTTTATACTTTAAAAAAAGATCATACATGATTATAGTTGAATTAACATTTAATTGTAGAGATTTTAACATAACGTACATGCTAGTTCACATTGAGTATATATAAATTCACCTACCCTTAACGTAAACATGATAATTACAATTTGAAGTAATTAGTAATATACGTTAAACAAACATCATACATGATTATAGCTGAAATAAGAGCCTTTGTACATGCTAGTTCACATTGATATATATAAATCTCCCCTCACCCCTTAACGGAGACATGATAATAACATTTTGATATAATTAGTAAATATATTTTAATAAAAAATCATACATGATTATAGTTGAATTAACATTTCATTGATTTCTGCTATCTAACATTTCAAAACGACATGAATAGGAAAAAATATTCCTTCACCCCTAACATAAACATAAAAAAAAGCAACACGTTATCTTTCAAATGAAGTAAATATGTTATTATCATGCAATTAGTAATACACTTTACAAATATACTTGAAACTCAATTATTTCGTTTTTTGAAATACAGTAATATGTTATTATCATGTGCCTAGTAATACCTTTTAACTCAGTTGTAACACACTTTACAATTATACTTGAAACTCAATTATTTTATTTTTTGAAATACAGTAATATGTTATTATCGTGGCCTAGTAATACCTTTTAACTCAGTTGAATCTATGCTTTATTGAGAAAAGAAAAAGAAATTTACACTTGACAATTTTCTATAGCATAATGTCCCCATGCTAATGTTGAAAATGAATTATTGGGAATGTATCGTTTTGTATCGATACCACTTAAAGCTATCTTATTAGATTCAATAGTATGAACATCATGTTTATAACTTCTGAAACATGTCTGCATGCTTCGATGTATAGTGTCAGGATGTGTAATACATGAGAGATATTGTTCAAAGGTTATGAATCTCATCGAATCTTTTGTTACACCTTTTGATTTTTTAATCACTTCAGTATCATATCGATAACTATATAATTTCGATTTCAGCCCTACATATTCAGTCATCACTCTACCGGCTAGCTCATCCTTGAATAATCCTGAAATTTTCTTATTTGCTAACGGAATACCATACACATTATCCATTGGATAATTCGATGTATCGAATAAATGTATATTGGTTTTAATAAATTCATATATATCGCAGCTAGATTCAAAGAGAAAAGCATCCGTGTCCGTATAGATTAAAGTTACATCTTTCAATTTTTTCTTCAGAATTTCATAATAAAAATCATACATTTTATGTTTGGATAGATCCAGGATTGCTTGTCCTATGTATATTGGCTTATTCATCAATATTTCATCTCTGACCAATTCTATACCTATTAAATTTTCATCAAAAATCACGTACCTTATACATGTCTGTCGAGCTAACAATTTACGCGCTCGTTTCCAGCTGGTAGCTAAATGAAATGAATTATAACGTTTTACATTCTCTATAAATTTTCAATAAACACAATTATTCATTAACTTCCATAGATTTTGACCAAATTTCGTCTTATCTTCAATACGTTTACGAACGTTGAGTTCAATGTAAGGATTTATCCAGTTAGATTGTTTGTAACCTATTACTCTATGTATACGCGATGGAATCAAACCAAGTTTAACACATTGTTGAAAATTGAGATAATGTAATACGTATTTATTTTTATCATTCAATGTTGTTAGCAATTTTGTATACTTATCACCTGGCGCGATTTCATTCAAAGGGCATAATGGCAAATCATTTTGTATATCATGAAGTTCCTGTGGATATTTAAAGTCTACTTCCAACACATATCCCACGTCAGAATCACTTGTAATAGACATAAAATCTATTGATTTAATTTCAGCATCAGTTAGCCACCTTATATCAGTGTATGGTAAGCTATTATTTTCCATTGTATAACTATATAGAGAATTGCAGTCAACGTACATTAAATAATTAGTTGGTTGAGTGTTATCATAGCTAGTCATGTATCTGTTATTCGCCTTTGCATACCGTTTGGACACAGTGCAAATTCCACCTCGTATTCCTTTTTCGAAGAAATCTAGCATAGTCTTA
Source organism: Mantis religiosa (assembly GCA_030765055.1). Taxonomy (NCBI): domain Eukaryota; kingdom Metazoa; phylum Arthropoda; class Insecta; order Mantodea; family Mantidae; genus Mantis; species Mantis religiosa. Next base: position 83,492,713 of record CM060958.1, read on the forward strand.
TCTGTTAATAATGAAATCTGTACACCAGTCGTTCTTAACATTGCATCATAGGCTAACCCGGGAAGTGTGTAATACTGACACGGGTCGAGTCCGTACAAACCGATACTTAATTCACGGAAGCGTTCAAACACGTCCGTTAGTATTAATGTATCGCACTTAAGATATATATTTAAATATTCACCCAGATTTTTAACATTGAATTCATTCCATACCGTTCTAGCATGACTATAATCCTCATCGCTTACATGATCAAACTGATGTTTGGATGGTAGACTATTCTCGTATAATTTTTCTATAGAATCCACATACGTGTACGGGAAGACACCTTTACGTTTCATCAGTTGTCTATGCAAAGGATTCGTGTACATATTATTGGTATAATGAAAATCATCTGCTTCTAACATATCCGAAAGGTTACTAAGTTTTGAATCCAAAAAACGATAGCTATCCAGAAATCTTAGATATATACTCATTCCATTCGAATTTGTATATCTTTTGCTAAAGGATAAGTAATTTTCAGAAGTTTGTGCAATACAGTTGATAGGTTCCGTATCGTAACCTAGTTTCTTTACTATGAAATGAGCATCGTATTTTGACAAGCAATGAAAGAATATTGGTATGAATCCTGGCATTTTCCTATTTAAATTGCAGTGCTTATGAGCTGGGCCAACGTAACTTCCAGTCAAATGACAATGATCACGAACCTTTATACACGAGTTAAGAAATTCACGTTTGCATATGTGACATCGTGTTGCATTTTGATATTCTAGCTCATCCACATCTCTCATACTTATTTCAATTTTATTAGCATATATATTAATGACCTGATTTGCAATTAACGTTAATTCTTTAAGAAAATTTTCAATTGCATATGGACCTTCAAATGATTTGAAACGTGTTAAATTTTTATCATAACTACAGACCAAATGTAATGCAATTGCATACGCTTCATGTTTATGAATGCTACGTGTCCAGCTTTTACTCGATACATCTTGACACGAATCTACCTTACGTAAGATACATTCTATGTCTGCATAAACCACGAATGGAACTTTTAGACATTTCGAATATGCGTTAAATTCAACGAGATCAGTTTTACCAGCCTCGGGCATTCTGATAATTTGATTCATCATACACATCTTTTTATGGCTATTTAAACGTGATTCTGATGTGAAATACAAGTTACAATTGTTACATAACCATTTTCGCCCATTATGTTTCGTTAGCTGCTTTCCTAGCAAACGTGACAAGTCTGTTATCAGACAATAATGTCTTTTATACATTAAAAGATTAACATGATGTGATTTTATCTCTCTTGGTTGATATAAGAGAATAATCGATTTATTTTCAACACCGTATATCGTTATTGAAATATTTGAATTTTGATTCTCGAATTTTTCTACATCTTTCAATGATACGGGGAATGTTATATTCTCAAAGTTAAATTCGTTACGAAAATCATATCTTTTATAGGAGGTGGGTCGATTCTTGTTACGTTCTACTGGGTATTTGGATGCTAACAGACAGTATGCAAAGCAATATTTATCAGTATTACGAATGTTAATAACAGCTCTCTTCGATTTTATAAAGTCGGGTAATTCAGTATACATCCCTGCATTCAATGAATCGTATTGTGTCACATATATTGTTAATTTCTCAATACTGTATAAAGCTTTTGAACTGGTACGCGATTCAAAATTATCCATATGATCTAGTATAGGTTGTACAATCTTCTCTTCATACCATATAGATTTATCTGTAGATTGCAATATCACCTCAAGTTTACTGTTAAAGTTAAATGTATGAATATTATCGCTCTCTTGTGATATTATGACATATTGACAGGATAAACAGGATCCTATCTTAAGACCTGATTTATACATGTTTAAGCCCTTATCAATTTCATTCAAAATTAAAGGTTTGCATTCTGCTAAGAATATAACGGGGTCAAGTATATTAACACAGTTGTGAATTTCGTAGGTGGTTAATCGTTTTTTGAAAGCAGACTCACTGTGAATACATCGTAATCGTTCAGCCTGGGTCACGTTCGAACAGGTTTCATCTTGCTGAATCGAGGGTTGTCCAGTGGCAGTATCGGAGCATCTTGTCGTCGTTTCTGAAAAAAGCAATTACAACATTCGATTAACTTTACATACGGGAACATTGATTTACATGTATGTAAGGTGGTAACAGAAATAACATACATGTCAATAACTTTTACATGTATGAATCTCAATTTTACGTAAACTCTATACTTTACGTAGAACGTAACATGCATGTAACTTTTACATATGAAAATAGTTACATAATGATTATGTATTTTACAATTATTGCTATCATCACGTAACTACAATATTCAGATAGTATGTAACTGTTTTACGTAATGCTCTCTCCCTTACATAAATGATAAAAACACACAACGTAAACCATATAGATGTAAAATACCGTAACTGAACTACGATATTCACATGTACGTTTTACACATATAAATTAACGTTCTTTTTTCACCTACAACGCTACTTTTACGTGTAACAAACAAACGTAACTAACATGCATGTGAAATAACGTAACTGAACTACGATATTCACATGTACGTAATTATTACACATGAAAATTAACCCTACAACGTTCACTCTCAATTACTAATACTACATGACGTGCGATAATTAACACTTTAGGTTCTAATACAACATGTACGTACATGCAAGTAACTACATTCAATTACTAATACTACATGACGTGCGATAATTAACACTTTAAGTTCTAATACAACATGTACGATTTCACATTTACATGCAAGTAACAACATTATCACTTTTTTTTATGAAATTTTATTCAATAATTGTACTCACCTTTTGACGACATTACGGGCTGCTTAAAAAAGACAATTTATGTCGTTTGAAACCACTTTCTAGTGTTTCCTCGCCATGGTATTGGAGTATGCAGTCACCACGATTTAGTAGATCTTTCTGCGCTGCGGTCATATGTTTGAATCTCTCCGGGAGGAAGACTTGGAAATCTGATGTTTCGACGACGACCCGTTCACCATATCTGGTCTTCACGGTTTTGACGGATCGAATGATGTGTTGAACGGACTGATCTAATTCACGTAGTTTCTTTGTGGGAAGATGTGTTCCACCTTCAGCTAGTTGATTTAGCTGTAGCATCTCATGATCTGAAACATACATATAAGCACACACGAATTAGTATTACTTCAACATTCTTCGTAAACAGAGATAAAAAATGACTTACAATATACAACTTTTCTATCTTACCTGTAGGATCCATATTTCCAGAGAATCGACTGCCTCCTCACTCATCCGTGCCGCGGTATTTATTAACAGTTGCTCCGCCCCCCCCCTCCGTCCGGGAGAGGTGTTACTGTCTACATATTACGCTATATGTTTAAAGTAGTTGTGACTACGTTATAAGTTAGAAGGTAATACTAGTAACTTTATTATCATAGTTTAAACTTTATATAGATTCATCATTTTTTACACCCTCTCCAACCGTATCTCTCCTTCCCAAACACCATGTTGCGTGCGCACACTAACTGTGATTCGTTCCCTACATCTTGGAGGGGGGATATAATTACACATTTCTTTACACACACATACTTGTACAAAATATATTTTTCTGAACATTTGATTTTTTTACATTTGGTATACTAACACATTCATAGTATTGTTTCATCATTCATACAAATATATAGATTCATTCGTTTAATTTTAAAATATATTCTTTTTTTTTCCTAACGTTATTTGACAAAATTAGACTTCGCTACAGCAATAGGAATGTTTTGATCACCCCTGTCACCAGTCTGGAGAGATTAACTCTTTTTTTCTCTGACCCACATACCAAAAGGGATGACGTTCAGTGGAGTATTCGTAATACTGAGGGGAGATTTTCTAGACAATTTTTTATATGGAGGGTGATATCTTGCCATGAATAGTTAGGATATCTACACTATAGATCCCTAGTTGCGTATATATATTATCGTATTGATTGATCAGTTTTGTATTACTCATATATACTTAAAGATGAGATACTTTTCTCTCGTTATCTTAATCATTTTTAAATAGATGGTTAGTGCTTTTATTTTATTTTCGATGTTATGTTCCACTTTTATCATGCTTAGAGGGAATATTCTTTTTAGGTTATCGTGCTTAGAGGGAGCGTTCCTTTATCATGAAAACCCTTTCAAACAGATTTACATTTGCATTCTTATACTTTTCTCTCAATTTTTTTTTATCATTCTTAAAGAGATGGGTAGTGCTTTTATTTTATATACACTTGCTATGTACCACTTTTATCATGCTTAGAGGGGACATTTCTTTGTCATGCGACCCTCTCACATAGATTTACATTTCCATTCTTATACTTCATCAATGTGGAATAGATTTATATTTTCTCGTACCTCGATGTGGGAATGGAATTTAACCTTTTCTTAACCTTTACATCGCTCTTGGATACAATAGCTCAAGGAGAGATTCTGCATAGGGAACACCCCTTACCAGAATGTCTTATTACATTTATTTTCATAAATCTCTCCCAGTAAACATACCTAATCATTCTCTCGATATTCTTTTATCTAAAGAATAACGATACTACATCATATATCATACACTAAACGTAATAGATATCAAACCCTACACTCGATATTCATACATGAGAGTTCAAGCACAGACATCGAAGCACTGAACGTAATAGATATCAAACCCTAGACTCGATATTCATACATGAGAGTTCAAGCACAGTCATCGAAGAATTACTATCAATACATTTAATTCAAACATCCCCGGAACCCCCGTTACCCACCCCGCCCCATCACAATATCGAACCCTAGACTTCGATATTCATACATGAGAGTTCAAGCACACACACATCGAAAAGAATTCACATTTAATTCAAACATCCCCGGAACCCCCCCCCCCCCCCCCGTTACCCATCCCACCCATCACACATTACACATCACACACACACACACACACACACACACACAATCATCATCATCATCATCATCATCCCAACCCTCAAAAACATCTCACTGCACAGGGGAGAACGGCACTACGCCAACACTCCCCTTCTTTTACAACTCGATTTTCATATAGGAGAGTTCTAAATCAATGAGCATTCTACATCACTCATATATTAACACAGAGGAGAGTTCAACATCTTATCTACACTGTGATGATTCTCTCAATTCTATACTACTCATCTATATTGAATTTTGGGTGAAATGTAACACCTTCTGTATCTCTATGTACGTGTTAGAGAAAGTACAAATTTGACGATTAATTTAGTCTATAGTATTGTTCTTATATCTACAGTAAAATACTGTAATGTTTAAAAAGACATCTCAGTTAAAAGAAGTAGAGAGTAAAGGTTGAAAATAAAGCAAGTTTTGAATACTATTTAATTCAAAATGGAGTTTAAGTGGATGATGTAAGCTGTAAATGTTTTATCCAACTACTGTGTGTATATGCAATATTTGGACCAATATATTTTAAAGAATGCAATGCGATCAGAAACATAGTAGGGGAAGTATTTTTGGGTTGTAAGGTTGCTTATGGTTTTCTTTGGATCCTAACGGATAAAGATGCAAAGCTTCAACTAGATACGCCAGAGAAGTTGATTTGTATTTTAGATGTTGAATATAAGTCAGTTTCTGGAATCTAATATACATGACTTCGTCAAAATCACGCAAAAGTATTACTTGATCAAATTTTAGTAAAAGATGAGATAAATATAAATTATATACAACCCCCCTTAAGATAAAAATTTTAAAACTTTTTATCCCTTCAAAACGCCGTTATGCTTTGTCTTTAAAATCTGCCAAATATGCAATAAAGTGCAGAAATAGTTTCTGTTATGCGTTTTCAACAAAATAGCATTGAAATTTGGTGACATGAATATGTGAAGTGTTTAACGCCCGCTTTCACTACATACGGCACCGCAGGCGATGACACTGATGATACATGAGATGATAATGGAGCACCGGTGGAATGAGATGGCGGGGTAAACCGGAGATCCCGGAGAAAACCCGCCCCAGCGCCGTGTTGTCCACCACGAATCTCACTTTGCAGTTGCCTGCGATCGATCCCGCGCCGCCTTGGTGCGGCCTTGACATGAATATGAAGAGGAAAACCCTTGTTCTCAATTTTCAAAACTTTGAAGTATTTTGATAGTCTGTGAGCATCTGAAAAAATAGGGAGTTTCATGGTGAGGGAATTTGGTTTAGAGACTCTTGAGAAACTGTGGCTCCATACACAGAATCAGATGGTTCCTTTTTTTTGTATTAGAGAATCATCTTTGTGTCTGCTTGTCTTTCTTTGCGTTATGAATTGTCAACATTGTGAGCCATATAAGAACATGGGCACTGCCATTTCTTGTAAAATTTTAGTTTTGTTTATTTGCGGCAGTCATGATACATCTATTTATGGTAACACAAGTGTTTTTAAATTTATTTATGTTATTTTTTATATATTCATATCTAAAATATGAAACATTCCAGCCTAGATAGTTAAAATTGTTAAATGCTTGTGTGCTAAACCAATTCATTTACACAGTGGCTGTCCTGCTGCCAACTGATGCACCAGAAGACGGAAGATAAACTAGGGGACGAGAATAGTGTTGCCAGAATTACCTTGATGCAGGCCCAGAGACTATACAACCGGCTTTTTTAAGGAATTTGTATAATTGGGGACAAATTGTTAAGCAGAATTTTGTGTATTATTACAGTGAACATTTTTGCTCAGATAATAAAAATTTACTACTAGTTATTATTAATACTGCCGGCCGTCATAGCCGTGGTCGCTAGTGTGTATATCTCTAGCGGCCGCCACATAAAGTGTCACGGGTTCGGATGTTTGATCTTAGTGTATCTGTGGAAAATTGCAGAAAACAGTAAAACAAATGGAAAAAATAAGGAAAAAGAAAAATATAATATTAATGCTGTAATTAGCACTAACCGAACCTATCCCATGCCAAATAAAAATAATTTCAAAATATTGCAGTTATAAAAGCATACCTTATCATCATCGTCAACGTCAACGTCAACTTCATCGTCATCGTCATCGTCATCGTCATCGTCATCGTCATCGTCAACGTCAACGTCAACGTCATCGTCATCGTCATCGTCATCGTCATCGTCATCGTCATTGTCGTCGTCATCGTCATCGTCATCGTCGTCGTCATCGTCGTCGTCATTATCATCGTCATCTTCATCATCATCACTATTATTTTCACTGTTATTAGAAATACTATTGGTACTAGTATTACTATTGGTATTAGTATTACTATTCTTACTATTAGTATTACTATTCTTACTATTAGTATTACTATTCTTACTATTATTACTATTATTATCATTATTTTTTCTTTTTAATTTTTAAGATCAAGCTGTATTCAGGAGAGTCTTGCATTCACATCAAAGCCCTTGAGTTTTAATTTTAGAAAACATTGTTTCAAATAAGCTCTATCATAATCAGTGTGATCATTTACCCACTCTAATCTGGCCAGTTTCCATTACACTTTACTATGTCGCTAGTTTGGTTACGCAATGTTAGTAGCTTCAGCAAATACATGTTTTCGCTATTGACAATGCTACAGCAACCTAGGACGTGCCCGCCATTCTTCTAGCAAACCACTGCCACTAATTTGCAGTTTTACCATAATACTCAGAACAAGGAACACAAACGTATTCTGCAATTACTCATCTGGCACAGAGTACCAACATTTAGAAATAAAAAGTGAGATCCTGTTTTAAAGCATTGGCAACATGAAGGCAGTCGCTGTGTGAGTAGTAATCTTAGTGAGAACTGAAATATAAAAAAAAATCACACTTCCAGAAACATATGTTGCCCACCACACACTCATTGTGAAAGCTGGTGCTACTGTTATGCTCATCGAAAACATAAACTTGGGACCAGAAAGATAATTTCACATGGTCATGTGTGCTTAATGTAAACTTTTGCGACATTGCAAGTTACAATGAGAACTGGAAAGGGAAATATTGCTTGTATTGATGTTCAGCGTCATCAACTTTTCATGGTTTAAGCCATCAAGGCTCGTTCCAGACTCAAATTTTAAATTAAAAGTGTTCTATCCAACTTTTTCTTGGTCTACCAATATTTCTTGTACCTAATGGTTTGTAATCTGAAACTAATTTTGGAATGTAGCTATCATTCATTCTGTTGACATGTCCCTTCCAGTATTTCTATATTCTTTTATTCTTTCTGTTAGCTTAAAAATATTCAATTCATTTCAAATGTCCTCACTTTTTTGCTTATCTAAAAGATTATACCATGCTACATTTCTTAAAAATTTCATTTCCACTGTTTCAGTCTTTTATTCTTTTTCACTTTTTTTTTAAGTCCAAATTCACTACCATATGATAGTACAGGAACTGCTATTTCTTTATAAAACTTTAATTTGGTCTCTCTTCTCATACTTTTTAAGCTTCTCTTTTTGGTGCTACATATACCATTAAATCTGTTATTTTATTTAAAATGTCAGTATTTTTAAAACCAGAGACTTTGCAACCAAGATAATTAAATCAGTTGACTTTGTCAGCGGGTTTTACTGCTAATAATTTTTGGCTCTTATGAGAATGGATCCCTTGGAGCCTAAAACTTTTGTTCTGTTTATAGATATTCTTTAACTATATTGACAGGGTTATTTAATATATGTAATGCTGTTTGTAGACCACTTTTTGAGCCAGATATGAGAACTTGATCGTCTGCAAATAATAAAGTACCTAAATATTTATTCCTAATTATAAAATGCAAATATAATTTTGTCTGCCTATCAGATATGGCATCGGCAATATAAATATTATAAAGTTACGATGAAAGTGGACACCCTTGTCTTACTCCTTTGTTTACTGTTGCTATTAAATCTCTCTTCATTCTGGTTTCTATCATGATCTTATTTTCGACACATAAACTTCTTATCGCTGTATTGAAATGTTGGGGTACACCTTTCTGTTTCATAATACTCCATAATTTATATGGTTGGTTGCTTGCTAATGCTCATGGAGTTGGAAAATTTCCATTTCTCTTCTGGCATCTCAATACCGTGTGATTAGTTGTGCTGTCAGTTCTCCATCTGTTTTTGTCAGGGCTCTACACCAGAGCAGATGATCTCCATCCATCAATGAGTTCAGGTCCCTACACAGTGTGCAGGTCGGGGATTCAAAAATATTAATCCTGTATGGATGAGCAGCCAAACAGTCGTGGCCAGTAATCAGTCAGAAGATGGCAACAGTGCTGGTTCTTGGGTGGACTGGGATGGGATTTTTACTTCCTTGTAGAATTTTCCATTGCTTTTTGGTACTTTTTTCTTTGCATTCTTCTTTCCAGAATAAGTTGATTCTATTGTTTATATGTAGCTTTGATGTGTGGAATGAGGATTTTTGTTGGCAGCTTTGTTCTATTTGTGTTCCTTTTTTTGGCAAGGAATCGGCTATTTCATTGGCTATAATTCCAGTGTGGGATTGAATCCACTGGAAGTGTACTTCTTTTTTTAGACATTGTAATATCCGTAATGAACTGTACACTTCAAGTATTCTATTGGTGTTAGGGTACAGCGAGAATAGGCCTTTACTGATTTAGAATCGCTTAAAATCACTGTTTTAGAGAAAGAGTTCACAAGGTTGAAGAGTTGTTTCAGCGAGGTGTTGATTGCTTCTAATTCTGCATCATAGTGGGTTGCTAGTGTGCCTAAACAGATGTAAAATTTGAATATTTTACTATGTATTACTGCTCCAGCATTACTTTCTTTGTCAAATAGGGAGCCCATGAGCCTTGTGGATAATTAGTTTCAATTACTTCTAGAGTTAGCATTTTAAGTGTTTCTGCACTTACATCCCTTTTTGACTCTATATTTTGCAGAAGGTTTACTCTGCTATTTATTTTAGGTTGTGATAGAAGGCAGATTGGAAGTTGGAGATGTTCAATCTTGTTTGTGTCTTCAAGGTTGTATTTTCTCTGTAGGTTATAGGCTTTCTGCATAAATCTTTTTGTGTTCTTAAAGTCCCTTCTCTGCTTTTGTAGTTCTACCAGTGGGTATTAAAGGGGAGCCTTTGTAGTTTCTCATTTAGGAGGAGATGCTGTTTTTCCATTACATGTTTAGTTGGCAAGTTTTTTGTAGCAATTTGCAATGCAGTTATTGGTATCGATTTGACTGCTCCCATTATTAGTCTGAGTGCTTGGTTGTGTAATATTTCAAGTTGTGCTAGTTTGCTTTGACTTGCTGTAAGTATCACCTCGCTTCCATAGAGGAGTGCTGGTTTGATGTAACTTTTATAGGTGGTGTTGAGTGTATTGACGGAGGTCCCCAATTTCCTGCCAACTAGTCTTTTGAGTGTTGTTAATCTCTGAGTAGTCTTATCTATGGTTTAATTAATGTGGGTTTTCCAAGATAATTTAGAATCGAGTGTTATGTCCAGATATATATAATTTTCTGTTTCTGTTAATTGCTCACCATTTAGTGTTATTTGGTAAGCGGTTTTGTGTGGCAAAGCGTGAACACTTGGTATTTTGTTTTGGATAAGTTCAGTCATTTCGTTAGCTATTTAAATCCATTTACCTTCTCAAACACCTTCTCAAAATCTATAAAATTTGTGTAAGTCTACATATTGAACTTCCTATGTTTTTCAATTATCTGATTTATAGTAAATATATATTTTGTAACAAGATCTTCCATTTCTGAATACATTTTGCACTTCCATAATTATATTTTCCATTATTATATTTAAACGATATTTCAGAATAAATGCATAAATTTTATAGCCTGTATTTAAAATGCTTATGCCTCTATAATTTTTACCTTCATGACTATCACCTTTCTTATAAATTGGATATAATTTGCTATTGTCCATTTTTCTGTAATATGACCGAACTTCCAACATATTAAGTCTAATAGTCTGTATTTCAATGGAGTGGAGGCGTAATTAATTAATTATTATTAATGTTATCCACTCCAACAGTTTTCTTATTTTAGAGGTTATTAATTGTATTCATGTCAAAAATAAAATTAATTCTACTGAGAACATGGCTTTCTCTGACGAGGTGTAGTTCCCACCACAGCTAGCATCTGCTGTGACTATAAACATACACATGGCTAAACATTCCAGAAACTTACCATCTCTCTTCCTAAGCCAGAGTTTACTCACAGACAACTGCATGTGGCATACAATCCTGTAAGGAGTCCAGAAGATATCAATACAAAAACATTGAGTACTGTAATAAGACTTCGTGTTGTGGAGTTTATGTAATTACAACATGTCCAGATTGTTTTATGATTGAACCTCATAAAACAATTTTCTCCTGTAAATATCAATCAGATATTGTACAACAGACCTGGGGAAGTGTACTCACCAAGTGTCAGCTTCATACGTGGCGAAGGGTGATGTATTTTTAGTGGATATAAAAATCATTAGCATCGCATAAAGGTTGGTTGCCGAGTGGTAGATTTTGGTCACATAAAATAAACTCAAGCCTAATAAAGAGGCCTCTGAGCAAAACTAAGTATATTTCACACCCAATAAGGAACTTTACGCTCAGAACCACTGTTCTTAAACTGCGTCCCATAAGTAACAACTCAATTTCAATTTATTTCCTTCATTACTATTAAAGTGGAAAAGCTAAGAGAAAACCGGTTCACTGCAGTTAAGGGGGCGAGGAAGAACTTTGTTCACTACTTTGGAGCAATGTTTCCCAGGTCTGTTTTACAATGTGTGGAACTGATCTGGTAATGACATTGTGAAAATAATGTACATACTTGGTTGAAATGTATTGAACCGTTTTTACTTCTTGTAGTTTTTCTGTTTTACATGATGACAGGTACAGTGTGTATAATTTCGAATTGGAACTATGTACTATTTTAATGATTGCAATTAATTCAGTTCATGACTAGTGATATGGGCTTTGGTTTCGAACGTGAGAGTTTCGTTACACTATCAATCCTCGCCTTCGGTAGTTATATTACGACGCCGTCTTCTTGAACAACTCCTACTCCTTCTTCTCCGTCTTGAACAGCTTCTTCTTCTCCTCCTTCTCGAGCAACTTCTTCTCCTCCTTCTTGAGCAGCTTCTTCTCCTCCGTCTTGAACAACTTCGTCTTCTCCGTCTTGAACAACTTCGTCTTCTCCGTCTTGAACAACTTCTCCTCCTCCTCCTTGAGCAGCTTCTGCGTCTTGATCTTCTTCGCCGACAAGCAGCACTGACAGTGTTCAAGGGACCCTCTTCTTTGAAAAATTTGATGAGTTTCACTCGGTCTGCATCAGTTAACTTTATCAACATATCTTCGTCGTTTTTCGTGGTAACAACTTGCGGAAAATTTACTTGGACGTCTAACGAGGGCTTCTCTTCCTTGCAGTGTGTACCTTCTCCTTTTCCCCGTGACGGATACTTGGCGTTTTTCATGGCAAAAATTTGCGCTAATTTTACTTTGGCATTTACCGAAGTCTCCTCTTCATTGCTGTGTGTACTTTTTCCTTTTCCGCGAGGGAAGTTTACGCCATATTTTGGTTCTCCCATTTCGTTATTTGAATATTATAATACTTTAATTTAGAAGTCTTGTTTCCTGTCGAATAGAAAATTTTGATATTGATTTCTGGTTGTTATGGAGGTTGATCGTCATTTAACATGCACATAAATTAAACAAAAGCGAGGGAAAACAAATTGGGTGGAAACTTATGAAAAATAAATTATGATGTGTTGCTTCCTGGTGTTCTTTTCTTTAGTTCAAGATGTTCTTACGGAAATATATCCCTCTATCTACTTACGTTGATGAGATACATGTTTGTAGAAATAGTTCTTATACGTAATTTTCTTGTAAGTGCTCGGAATTTAGAGAATAAAATTGGCTTTAAGCAATGCATAATTTTTTTTGAAAAGTGATCGCTGAGTGACTTCTGTGACATTCTGCGATCCTTGTAATGCCAAGACATTAAGACTTACATATTGATGTTTGAAGGAAATAAAAAATATAAGTAACGGAAGATAAAACAAATAGAGAATAAAGTTATTCGCTAGTTTCTACAAGTTAATTTGGTTTCAGAAAAGTTTTAGTAAAATAAACCAGAGGCAGAATAAAACTTTTTGAACAAGAGCAACACACCCTTGAAACTTAGCACATAATATTTTAAGTAACATGTGTTTAATCAAGTACCAGTTGCAAAATAAACCTCTCTGTGCTTGGAAGATGATAATTTTTAGGTTACATTTTCAAGTCTGGCGGACGTAAATTGTACTACGTTGGCACTATAGATCACGCTGCGTGTTATTGGACGAATATAGCAAAAACTCAGAAATAAAGTGTTAAATACTGCGTAATTTGAAAGCAGCTGTGCTTTGGATTTTTTGAAATGAATGGCAGATGAAATGAAAATGGGCTGAAGCGAAAACACGAGGGACAACGATAAACAAGGTTATATGTTTACAGTCAATTGCCTTGTTTTGGTGTAACCACCAGACAAAGAATTATTGCATAGTACCAATGTGCATGAACTTTTGGACATTATATATGTATTCTTTAGGTACAGTACGTAATATTAAGTACAATTCTTAGGTCCATAAGAAATAATAAAAATAATGCAGCAACCGATATAAGCAGTAAATAGAGCAGTACAAAACATAAAGTTCTAGTACACTTTTGGCCATACGTTGGGGTGTTTTATTGGCATTTCATTGGCTTTATTCAAAACGATATTCGTGTAAAACCCAGGTGAATTGGGAGTATTTGTTCCTGAGGCAGCAGTGAAATCCTATTACCCAACGCGTATCATAATGGTATTGCAATGACTATAATCTTCACAAAAGTTAAAGGGATATGCAGGCGGGCCGTATTACAGACTCCAGCGAATCCCAAGCTTGCTCCTCAAATCTCCCGCGCCTGAACTGAGAACATTGTATCAGCTTATTACTCTCGGATAAATGCTTGAAAAATGTTAGATGCCAATCTGATAATAAGAAAGAATTTTACTTTCTGATCATGACCGCACAAAATCTTGTCTCTGTGGTACTCAGAACACGAACGATGCACGTTTTAGCTTCACATATTATGGTAAAATGTTACCGATAAATATTTGAAATTTACAGATACCAATCTTACAACAAGAAAGAATTTTATTTTCTAATCATGGCTATACAAAATTTCTGTCTCTATGATACCTAAAACACGAGCGATGCACGTTTTATTTTCACATGTTATGGTTACACGTTACTGATAAATATCTGAGAATTACAGATACCGATATTATAACAAGAAAGAATTGTACTCTCTGATCATAAAGGTACAAAAGTCCGGTCTCTACGATATTTAGAACACGAGTGATGCACGTTTTATCTTCACATGTTATGGTTACACGCTACTGATACATATCTGAGAATTACAGATACCGATATTATAACAAGAAAGAATTTTACTCTCTGATCATAAAAGTACAAAAGTCCGGTCTCTACGATATTTAGAACACGAGCGATGCACGTTTTATCTTCACATGTTATGGTTACACGTTACTGATAAATATCTGAAAATTACAGATACCAATATTATAACAAGAAAGAATTTTACTTCCTGATCATGGACGTACTAAAATCTTATCTCTATGATACTTAAAGCATGAGCGATGCACGTTTTATCTTCTCATGTTATGGTTAAATGTTACTGATAAATATTTGAAAATTACAGATACCAATATTATAGCAAGAAAAATTTTATTTTCTGGTCATGGCTATACAAAATTTCTGTCTCAATGATACTTAGAAAAGAGCGATGCACGTTTTAGCTTCACATGTTATGGTTAAATGTTACTGATAAATATTTGAACATTACAGATACCAATATTTTAGCAAGAAAGAGTTTTACTTTCTGATCATGAACTTACAAAAATCTTTCCTCTGCGTTACTTCTACCGCGAGCGATGCATGTTTTATCTTCACATGGTTATGTTTACCATTATATGGTACATGAACATAAAGATATCGAGATTTAACTGTATTGGAACACCACAGTGAAGCGAAATAATTATTCATTTATAGATGAGTCGTATTTATTACACATCGGCTTCACTTACGTACCTATTTTGAGGACATGATTCTCAAACCAGCTTTGTATCGTCGGCTCTTAGGCCACTGAATATATGGCAATGACTGAAATATGTATACATCAAAATTATTTTGTTTTCGATGGAAAGTATTATAAACAAATTTCAGGACTAGCTATGGGAAGGCCGCCATCAGCACTTTTGGTCAATTTATACATGAGCTGCCCGTCAAAATCCAACCTCTGCGGTCCTCGTCCCGAGGGGTGGGCAACAGGAAGTAGGGGACTGACTGATGGGGTGATGTACGGTGGGGACTTGGTGAACCCCACGACCGCTACGGCTGCCGAGAAGGCCCATCAGTAACCCCGAAAACTGGCAGAAGAGGCTCTGGTATTTTTCCCCAGGGACCTACTACGGTAGGTACGGGATTGGCGATCCCGGGGTCCTTAGCCACTCACCCTCAATTCATCCCCTTCATCTCCATCAACTGTGCCACGTTGAGTTACTGCTTGTCAGTAAGCATCAGACTCTTCCTCTTCTAGTTTTTATTATTCTTATTAGCACGTAAGGTCTTAGGTTTATAACTCCTGTCTCACCAGCAGGGATCTCTCCTATCTCCGTGGTTCTGTCCCACGGTTTTCAGCGCGGCTTCCGACATGTGTGCTCTCCGGAGGTCTCAAAAGTGAAGGTTGAGCGGACCCTTCGCACTGCCCCTATTTGTAGCCTTAGGTGCGGAGCCCGTCCACACCATCAAGTACACCCACGTAGCTCCTTGAGGGCCCGGTCTGTGGTAATCTCCCGACGGCCGTGTTTGCCGTTGGGTTAGTATCACGGACCGGACGTGTTACCGCTGACGGAACCCCGGAGTAATCAACCACAAGTCCCCTGAATCCGCGTGTGCCCTTTATGCGCAGCGCGGCCTAAAGTGGGGAGCCACAGGCGGTTATTCCTGTGGTAGGGGCATAAAGCCGGGGTGTGCGTGGTGAACGGTTTACCCATACGGACATGCAGTGGATATTGAAGGGTAGCTTTTCTGAGGTACAAATGAGATCGGTCATGGGTGGGGTCCCCATGACGGCACAGACCGTGAAGATTCGGTGTCTTTCTTTGTTTAACCCCCGGATGGCAGGCTGACGCCGACGGTTCCGGAAGGGGGTCCTTTTCAAAATGCATCCGCGCAAAACCTCTTTCATCGACCCGTATATTGTGATGACCTTGGCATGTAATGGCAAAACGTTTAAGGATATCAGTCCCTTCTACATAAAGCGCGAACTCGATAAGATCAGTGGCCCTGTGAAAAACGCTACGCGTCTCCGAGACGGCAGCTTATTATTAGAGAGCACAAGTGCGGACCAGTCTCAGAAGGTACAGAAAGCGACTTTGTTGGGCTCCTACCCTATCCGGGTAGCCCCACACAAGACGCTTAACACTTGCAGAGGAGTAGTCACCACCTCCAGCTTAGACGGTCTTGCAAATGAAGAAATTGTAAGTTGCCTCTCTGATCAACTGGTTTGTCAGGCGTACCGGCTAACACGGAAACAGGATGGCAAGGAATACCCTTTACGTACGGTTTTTATCACTTTTGCTGGGACAAAGTTACCAGAATTCATCTATTGCGGATATGAACGTGCTAGCGTCCGCCAGTATGTCCCGAACCCCATGCGCTGTTTTCAATGTCTGCGGTTCGGACATACTAAGGTCACGTGTACCAATCCTGCACTTTGTGAGAAATGTGGCCTACCGACACATGAAGACCCAAACTGCAGTCGAACACCTTGTTGCGTGAACTGTGGCGGTAATCATCCCTCCAGCTCGCGACAGTGCCCTAGATTCATGGACGAAAAAAGCATACAGGAGCTACGTGTAAAAGAACGCCTGACATTTCCAGAGGCACGACGGCGCTTTGAGCAACTGAAGCCTGCTACCACTACTACTGGATATGCATCAGCAGCTCGCCGTACTCCCAATACCACTGTTGCTGTTCAACACGTCCCTGTCGCCCACGCATCCACGCAGACTGACTTTCTAGCCGTTAAACCCACGTCTCAGACTGTTTGTATATCCACCAGCACTACCTCCGCTTCAACCGTACAGACTCCAGCCACCAAGCCATCAGCGGGTAACAACCATCCCGTAGTGAATGCGAAAAATCGATCCCAACCACAACATAGATCGCGAAGTCGCTCGCCCTCTGTTAGATCCCGGTCTCGTTCTACGAGCCGTAGGAGTTCTGACTCCCGGTCATCAGCGGAGTCACAGGACGCTAACGATTTTCGAATCGTAGGGCCCAAATCAGCCAAGGTCAAGAAAAAAGTCAAGACAGGCCATTAAATTACTCTAAATGGAAATAAACCAGTGGAATGACAATGGTTTTCGAGCTCGTGCTCAAGACCTACAACATTTAGTTTCTCAACGGTCACCATCAATTATTTGTCTCCAGGAAACCCACTTACATCCCAATCACTCTTTACACCTTCACTCTTTTTCGGCATTCAGAAGCGATTCTCTTGCAGGTATGCGTGCGAGCGGTGGCGTTGCTACCTTAGTGGCGCCTAACATCTCAGCCGCCAACGTTCCTCTCACCACACTATTGCAAGCTGTGGCCGTTCGGATACAGCTGGAGAGCATCAGTTTTACCATATGCAACATATACCTGCCGCCGCTCAGTATAGTTACAGAGCGTGATCTTCAAGCTCTATTGGCTCAGCTCCCCTCACCACTACTCCTTGTGAGAGATTTGAATGCCAAGCACACGCTCTGGGGATCAGACACTGATGACGCCCGTGGATGCCTCCTCGTAGACGTCTTCGATAAGTCTGACCTGCTTCTGCTAAATACTGGTGACCCGACATTCCTATCATCCGCTTATGGTACACATTCCGTACTAGACCTTTCTTTCTGCAGTCCGTCATTAGTACCACTACTTGAGTGGTCAGTACTTTCCGACCTCTTTGGCAGTGATCATTACCCCGTTAACATTCATTTTTCAGGCCGCCAATGTGTACCTTCTCGACATCCTCGCTGGATTATTTCCAAAGCTAACTGGGGAAAATTCCAATCCCTCATTCACCTCATCGACGATAGTTTCGACACCATCGATGAAATGGTCGAATATTTTACTTGCTCGATCCTGCTCGCAGCAGAATCCAGCATTCCTCGAGGTTCACCTACACCACGTCATATCCCTGTACCGTGGTGGTCCGAGGAATGTAGTTTGGCTGTCAAAGCACGCAGACGTGCTTTGCGCGTTTTTCAGCGGCACCCGACGGAAGGGAACTTCGTCGCCTTCAAACGTTCTCGCGCTAGGGCACGCTTTGTACTGCGCAACGCAAAGCGTAAATCTTGGGAAGCATTTGTGTCTTCGCTTTCCCGGCGCAGCTCTACCCAACTAGTATGGTTAGCTGTTCGGCGGATGTATGGCAAGTATCGCCGGACAGTAATTCCCGGCCTTGCCATCAACGGTTCCATGTGCACCACCGAGCAGCACATAGCTGAAGCCCTAGCTACCACATTTGCTGCCACGAGCCAAACTGCCCGCTATGACGCTCTCTTCCTGCCTATTAAGGAAAAGGCGGAGCGGGTACCACTTAATTTTAATAGTGACTGCACCGAGCCGTACAACCAACCCTTTACCGCAGCCGAGCTCGCCCATTCTCTGGCGTTAGCAAATGATTCTTCTCCAGGTCCCGATGACGTACACCGACAGATGCTGCTACATCTTCCATCTGAGGCGCTATGTTTCCTTCTAAACATCTATAACCGCATTTGGCATGAGCGGGTTTTCCCTTCCTCCTGGCGAGAGGGTATTGTCATCCCCATCCCTCGACCCGGAAAGGACCGCACGCTACCATCTAGCTACCGCCCTATTTGCCTGACGAGTGTCATCTGTAAGACCTTCGAGCGGATGATAAATACTCGGTTAAATTGGTGGCTGGAGAAACATAACCATCTGTCCAACTTGCAATGCGGTTTTCGTCGCCATCGCTCAAGCGTCGATAACCTAACACGCCTTGAGGGGTATATTTCCGATGCGTTTCTACTGAAACAGCACGCCGTGGGCGTGTTCCTCGACCTGCAGAAGGCTTACGACACCACCTGGCGGTACGGCATACTCCGTAACCTACATGGTTACGGTATGCGTGGTCATCTACACGAATTCCTATGCAACTTTTTAAAACTTCGCCGTTTTCGGGTTCGCATAGGAAACACGATATCACGGGAGCGGATACAGGAGAACGGCGTACCTCAAGGGTCAATTTTGAGCGTCACCCTTTTTGCCGTAGCGATTAACGACATCACTAGTGCCGTTCGAAGTGGAATTCCATCATCCCTCTATGTTGACGACTTCGCAGTCTATTATAGGTCTGCCAACATAGATCACATTGAGCGCCAACTGCAGCTGACCATTACCCAGCTAGCAGCTTGGGCGCTTCAAACCGGCTTCCGTTTTTCAGCTGCGAAGACGCAGTGTATCCACTTTCACCGCCTACGAGGTATTCACCCGCCTCCTGATATTCATTTGAACGGCACACCCCTGCCATTTGTCTCGCACCTGAAGTTCTTGGGCCTCTACTTGGACCGACAACTCAATTGGGAGCACCACATTCGTCACCTTCGAGCCTCCTGCGATCGTACTCTTCGGGTGCTGAAGGTATTATCTGGAGCATCTTGGGGGGGGGGGCGATCGCACGGTAATGTTGAGGCTGTACCGCTCCCTGGCTCGGTCCAAGCTGGACTATGGCAGTTTTATTTATGGCGCAGCGACCGCCTCTAAACTTCGCCTTTTAGACACCGTGCATCATACTGGCATCCGCCTTGCCACAGGAGCTTTCCGCACCAGTCGAGTCGACTGCCTGTATGCAGACTCAGGCGAACCTCCACTCCATATTCGTCGCTCGCTGTTACTCTGCTCATACATTTCGAAGTTGGCAAGTTATCCCAATCATCCTTGTTTTAAACCAGTTCTGTGTCCAGATTTAGTCCACCGTTATATGCGCCCTGGTTCTCGGACACGCCCCATGGGAATAAGATTTCGGGATCTCCTACATTCCCATGGGCTCCGAATGCCTCGCGTAGAGAGGTCGTCCATCTGCCCTTATCCTGCATGGCAGCTCAATCGTGCGCAGTTCGATCTAACACTTTCAAGCAACACTAGACTCGCTACCCCACATTCGGTGTTCCAACAACTTTTTGCAGAACTACTGGGCCGTTACCCTAACTATGTTCCGGTCTTTACAGACGGTTCTCAGTTGGGTAGCGCTACGGGTTGCGCGTTCTTCATTAACGGTGAGGCTCATAAATTTCGACTTCTGGACTCCACTTCGGGCTTCTCAGCAGAGCTGTATGCCATCTACTATTTGCTCCTTTTTATTTGCAAGTTAGCCCCTGGCTCTTTTATTGTTTGCACCGACTGTCTAAGTGCTCTTCAGGCCTTGCAACAGCACACTGCCGCCCACTCCCTTGTTTTAAAAATACAGGCCCAGATCTCGCAAATGCTCGGTCGAGGATACCATTTTGTTTTTACTTGGACCCCAGGCCATGTGTGCATTTCCGGGAACGAGGAGGCGGACGCGGCTGCTAAGTCCGCTTGCCGTTTGCCCCGGAGTTTAACAACTACGGTGCCATTCCAGGATGTGCAACGTTTTTTCCGTCGCCAGCTTCTATCTGCTTGGCAGCAATCCTGGACAGCTTTACAAGGCACACAACTCCGGGCTATAAAGGAGAGCGTACAACCCTGGCCAACTTCCTGCAGGGATAACCGGCGGGCCGAGGTGATACTCACCCGGCTGAGAATTGGGCACACACGATTGACTCATGGCCATCTGCTAAGAGCGGAACCGGCCCCTGTGTGTGCCTCGTGTTCAGTACGCCTAACGGTGCGGCACGTATTGCTTGACTGCCCGCAATACGCCCGCGTTCGCCAGTCTTTGGGCTTGGGGACTAACTTGCACGGTGTTTTAGGTAACGACCCAGTGGCCGTGGACAAGGCACTGCGGTTTGTTTATGAAATAGGTTTTAATAAACAAGTGTGACTTGTGTTTTATATTTATTGCTTTTAGAGGTTTTAAATTATTAGTCTTTACATCGTTTTAATGTCTTTTTAACATTTGTGTGTTTTTATGTTATTTCACCCTTTTAACTAAATTTTTATAGTTATTAGGTTTTAGTGTTGACTTGGGGCCCAAATGACCTTGTTGTCGACGGGCCCTTAAACACCACAAACTCAACTCAACTCACTATACATGAGCTTTTTCGAAACGCATATCACTATAGCCTTCCCTCGTATTTTTAAAACATGGTACAGATACGTAGACGACATCTTTGCAATAGTACCTTACAAACAAATAGATGATGCTATGAAACTACTCAACATTCCAGAATCCAGCATACACTTCACAGTAGAAACACTTCAGGACAGTACTCTACCTTTATTGGACCTTAAAATAACAAACAGTAATGAAAAACTAGACTTCGATATTCATAGAAAAGCAACACATACAGATAATTACATCAAAGCAAATAATTTCAACCGAATTCCACAGAAAATGCCACCATCAAGTCTCACACACAGATTAGTAAATCAACCCCTCAGTCAGCAAGAATATCAAGAAGAATACCATCAAATCTTAAAAACTGCAATTAAAAATGGATATGGATAAAACCTTGTAGACAAAAAACTAAATTTATTCAAACTTCAAAAGAGACAAAAACAGATCACAGCTCTCACACCAATAAAACAAGAAATTAGATTTGCTAAATTTACTTACCACTCCTGGACCACAAAAGTACCAAAAAATATTCAAGAAATACAATATAAAATTGGCACCAAAAGCAAATGCAACATTAAAAACATACTTAACAGTAATAATACTGATAAGATAAAACCAGAAGAAAAGTCAGGCACTTACAAGATTAAGTGTAAGAACTGTGAAAAGATTTACATAGGGAGGACAAAAAGAAACATCGGCACTAGAAAGAAAGAACACTTCAGGCACTTAAGATACAAAAATATTGATAAGTCCGCAATAGCAGCTCATTTCTGGTCTGAAAATCATGAAATTGAAGATAACACTGAATTACTAAAATACATAGAAAAACATAGTGAACTGGTCATATGGGAGAGAATATACATAGAGAAAAAACAACAAATAATGAACTTTGAATTCCCGCCAGAAGAGAATCCCACATTTAAGTTAATCACTAAAACAACAGATGGCAGCAGATACCCCGGAATTGCCCACACCACTGGATCAAGTTTTAGTCGCATAAGAGTCGACGATGCAAACGATGGTTTGCGAAACATGTCCTCAAAATAGGTACGTAAGTGAAGCCGATGTGTAATAAATACGACTGATCTATAAATTGACACAAAAAACAAAGATGTTATGAATAATCTGTGTAATATTGCTTACAGTAATGGGGCATGATGCAATGCAGCTAAAATTGACTTAAATATTTTTTATTAGTGAACCTCAAAAAGTATTTTTGGTAAAACATCTATATTGAATTTTGGTGGCATGTAACACCTTCTGTATCTCTATGTACGTGTTAGAGAAAGTACAAATTTGACGATTAATTTAGTCTATAGTATTGTTCTTATATCTACAGTAAAATACTGTAATGTTTAAAAAGACATCTCAGTTAAAAGAAGTAGAGAGTAAAGGTTGAAAATAAAGCAAGTTTTGAATACTATTTAATTCAAAATGGAGTTTAAGTGGATGATGTAAGCTGTAAATGTTTTTTCCAACTACTGTGTGTATATCCAATATTTGGACCAATATATTTTAAAGAATGCAATGCGATCAGAAACATAGTAGGGGTAGTATTTTAGAGTTGTAAGGTTGGTTATGGTTTTCTTTGGATCCTAACGGATAAGGATGCAAAGCTTCAACTAGATAGGCCAGAGAAGTTGATTTGTATTTTAGATGTTGAATATAAGTCAGTTTCTGGAATCTAATATACATGACTTCATCAAAATCACGCAAAAGTATTACTTGATCAAATTTTAGTAAAAGATGAGATAAATGTAAATTATATACAACCCCCCCTTAAGATAAAAATTTTAAAACTTTTTATCCCTTCACAACGCCGTCATGCTTTGTCTTTAAAATCTGCCAAATATGCAATAAAGTGCAGAAATAGTTTCTGTTATGCGTTTTCAACAAAATAGCATTCAAATTTGGTGACATGAATATGTGAAGTGTTTAACGCCCGCTTTCACTACATACGGCACCGCAGGCGATGACACTGATGATACATGAAGTGATAATGGAGCACCGGTGGAATGAGATGGCGGGGTAAACCGGACATCCCGGGGAAAACCCGCCCCAGCGCCGTGTTGTCCACCACGAATCTCACTTTGCATATGCCTGCGGTCGATCCCGCGCCGCCTTGGTGCGGCCTTGACATGAATATGAAGAGGAAAACCCTTGTTCTCAATTTTCAAAACTTTGAAGTATTTTGATAGCCTGTGAGCATCTGAAAAAATAGGGGCTTTCATGGTGAGGGAATTTGGTTTAGAGACTCTTGAGAAACTGTGGCTCCATACACAAAAACAGATGGTTCCTTTTTTTGTATTAGAGAATCATCTTTGTGTCTGCTTGTCTTTCTTTGCGTTATGAATTGTCAACATTGTGAGCCATATAAGAACATGGGCACTGCCATTTCTTGTAAAATTTTAGTTTTGTTTGTTTTGTGGCAGTCGTGATACATCTATTTATGGTAACACAAGTGTTTTTAAATTTATTTATGTTATTTTTTATATATTCATATCTAAAATATGAAACATTGCAGCCTAGATAGTTAAAATTGTTAAATGCTTGTGTGCTAAACCAATTCATTTACACAGTGGCTGTCCTGTTGCCAACTGATGCACCAGAAGACGGAAGATAAACTAGGGGACGAGAATAGTGTTGCCAGAATGACCTTGATGTAGGCCCAGAGACTATACAACCGGCTTTGGAAAGGAATTTGTATAATTGGGGACAAATTGTTAAGCAGAATTTTGTGTATTATTACAGTGAAAATTTGTTCTCAGATAATAAAAATTTACTACTAGTTATTATTAATACTGCCGGCCGTCATAGCCGTGGTCACTAGCGTGTATATCTCTAGCGGCCGCCACATAGAGTGTCACGGGTTCGGATGTTTGATCTTAGTGTATCTGTGGAAAATTGCAGAAAACAGTAAAACAAATGGAAAAAATAAGGAAAAAGAAAAATATAATATTAATGCTGTAATTAGCACTAACCGAACCTATCCCATGCCAAATAAAAATAATTTCAAAATATTGCAGTTTTAAAAGCATACCTTATCATCATCATCATCGTCAACTTCAACGTCAACATCAACGTCAACGTCAACGACAACGTCAACGTCAACGTCTACGTCTACGTCTACGTCTACGTCTACGTCTACGTCTACGTCAACGTCAACGTCAACGTCAACGTCAACGTCAACGTCAACGTCAACGTCATCGTCATCGTCATCGTCATCGTCATCGTCATCGTCATTGTCGTCGTCGTCATCGTCATTATCAAAGTCATCTTCATCATCATCACTATTATTATCACTATTATTAGAAATACTATTAGTATTAGTATTACTATTGGTATTAGTATTACTATTCTTACTATTAGTATTACTATTCTTACTATTAGTATTATTATTCTTACTATTATTGCTATTATTATCATTATTTTTTCTTTTTAATTTTTAAGATCAAGCTGTATTCAGGAGAGTCTTGCATTCACATCAAAGCCCTTGAGTTTTAATTTTAGAAAACATTGTTTCAAATAAGCTCTATCATAATCAGTGTGATGATTTACCCACTCTAATCTGGCCAGTTTCCTTACACAATACTTTGTCGCTAGTTTGGTTACGCAATGTTAGTAGCTTCAGCAAATACATGTTTTCGCTATTGACAATGCTACAGAAACCTAGGACATGCCCGCCATTCTCCTAGCAAACCACTGCCACTAA
Source organism: Mantis religiosa (assembly GCA_030765055.1). NCBI lineage: Eukaryota > Metazoa > Arthropoda > Insecta > Mantodea > Mantidae > Mantis > Mantis religiosa. Next base: position 83,517,745 of record CM060958.1, read on the forward strand.
TTTGCAGTTTTACCATAATATTCAAAACAAGGAACACAAACGTATTCTGCAATTACTCATCTGGCGCAGAGTACCAACATTTAGAAATAAAAAGTGAGATCCTGTGTTAGAGCATTGGCAACATGAAAGCAGTCGCTATGTGAGTAGTAATCTTAGTGAGAACTGAACTATAAAGAAAAATCACACTTCCAGAAATATATGTTGCCCACCACACACTCATTGTTAAAGCTGGTGCTACTGTTATGCTCATCGAAAACATAAACTTGGGACCAGAAAGATAATTTCACATGGTCATGTGTGCTTAATGTAAACTTCTGTAACATTGCAAGTTATTATGAGAACTGGAAATGGAAATATTGCTTATATTGATGTTCAGCGTCATCAACTTTTCACGGTTTAAGCCATCAAGGCTCGTTCCAGTCTCAAATTTTAAATTAAAAGTGTTTTATCCATCTTTCTCTTGGTCTACCAATATTTCTTGTACCTAATGGTTTGTAATCTAAAACTAATTTTGGAATGCAGCTATCATTCATTCTGTTGATATGTCCCTTCCAGTATTTCTATATTCTTTTATTCTTTCTGTTAGCTTAAAAATATTCAATTCATTTCGAATGTCCTCGCTTCTTTGCTTATCTAAAAGATTATACCCTGCTACATTTCTTAAAAATTTCATTTCCACCGTTTCAATCTTTTGTTCTTTTTCTTTTTTTTTTTTTTTTGTTTAAGTACAAAATTCACAACCATATAATAGTACAGGAACTGATATTTCTTTATAAAACTTTAATTAGGTCTCTCTTCTCATACTTTTTAAGGTTCTCTTTATGGTGCCACATATACCAATTAATTTGTGATTTTATTTAAAATGTCAGTATATTTAAAACAAGAGACATTGCAACCAAGATAATTAAATCAGTTGACTTTGTCAGCGGGTTTTGCTGCTAATAATTTTTGGCTCTTATGGGAATGGATCCCTTGGAGGCTAAAACTTTTGTTGTGTTTATAGATATTCTTTAAATATATTGACAGGGTTATTTAATATATGTAATGCTGTTTGTAGACCACTTTTTGAGCCAGATATGAGAACTTGATCGTCTGCAAATAATAAACTACCTAAATATTTATTCCTAATTATAAAATGCAAATCTAATTTTGTCTGCCTATCAGATACGGCATCGGCAATATAAATATTATAAAGTTACGATGAAAGTGGACACCCTTGTCTTACTCCTTTGTTTATTGTTGCTATTAAATCTCTCTTCATTCTGGTTTCTATCGTGATCTTATTTTCTACACATAAAGTTCTTATCGCTGTTTTGAAATGTTGGGGTACACCTTTCTGTTTCATAATACTCCATAATTTATATGGTTGGTTGCTTGCTAATGCTCATGGAGTTGGAGAATTTCCATTTCCCTTCTGGCATCTCAATAACGTGTGATTAGTTGTGCTGTCAGTTCTCCATCTGTTTTTGTCAGGGCACTACACCGGAGCAGATGATCTCTATCCATCAATGAGCTCGGGTCCCAACACAGTGTGCAGGTCGGGGATTAAAAAACATTAATCCTGTATAGATGAGCAGCCAAACAGTCGTAGCCAGTAATCAGTCAGAGGATGGCAACAGTGCTGCTTCTTGGGTGGACTGGGATGGGATTTTTACTTCCTTGTAGAATTTTCCATTGCTTGTTGGCACTTTTTTCTTTGCATTCTTCTTTCCAGAATAAGTTGATTCTATTGTTTATATGTAGCTTTGATGTGTGGAATGAGTTTTTTTGTTGGCAGCTTTGTTCCATTTGTGTTCCTTTTTTTGCCAAGGAATCGGCTATTTCATTGGCTATAATTCCAGAGTGGGATGGAATCCACTGGAAGTGTACTTCTTTTGTAAGACTTTGTAGTATTTGTAATAAACTGTATTTTTTCAAGTATTCTATTGTTGTTAGGGTACAGTGAGGATAGGCCTTTAGTGATTTAGAATCGCTTAAAATCACTTCTTTAGATAAAGAGTTCACATGGTTGAAGAGTTGTTTCAGCCAGGTGTTGATTGCTTCTAATTCTGCATCATAGTGGGTTGCTAGTGTGCCCAAACAGATGTAAAATTTGAATATTTTACTATGTACTCCTGCCCAAGCATTACTTTCTTTGTCAAATAGGGAGCCGTCTGTGTATATGTGTAACCATGAGTCCTGTGGATAATAAGTTTCAGTTGCTTCTAGAGCTAGCATTTTAAGCGTTTCTGCACTTACATCCCTTTTTGACTCTATATTTTGCAGAAGGTTTACTCTGCTATTTATTTTAGGTTGTGATAGAGGGCAGATTATAAGTGGAAGATGTTCAATTTTAGTTGTGTCTTCAAGGTTGTATTTTCTGTGTATGTTATTGGCTTTCTGCATAAATCTTTTTTTTTTTTTTTTTTTTAAGGTCCTTTCTCTGCTTTTGTAGTTCTTCCAGTGAGTATTAAAGGGAGCCTTTGTAGTTTCTCATTTAGGAGGAGATTTTGTTTTTCCATTTCATGTTTAATTGGCAAGTTATTTGAAGCAATTTGCATGCAGTTATTGGTGTCGATTTGACTGCTCCCATTATTAGACTGAGTGCTTGGTTCTGTAATGTTTCAAGTTGTGCTAGTTTGCTTTGACTTGCTGTAAGTATTACCTCGCTTCCACAGAGGAGTGCTGGTTTGATGTAACTTTTATAGGTGGTGTTGAGTGTATTGACGGAGGACCCCAATTTCCTGCCAGCTAGTCTTTTGAGTGTTGTTAATCTCTGAATGGTCTTATCTATGGTTCCATTAAAGTGGGTCTTCCAAGATAATTTAGAATCGAGTGTTATGCCCAGATATATATAATATTCTGTTTCTGTTAGTTGCTCACCATTTAGTGTTATTTTGATAAGCGGTTTTGCGTGGCAAAGCGTGAACACTTGGTATTTTGTTTTGGATAACTCAGTCATTTCGATAGCTATTTAAATCCTTTTACCTTCTCAAACACCTTCTCAAAATCTATAAATTTTGTGTAAGTCTACATATTGAACTTCCTATGTTTTTCAATTATCTGATTTATGGTAAATATACAGTTAGAACAAGATCTTCCATTTCTGAATCCATTTTGCACTTCCATAATTATATTTTCCATTATTATATTTAAACGACAATTCAGAATAGATGCATAAATTTTATAGCCTGTATTTAAAATGCTTATGCCTCTATAATTTTTACATTCATGACTATCACCTTTCTTATAAAGTGGATATATTTTTGCTATTCTCAATTTTTCTGGAATATGACCGAACTTCCAACATATGAAGTCTAATAGTCTGTATTTCAATGGAGTGGAGGCGTAATTAATTAATTCATTATTAAGGTTATCCACTCCAACAGTTTTCTTATTTTAGGGGTTATTAATTTTATTCGTTTCAAAAATAAAATTAATTCTACTGAGAACATGGCTTTCTCTGACGAGGTTATAGTTCCCACCACAGCTAGCATCTGCTGTGACTATAAACATACACATGGCTAAACATTCCAGAAACATACCATCTCCTTTCCTAAGCCAGAGTTTACTCACAGACATCTGCATGTAGCATACAATCCTGTAAAGACTCCAGAAGATATCAATACAAAAACATTGTGTACTGTAATAAGACTTCGTGTTGTGGAGTTTATGTAATTACAACTGGTCCAGATTGTTTTATGATTGAACCTCATAAAACAATTTTCTCCTGTAAATATCAATCAGATATTGTACAACAGACCTGGGAAAGTGTACTCACCAAGTGTCAGATTCATACGTGGCGAAGGGTGATGTATTTTTAGTGGACATAAAAATCATTAGCATCGCATAACGGTGGGTTGCCAAGTGGTAGATTTTGGTAGCATAAAATAAACTCAAGCCTTATAAAGAGGCCTCTGAGCAAAATTTATATGTTTCACACCCAATAAGGAACGGGACGCTCAGAACCACTGTACTTAAACTGCGTTCCATAAGTAAAAATTCAATTTCATTTTATTTCCTTCATTACTATTAAAGTGGAAAAGCTAAGAGAAAACCGGTTCACTGCAGTTAAGGGGGCGAGGAAGAACTTTGTTCATTACTTTGGAGCAATGTTTCCCAGGTCTTTTTTACAATGTGTGGAACTGATCTGGTAATGACATTGTGAAAATAATGTACATACTTGGTTGAAATGTATTCAACCGTTTTTACTTCTTGTAATTTTTCTGTTTTACATGATGACAGGTACAGTGTGTATAATTTCGAATTATAACTATGTACTATTTTAATGATTGCAATTAATTCAGTTCATGACTAGTGATATGGGCTTTGGTTTCGAACGTGAGAGTTTCGTTACACTATCAAACCTCGCCTTCGGTAGTTATATTACGACGCCGTCTTCTTGAACAACTCCTACTCCTTCTTCTCCGTCTTGAACAACTTCTTCTTCTCCTCCTTCTCGAACAACTTCTTCTCCTCCTTCTTGAACAACTTCTTCTCCTCCTTCTTGAGCAGCTCCTTCTCCTCCGTCTTGAACAACTTCGTCTTCTCCGTCTTGAACAACTTCGTCTTCTCCGTCTTGAACAACTTCTCCTCCTCCTCCTTGAGCAGCTTCTGCGTCTTGATCTTCTTCTCCGACAAGCAGCATTGACAGTCTTCAAGGGACCTTCTTCTTTGAAAAATTGGATGAGTTTCACTCGGTCTGCATCAGTTAACTTTATCAACATATCTTCGTCGTTTTTCGTGGTAACAACTTGCGGAAAATTTACTTGGACGTCTGACAAAGGCTTCTCTTCCTTGCTGTGTGTACCTTCTCCTTTTCCGTGTGACGGACACTTGGCGTTTTTCATCGTAAAAATTTGCGCTAATTTTACTTTGGCATTTACCGAAGTCTTCTCTTCCTTGCTGCGTGTACTTTCTCCTTTTCCGCGAGGGAAGGTTACGCCAGATTTTGGTTCTCCCATTTCGTTATTTGAATATTATAATACTTTAATTTAGAAGTATTGTTTCCTTGTCGAACTGCAAATTTTGATATTGATTTTTGGTTGTTATGGAGATTCTTCGTCATTTAACATGCATATAAATTAAACAAAAGCGAGGGAAAACAAATTGGGTGGAAACTTATGAAAAATAAATTATGATGTGTTGCTTCCGTGTGTTCCTTACTTTGGTTCAAGATGTTCTTACGGAAATATATCCCTCTATCCACTTACGTTGATGAGATACATGTTTGTAGAAATAGTTCTTAGACGTAATTTTCTTGTACGTCCGCGGAAATTAGACAATAACAATGGCTTTAAGCAATGCATAAATTTTTTGAAAACTGATCGCTAAGTGATAACTGTGACATTCTGCAATCTTTGTAATGCCAAGACATTAAGACTTACATATTGATGTTTGAAGGAAATAAAAAATATAAGTAACGGAAGATTAAAATAAATAGAAAATGAAATTATTCGCTGGTTTCTACAAGTTAATTTGGTTTAAGAAAAGTTTTAGTGAAATAAACTTTAGGCAGAATAAAACTTTTTGGACAAGAGCAGCAAACCCTAGAAACTTAGCACATAATATTTTAAGTAATATGTGTTTAATCAAGTACCAGTTGCAAAGTAAACCTGTCTGTGCTTGGAAGATGATAATATTTAGGTTATATTTTCAAGTCTGGGGAATGTAAATTGTACTACGTTGGCACTATAGATCACGCTGCGTGTTATTGGACGGATATTGCAAAAGCTCAGAAATAAAGTGTTAAATACTGCGTAATTTGAAAACAGCTGTGTGTTGGATTTGTTGAAATGAATGGCAAATGAAGTGAAAATGGGCTGAAGCGAAAACACGAGGGACAACGATAAACAAGGTTATATGTTTACAGTCAATTGCCTTTTTTTGGTGTAACCACCAGACAAAGAATTATTGCTTAGTACCAATATGCATGCAATTTTGGACATTATATATGTGTTCTTTAGGTACAGTACGTAATATTAACTACAATTTTTAGGTCCATAAGAAATTAGGAAACGTAATGCGACACCCGATATAAGCAGAAAATAGAGCAGTACAAAACATAAAGTTCTAGTACACTTTTGGCCCTACGTTGGGGTGTTTTATTGGCATTTCATTGGTTTCATTCAAAACGATATTCGTGTAGAACCCAGGTTAATTGGGAGCATTCGTTCCTGAGGAAGCAGTGACCTCCTATTAACCAAGGCGTATCATAATGGTATCGTAATGACTATAATCTTCACAAAAGTTAAAGCGATATGCAGGCAGGCCGTACCTCAGACTCCAGCGATTGCCAAGCTTGCTTCTCATATCTCCCGCGCCTGAACTCAGATTATTGTATTAATTAATTACGCTCGGATAAATGTTTGAAAAATGACAGCTACCAATCTGATAATAAGAAAGAATTTTACTTTCTGATCATAACCGTACACAAAATCTTGTCTCTATGATACTCAGAACACGAACAATGCACATTTTAGCTTCACATGTTATGGTTAAATGTTACTGATAAATATTTGAAATTTACAGATACCAATCTTACAACAAGAAGGAATTTTATTTTCTGATCATAGCTATACAAAATTTCTGTCTCTATGATACTCAGAACACGAGCGATGCACGTTTTATCTTCACATGATATGGTTATACGTTACGGATAAATATCTGAAAATTACAGATACCAATATTATAACAAGAAAGAATTTTACTCTCTGATCTCTCTGATCATAAAAGTACAAAAGTCCGGTCTCTACGATACTTCGAGCACGAGCGATGCACGTTTTACCTTCACATGTTATGGTTACACGTTACTGATAAATATCTGAAAATTACAGATACCAATATTATAACAAGAAAGAATTCTACTTCCTTATCATGGACGTACAAAAATCTTGTCTCTATGATACTTAAAACATGAGCGATGCACGTTTTACCTTCTCATGTTATGGTTCAATGTTACTGATAAATATTTGAAAATTACAGATACCAATATTACAACAAGAAACAATTTTATTTTCTGGTCATGGCTATACAAAATTTCTGTCTCAATGATACTTA
>CM060958.1:83529782-83537282 GCA_030765055.1 Mantis religiosa
GTCCTCCTGAAGTACCGGCGTGCACTTCCTCCAAGACTTCCGGGACCTTGCTCCGGGGAAGTACCAACTGTCCTCTCTGCGCCTTCCCATCGGGTGACTCCCATACCCGGAACGGCACGTCCACTCTGGTCTTCAACGAGTCCCATTGGGCCCAGTGCGACTTGTAGGTGGCGCTCCTCGGTGCGATGTCCTCCCAGGTCGGTCTCGTCCCTGCGTCCACTTCCCTCAAGAGTGGCCCCAAGTCTGCGTCCGCCAGCTGCTCCCTCCTCAGGCCTGCGCTATCCCAGCCTTCAGCAGGCACTGCCACAACTACTCGGACTGCTGCGGCACGCTCCTCCTCTTCCACTCTTGTGCGCTCGTGGCCGTCCTGGATCTGCGATAGGACACCTCCAATGCAGTGGTCGCTGGCGTCGGTGTCCACAATGAAGGCGCCACCCGGTTGTGGGAAACCCAAAATAGGAGCACTGCACAGGGTCCCCTTCGGGTGCTGGAAAGCGTCTTCGGCGTCCTCCGTCCACACATAAGGCCGGTTTTCCTCCGTCAGGCGGGCGAGGGGCTTTGCGATGTTGTCGGCCTTTTCCTCTAAATCATTAAGACGGTCGTCTACTTGACCCTTCCGCTTGCCCGGGTTCGTGACGTCATCCCCCACGCCGGCCAACCGTTCCTCAAACTTGGCGGCGAGAGCCTCATTCGCCACCTTCATTTCGGTAGCCAGACCGTCATTCGCTGCTCTCATTTCCGTGGTTAACTCGGCCTTCATTTGTTCCATCTTCTCGGCGATGTTCTCCCTAGCCGTCCTGATTAGTTTCAACTCCGCGGCCAGGTTATTTCTAGTCTCCAGCACTTCCGCGGCCAGGTTATTTCTAGTCTCCAGCTTCTCTGTTAATTCGGCCTGCATTTCTTCCATCTTCCTGGTGATGTTGTCTTTAGCCGTCTTTATTTCTTGCAGTTCCGCTAAAATCTTTTCTAATGCTGCCTCCATCGTTGTAATGTTCGGTGATGTTGTTTTCCCGCTTCCTGACACCAGTGTGACTTTGTGTTATATCCCACTTCTGACACCAGTGTGACTTTGTGGGTTCGTGGGATAAAAAGTCCAATTACACCACTCAACAATGTTCTTTATTTCTACCGACTTACAGTTTAACACTTGCCAATTACACAAAATTACTTGCTGCACACAGTTACAATTTACCAGTTCGTCCGTTACAACTTCACTTGTACTCGCGATTACATAAACTCCGATGCACGCACAGTCTTCTCATTCACAATCCTTTCGTTCATTAACACGTCACTGACTAACTCTTCTTACACCAAGAACTGTCCTCATTCACTAACCAACTGATTGACCAACTCAAACCAACAACTGACTGACTACACCAAAACCAACTCAACAACTGACTCACACTGTCTGTCTGTAACCCTCTTTATAGGAATATCGCCGGTTTCTGGTGTTTACACGATTGTTCTGGTAACAGAAAGATCGAGAACCAGGTGGAAGGAAAACAGACGCACAGTTATGTTTCTTTCCGACCGCTGGCTGTCACCACTATAAGACAAACGAGGGAAAGGCGTGGCTAACCGAGCCTCCCCTGTCTTCCGTTGCCAGCTGCTCACAGGGTGTTTCAGCGCTCCCCGTTACAGTACCGTGTGATTAGTTGTGCTTTCAGTTCTCCATCTGTTTTTGTCAGGGCTCTACACCAGAGCAGATGATCTCCATCCATCAATGAGTTCAGGTCCCTACACAGTGTGCAGGTCGGGGATTCAAACATATTAATCCTGTATGGATGAGCAGCCAAACAGTCGTGGCCAGTAATCAGTCAGAACATGGCAACAGTGCCGCTTCTTGGGTGGACTGGGATGGGATTTTTACTTCCTTGTAGAATTTTCCATTGCTTGTTGGTACTTTTTTCTTTGCATTCTTCTTTCCAGAATAAGTTGATTCTATTGTTTATATGTAGCTTTGATGTGTGGAATGAGGATTTTTGTTGGCAGCTTTGTTCTATTTGTGTTCCTTTTTTTCCCAAGGAATCTGCTATTTCATTGGCTATAATTCCAGAGTGGGATGGAATCCACTGGAAGTGTACTTCTTTTTTTAGATATTGTAGTATCCGTAATGAACTGTACACTTCAAGTATTCTATTGGTGTTAGGGTACAGCGAGGATAGGCCTTTACTGATTTAGAATCGCTTAAAATCACTGTTTTAGAGAAAGAGTTCACATGGTTGAAGAGTTGTTTCAGCGAGGTGTTGATTGTTTCTAATTCTGCATCATAGTGGGTTGCTAGTGTGCCCAAACAGATCCAAAAATGGAATATTTTACTATGTATTCCTGCTCCAGCATTACTTTCTTTGTCAAATAGGGAGCCATCTGTGTATATGTGTAGCCATGAGCCTTGTGGATAATAAGTTTCAATTGCTTCTAGAGCTAGCATTTTAAGTGTTTCTGCACTTACATCCCTTTTTGACTCTATATTTTGCAGAAGGTTTACTCTGCTATTTATTTTAGGTTGTGATAGAGGGCAGATTGGAAGTTGGAGATGTTCAATTTTGTTTGTGTCTTCAACGTTGTATTTTCTCTGTAGGTTATAGGCTTTCTGCAAAAATCTTTTTGTGTTCTTAAGGTCCTTTCTCTGCTTTTGTAGTTCTTCCAGTGGGTATTAAAGGGGAGCCTTTGTAGTTTCTCATTTAGGAGGAGATTCTGTTTTTCCATTTCATGTTTAATTGGCAAGTTATTTGTAGCAATTTGCAATGCAGTTAGTGGTGTCGATTTGACTGCTCCCATTATTAGTCTGAGTGCTTGGTTCTGTAATGTTTCAAGTTGTGCTAGTTTGCTTTGACTTGCTGTAAGTATCACCTCGCTTCCACAGAGGAGTGCTGGTTTGATGTAACTTTTATAGGTGGTGTTGAGTGTATTGACGGAGGACCCCAATTTCCTGCCAGATAGTCTTTTGAGTGTTGTTAATCTCTGAGTAGTCTTATCTAAGGTTTCATTAATGTGGGTTTTCCAAGATAATTTAGAATCGAGTGTTATGTCCAGATATATATAACTTTCTGTTTCTGTTAATTGCTCATCTTTTAGTGTTATTTGGTAAGCGGTTTTGTGTGGCAAAGCGTGAACACTTGGTATTTTGTTTTGGATAAGTTCAGTCATTTCGTTAGCTATTTAAATCCATTTACCTTGTCAAACACCTTCTCAAAATCTATAAAATTTGTGTAAGTCTACATATTGAACTTCCTATGTTTTTCAATTATCTGATTTATAATAAATATATATTTAGAACGAGATCTTCCATTTCTGAATACATTTTGCACTTCCATAATTATATTTTCCATTATTATATTTAAACGACAGTTCAGAATAAATGCATAAATTTTATAGCCTGTATTTAAAATGCTTATGCCTCTATAATTTTTACGTTCATGACTATCACCTTTCTTATAAATTGGATATAATTTGCTATTCTCCAGTTTTCTGGAATATGACCAAACTTCCAACATATTAAGTCTAATAGTCTGTATTTCAATGGAGTGGAGGTGTAATTAATTAATTATTATTAATGTTATCCACTCCAACAGTTTTCTTATTTTAGAGGTTATTAATTGTATTCATGTCAAAAATAAAACTAATTCTACTGAGAACATGGCTTTCTCTGACGAGGTATAGTTCCCACCACAGCTAGCATCTGCTGTGACTATAAACATACACATGGCTAAACATTCCAGAAACTTACCATCTCTCTTCCTAAGCCAGAATTTACTTACAGACAACTGCATGTAGCATACAATCCTGTAAGGAGTCCAGAAGATATCAATACAAAAACATTGAGTACTGTAATAAGACTTCGTGTTGTGGAGTTTATGTAATTACAACTGGTCCAGATTGTTTCATGACTGAACCTCATAAAACAATTTGCTCCTGTAAATATCATTCAGATATTGTACAACAGACCTGGGGAAGTGTACTCACCAAGTGTCAGCTTCATACGTGGCGAAGGGTAATGGATTTTTAGTGGACATAAAAATCATTAGCATCGCATAAAGGTGGGTTGCCGAGTGGTAGATTTTGGTCACATAAAATAAACTTAAGCCTAATAAAGAGGCATCTGAGCAAAATTAAATATATTTCACACCCAATGAGGAACTTTACGCTCAGAACCACTGTTCTTAAGGTGCGTCCCATAAGTAAAAACTCAATTTCAATTTATTTCCTTCATTACTATTAAAGTGGAGAAGCTATGAGGAAACCGGTTCACTGCAGTTAAGGGGACGAGGAAGAACTTTGTTCACTACTTTGGAGCAATGTTTACCAGGTCTGTTTTACAATGTGTGGATCTGATCTGGTAATGACATTGTGAAAATAATGTACATACTTGGTTGAAATGTATTCAACCGTTTTTACTTCTTATAGTCTTTGTGTTTTACATGATGACAGGTACAGTGTGTATAATTTCGAATTGGAACTATGTACTATTTTAATGATTGCAATTAATACAGTTCATGACTAGTGATATGGGCTTTGGTTTCCAACGTGAGAGTTTCGTTACACTATCAATCCTCGCCTTCGGTAGTTATATTACGACGCCGTCTTCTTGAACAACTCCTACTCCTTCTTCTCCGTCTTGAACAACTTCTTCTTCTCCTCCTTCTCGAACAACTTCTTCTCCTCCTTCTTGAGCAGCTCCTTCTCCTCCGTCTTGAACAACTTCGTCTTCTCCGTCTTGAACAACTTCGTCTTCTCCGTCTAGAACAACTTCGTCTTCTCCGTCTTGAACAACTTCTCCTCCTCCTCCTTAAGCAGCTTCTGCGTCTAGATCTTCTTCGCCGACAAGCAGCACTGACAGTGTTCAAGGGACCCTCTTCTTTGAAAAATTTGATGAGTTTCACTCGGTCTGCATCAGTTAACTTTATCAACATATCTTCGTCGTTTTTCGTGGTAACAACTTGCGGAAAATTTACTTGGACGTCTAACGAGGGCTTCTCTTCCTTGCTGTGTGTACCTTCTCCTTTTCCCCGTGACGGATACTTGGCGTTTTTCATGGTAAAAATTTCCGCTAATTTTACTTTGGCATTTACCGAAGTCTCCTCTTCATTGCTGTGTGTACTTTTTCCTTTTCCGCGAGGGAAGGTTACGCCATATTTTGGTTCTCCCATTTCGTTATTTGAATATTATAATACTTTAATTTAGAAGTCTTGTTTCCTGTCGAACAGAAAATTTTGATATTGATTTCTGGTTGTTATGGAGGTTGATCGTCATTTAACATGCACATAAATTAAACAAAAGCGAGGGAAAACAAATTGGGTGGAAACTTATGAAAAATAAATTATGATGTGTTGCTTCCGGATGTTCTTTAATTTAGTTCAGGATGTTCTTACGGAAATATATCCCTCTATCTACTTACGTTGATGAGATACATGTTTGTAGAAATAGTTCTTATACGTTATTTTCTTGTAAGTGCTCGGAAATTAGAGAATAAAATTGGCTTTAAGCAATGCATAAATTTTTTGAAAACTGATCGCTGAGTGACTTCTGTGACATTCTGCGATCCTTGTAATGCCAAGACATTAAGACTTACATATTGATGTTTGAAGGAAATAAAAAATATAAGTAACGGAACATAAAACGAATAGAAAATAAAATTATTCGCTAGTTTCTACAAGTTAATTTGGTTTAAGAAAAGTTTTAGTGAAATAAACTAGAGGCAGAATAAAATTTTTTGGACAAGAGCAACACACCCCTGAAACTTAGCAAATAATATTTTAAGTAACATGTGTTTAATCAAGTACCAGTTGGAAAATAGACCTCTCTGTGCTTGGAAGATGATAATTTTTAGGTTATACTTTCAAGTCTGGCGGACGTAAACTGTGCTACGTTGGCACTATAGATCACGCTGCGTGTTATTGGACGAATATAGCAAAAACTCAGAAATAAAGTGTTAAATACTGCGTAATTTGAAAGCAGCTGTGTGTTGGATTTGTTGAAATGAATGGCAAATGAAATGAAAATGGGCTGAAGCGAAAACACGAGGGACAACGATAAACAAGGTTAAATGGTTACAGTCAATTGCCTTGTTTTGGTGTAACCACCAGACAAAGAATTATTGCATAGTACCAATGTGCATGAACTTTTGGACATTATATATGTATTCTTTAGGTACAGTACGTAATATTAACTACAATTTTTAGGTCCATAAGAAATTAGGAAACATAATGCAGCACCCGATATAAGCAGAAAATAGAGCAGTACAAAACATAAAGTTCTAGTACACTTTCGGCCCTACGTTGGTTGTTGTATTGGCATTTCATTGGTTTTATTCCAAACGATATTCGTGTAAAACAAAGGTGAATTGGGAGCATTCGTTCCTGAGGAAGCAGTGAACTCCTATTACCCAAGGCGTATCATAATGGTATCGTAATGACTATAATCTTCACAAAAGTTAAAGGGATATGTAGATGGACCGTATTACAGACTCCAGCGAATCCTAAGCTTGCCGCTCCTATCTCCCGCGCCTGAACTGAGATTATTGTATTAATTAATTACGCTCGGATAAATGTTTGAAAAATGACAGCTACCAATCTGATAATAAGAAAAATTTTAATTTCTGATTATAACCGTACACAAAATCTTGTCTCTATGATACTCAGAACACTAACGATGCACGTTTTAGCTTCACATGTTATGGTTAAATGTTACTGATAAATATTTGAAATTTACAAATACCAATCTTACAACAAGAAGGAATTGTGACTCTCTGATCATAAAAGTACAAAAGTCCGGTCTCTACGATACTTAGAACACGAACGATGCACGTTTTAGCTTCACATGTTATGGTTAAATGTTACTGATAAACATTCGAAAATTACAGATACCAATATTATAGCAAGAAAGAGTTTTACTTTCTGATCATGAACTTACAAAAATCTTTTTTCTGCGTTACTTCTACTGCGAGCGATGTATGTTTTATCAAAACATGGTTATGTTTACCATTATATGGTACATAAACATAAAGATATCGAGATTTAACTGTATCGGAACACCACAGTGAAGCGAAATAATTATTCATTTATAGATGAGTCGTATTTATTACACATCGGCTTCACTTACGTACCTATTTTGAAGACATGATTCTCAAACCATCGTTTGCCTCGTCGGCTCTTACGCGACTGAATATTTGGCAATGACTGAAATATGTATACATCAAAATTATTTTGTTTTCGATGGAAAGTATTATAAACAAATTTCAGGACTAGCTATGGGAAGCCCGCCATCAGCACTTTTGGTCAATTTACACATGAGCTTTTTCGAAACGCATATTAGTATAGCCTTCCCTCGTATTTTTAAAACATGGTACGGATACGTGGACATCTTTGCAATAGTACCTTACAAACAAATAGATGGTGCTTTGAAACTACTCAACCTTCAAGAACCCAGCATACACTTCACAGTAGAAACACTTGAGGATTGTACTCTACCTTTATTGGTCCTTAAAATAACAAAAAGCAA
>CM060958.1:83539782-83905993 GCA_030765055.1 Mantis religiosa
TCACACACTCACACACTCTCTCACACTCTCACACACTCTCACCCACACACTCTCACACACACTCTCACTTACACACTCTCATACACACTCTCACACACACACTCTCACTCACACACTCACACACACACTCTCACACACGTTCTCACAATCTCTCACACACTCACAAACTCACACACTCTCCTACACACTCACACACACTCACACACACTCACACAAACTCACACACACCCTCATACACTCTCACACACTCTCACACACTCTCACATACTCTCATACACTCTCACACACTCTCACTCAAATTCTCACTACCTCTCACACACACACCCTCTCACACATACTCTCTCACACACACTCTCTCACACACACTCTCACACTCTCTTTCACACACACTCTCTCAAACACACTCCCTCACACCCTCTCCCTCACACACACTCTCTCACACACTCTCTCACACCTTCTCTCACACACTCTCTCACACACTTTCTCAAACACACTGTCACACACACTCTCACACACACTCTCACACACACTCCCACAGCACTCCCACACACACTCCCACACACACTCCCATACACACTCCCACACACACTCTCACACACACTCTCACACACACTTTCACACATACTCTCACACACTCTCTCACATTCACTCTCACACACTCTCACACACACCCACACATTCTCACAATCGCACACACTCACACACACTCACACACACTCTCACACACTCACACACTCTCACACACACTCACACACTCACACACTCACACACTCTCACACCCTCTCACACACTCTCACACGCACTCTCACACGAAACACACACGCACTCTCATACGTACTCTCACACGCACACTCTCACGCAACTCTCACGCACACTCCCACGCACACCTCCACGCACACTCTCACGCACACTCTCGCACACTCTCGCACAATCTCGCACACTCACGCACACTCACGCTCGCTCTCGCACACTCACGCACGCTCACGCACGCTCTCGCAAACTCTCGCACACTCACGCACGCTCACGCACACTCACGCCCGCTCACGCACACTCACGAACGCTCACGCACAATCACGCACACTCAGGCAAACTCACACACGCTCACGCACACTCACGCACACTCACACACACTCACACACTCACACACAGTCACACACACTCTCACACACTCACACACACTCTCACACACTCTCACACACTCTCACACACTCTCACACACTCTCACACACTCACACACACTCTCACACACTTACACACACACTCACACTCTCACACGCTCTCACACACACATCTCACACATTCTCACACTCTCACACACTCACACACACTCACACACACTCTCACACACTCTCACACACTCTCACACACACTCTCACACATTCTCACACACTCCCACACACTCTCACACACTCTCACACACTCACACACACTCACTCTCACACACTCACTGTCACACACTCACACACACTCACTCTCACACACTCTCACACACTCACTCTTACACACTCTCACACACTCACTTCAAAGCAAATAATTTCAACCGAATTCCACAGAAACATGCCACCATCAATAGTCTCACACACAGATTAGTAAACCTACCCCTCAGTCAGCATGAATATCAAAAAGAATACCACCAAATCTTAAAAACTGCAATTAAAAATGGATATGGAAAAAACCTTGTAGATAAAAGAACTAAAATTATTCAAACTTCAAAAGAGATTAAAACAGATCTCAGCTCTCACACCAATAACACAAGTAATTAGATTTGCTAAATTTACTTACCCCTGCTGGGCCACAATGGTTCCAAAAAATATTCAAGAAATACAATATAAAATTGGCAACAAAAGCAATTGCAACATTAAAAACATACTTATCAGTAATAATACTGATAAGATAAAACCAGAGGAAAAGTCAGGCACTTACAAGGTTAAGTGTAAGGACTGTGAAAAGATTTACATAGGGAGGACACAAAGAAACATAGGCACTAAAAGAAAGAACACTTCAGGCACTTAAGATACAAAAATATTGATAAGTCCGCAATAGCAGCTCATATCTGGTCTGAAAATCATGATATTCAAGATAGCACAGAATTACTAAAATACATAGAAAAACATAGTGAACTGGTCATATGGGAGAGAATATACATACAGAAAAAAACAAATAATGAACTTTGAATTCCCATTACTTACAGTAATGGGGCATGATGCAATGCAGCTAAAATTGATTTAAATATTTCTTATTAGTGAACCTCAAAAAGTATTTTTGGTAAAACATCTATATTGAATTTTGGTGGTATGTAACACCTTCTGTATCTCTATATACGTGTTAGAGAAAGTACAATTTTGACGATTAATTTAGTCTATAGTATTGTTCTTATATCTACAGTAAAATACTGTAACGTTTAAAAAGACACCTCAGTTAAAAGAAGTAGAGAGTAAAGGTTGAAAATAAAGCAAGTTTTGAATACTATTTAATTCAAAATGGAGTTTAAGTGGATGTTGTAAGCTGTAAATGTTTTTTCCAACTACTGTGTGTATATGCAATATTTGGACCAATATATTTTAAAGAATGCAATGCGATCAGAAACATAGTAGGGGTGGTGTTTTAGAGTTGTAAGTTTGCTTATGGTTTTCTTTGGATCCTAACGGATAAGGATGCAAAGCTTCAACTAGATAGGCCAGAGAAGTTGATTTGTATTTTAGATGTTGAATATAAGTCAGTTTCTGGAATCTAATATACATGACTTCATCAAAATCACGCAAAAGTATTACTTGATGAAATTTTAGTAAAAGATGAGATAAATATAAATTATATACAACCCCCCTTAAGATAAAAATTTTAAAACTTTTTATCCCTTCACAACGCCGTTATGCTTTGTCTTTAAAATCTGCCAAATATACAATAAAGTGCAGAAATAGCTTCTGT
The DNA here is from genome assembly GCA_030765055.1 of Mantis religiosa. Taxonomy (NCBI): domain Eukaryota; kingdom Metazoa; phylum Arthropoda; class Insecta; order Mantodea; family Mantidae; genus Mantis; species Mantis religiosa. The sequence continues at coordinate 83,542,708 of CM060958.1, forward strand.
TATGCGTTTTCAACAAAATAGCATTGAAATTTGGTGACATGAATACGTGAAGTGTTTAATGCCCGCTTTCACTACATACGGCACCGCTGGCGATGACACTGATGATACATGAGATGATAATGGAGCACCGGTGGAATGAGAAGGCAGGGTAAACCGGAGATCCCGGAGAAAACCCGCCCCAGCGCCGTGTTGTCCATCACTTTCTTTCTTTGCAGTCGCCTGGGATCGATCCCGGGCCGCCTTGGTGCGGCCTTGACATGAATATGAAGAGGAAAACCCTTGTTCTCAATTTTCAAAACTTTGAAGTATTTTATAGCCTGTGACCATCTGAAAAAATAGGGAGTTTCATGGTGAGGGAATTTGGTTTAGTGACTCTTGAGAAACTGTGGCTCCACACACCAAAACAGATGGTTTCCTTTTTTTTTGTATTAGAGAATCATCTTTGTTTCTGCATGTCTTTCTTTGCGTTATGAATTGTCAACATTGTGAGCCATATAGGAACATTGGCACTGCCATTTCTTGTAAAATTTTAGTTTTGTTTGTTTTGTGGCAGTCGTGATACATCTTTTTATGGTAACACAAGTGTTTTTAAATTTATTAATGTTATTTTTTATATATTCATATCTAAAATATGAAACATTGCAGCCTAGATAGTTAAAATTGTTAAATGCTTGTGTGCTAAACCAATTCATTTACACAGTGGCTGTCCTGTTGCCAACTGATGCACCAGAAGACGGAACATAAACTAGGGGACGAGAATAGTGTTGCCAGAATTACCTTGATGCAGGCCCAGAGACTATACAACCGGCTATGGAAAGGAATTTGTATAGTTGGGGACAAATTGTTAAGCAGAATTTTGTGTATTATTACAGTGAAAATTTGTTCTCAGATAATAAAAATTTACTACTAGTTATTATTAATACTGCCGGCCGTCATAGCCGTGGTCACTAGTGTGTATATCTCTAGCGGCCGCCACATAGTGTCACGGGTTCGGATGTTTGATATTAGTGTATCTGTGGAAAATTGCAGAAAACAGAAAAACAAATGGAAAAAATAAGGAAAAAGAAACATATAATATTAATGCTGTAATTAGCACTAACCGAACCTATCCCATGCCAAATAAAAATAATTGCAAAATATTGCAGTTTTAAAAGTATACCTTATCATCATCATCAACATCAACATCATCATCATCATCATCATCATCATCATCATCCTCATCCTCATCCTCATCATCACCGCCATTGTCATCATCATCATCACTATTATTAGTAATACTATTGGCATTAGTATTACTATTTGTATTAGTATTAGTATTGGTATTAGTATTACTATTCTTACTATTAGTATTACTATTCTTACTATTAGTGTTACTATTCTTACTATTATTTCTATTATTAGCATTTTTTTTTTTTTTTTAATTTTTTATGATCAAGCTGTATTTAGGAGAGTCTTGCATTCACATCAAAGCCCTTGAGTTTTAATTTTAGAAAACATTGTTTCAAATAAGCTCTATCATAATCAGTGTGATGATTTACCCACTCTAATCTGGCCAGTTTCCTTACACAATACTATGTCGCTAGTTTGGTTAAGCAATGTCAGTAGCTTCCGCAAATACATGTTTTCGCTATTGACAATGCTACAGCAACCTAGGACATGCCCGCCATTCTCCTAGCAAACCACTGCCACTAATTTGCAGTTTTACCATAATATTCGGAACAACGAACACAAACGTATTCTGCAATTACTCATCTGGCACAGAGTACCAACATTAGAAATAAAAAATGATATCCTGTGTTAGAGCATTGGCAACATGAAAGCAGTTGCTCTGTGAGTAGTAATCTTAGTGAGAACTGAACTATAAAGAAAAATCACACTTCCAGAAATATATGTTGCCCACCAAACACTCATTGTGAATGTTGGTGCTACTGTTATGCTCATCGAAAACATAAACTTGGGACCAGAAAGATAATTTCACATGGTCATGTGTGCTTAATGTAAACTTCTGTAACATGGCAAGTTATTATGAGAACTGGAAATGGAAATATTGCTTATATTGATGTTCAGCGTCATCAACTTTTCACGGTTTAAGACATCAAGGCTCGTTCCAGTCTCAAATTTTAAATTAAAAGTGTTTTATCCATCTTTTTCTTCGTCTACCAATATTTTTTGTACCTAATGGTTTGTAATCTAAAACTAATTTTGGAATGCAGCTATCATTCATTCTGTTGACATGTCCCTTCCAGTATTTCTATATTCTTTTATTCTTTCTGTTAGCTTAAAAATATTCAATTCATTTCGAATGTCCTCACTTCTTTGCTTATCTAAAAGATTATACCCTGCTACATTTCTTAAAAATTTCATTTCCACTGTTTCAATCTTTTGTTCTTTTTCATTTTTTTTTTGTTTAAGTCCAAAATTCACTACCATATAATAGTACAGGAACTGATATTTCCTTATAAAACTTTAATTTGGTCTCTCTTCTCATAGAAAGGCTTTAGTGAAATAAACTATAGGCAGAATAAAACTTTTAGGACAAGAGCAACAAACCCTAGGAACTTAGCACATAACATTTTAAGTAACATGTGTTTAATCAAGTACCAGTTGCAAAGTAAACCTGTCTGTGCTTGGAAGATGATAATATTTAGGTTGTATTTTCAAGTCCGGGGAATGTAAATTGTACTACGTTGGCACTATAGACCACGCTGCGTGTTATTGGACGAATATTGCAAAAGCTCAGAAATAAGGTGTTAAATAGTGTTAGAGAAAGTACAAATTTGACGATTAATTTAGTCTATAGTATTGTTCTTATATCTACAGCAAAATACCGTAATGTTTAAAAATACATCTCAGTTAAAAGAAGCAGAGAGTAAAGGTTGAAAATAAAGCAAGTTTTTAATACTATTTAACTCAAAATGAAGTTTAAGTGGATGTTGTAAGCTGTAAAGGTTTTTGCCAACTACCGTGTGTATATGCAGTATTTGGACCAATATATGTTAGAGAGTGCAATGCGATCAGAAACATAGTAGGGATAGTATTTAGAGTTGTAAGGTTGCTTATGGTTTTCTTTGAATTCTAACGGATAAGGATGCAAAGCTTCAACTAGATAGGCCAGAGAAGTTGATTTGTATTTTAGATGTTGAATATAAGTCAGTTTCTGGAATCTAATATACATGACCTCGTCAAAATCACGCAAAAGTATTACTTGATAAAATTTTAGTAAAAGATGAGATAAATATAATTTATATACAACCCCCCTTAAGATAAAAGTTATAAAACTTCTTATCCCTTCACAACGCCGTTATGGTTAGTCTTTAGGATCTGCCAAATATGCAATAAAGTGCAGAAATAGTTTCTGTTATGCGTTTTCAACAAAATAGCATTCAAATTTGGTGACATGAGTATGTGAAGTGTTTAACGCCCTCCTTTACTACATACGGCACCGCAGGCGATGACACCGATGTTACATGAGATGATAATGGAGCACCGGTGGAATGAGATGGCGGGATAAACCGGAGATCCCGGAGAAATCCCGCCCCAGCGCCGTGTTGTCCACGACAAATCTCACTTTGCGGTCGCCTGTCATCGATCCCGGGACGCCTTGGTGCCGCCTTGACATGAATATGAAGAGGAAAACCCTTGCTCTCAATTTTTAAAACTTTGAAGTATTTTATAGCCTGTGACCATCTGAAAAAATAGGGAGTTTCATGGTGAGGGAATTTGGTTTAGTGACTCTTGAGGAACTGTGGCACCACACACCAAAACAGATGGTTTCCTTTTTTTGTATTAGAGAATCATCTTTGTTTCTGCATGTCTTTCTTTGCCTTATGAATTGTCAACATTGTGAACCATATAAGAACATGGGCACTGCCATTTCTTGTAAAATTTTAGTTTTGTTTGTTTTGTGGCAGTCGTGATACATCTTTTTATGGTAACACAAGTGTTTTTAAATTTATTAATGTTATTTTTTATATATTCATATCTAAAATATGAAACATTGCAACCTAGATAGTTAAAATTGTTAAATGCTTGTGTGCTAAACCAATTCATTTACACAGTGGCTGTCCTGTTGCCAACTGATGCACCAGAAGACGGAAGATAAACTAGGGGACGAGAATAAGGTTGCCAGAATGACCTTGATGCTGGCCCAGAGACTATACAACCGGCTATGGAAAGGAATTTGTATAATTGGGGACAAATTGTTAAGCAGAATTTTGTGTATTATTACAGTGAAAATTTGTTCTCAGATAATAAAAATTTACTACTAGTTATTACTAATACTGCCGGCCGTCATAGCCGTGGTCACTAGTGTGTATATCTCTAGCGGCCGCCACATAGAGTGTCACGGGTTCGGATGTTTGATATTAGTGTATCTGTGGAAAATTGCAGAAAACAGTAAAACAAATGGAAAAATAAGGAAAAAGAAACATATAATATTAATGCTGTAATTAGCACTAACCGAACCTATTCCATGCCAAATAAAAATTATTGCAAAATATTGCAGTTTTAAAAGCATACCTTATCATCATCATCATCAACATCAACATCAACATCGTCATCGTCATCGTCATCGTCATCGTCATCGTCATCGTCATCGTCATCGTCATCTTCATCTTCATCTTCATCTTCATCTTCATCCTGATCTTCATCTTCATCCTCATCTTCATCTTCATCTTCATCTTCATCCTCATCTTCATCTTCATCTTCATCTTCATCTTCATCTTCATCGCCATCGCCATCGCCATCGCCATCGCCATCGCCATCGCCATCGCCATCGTCATCGTCATCATCACTATTATTATCACTATTATTAGTAATATTATTAGTATTAGTATTACTATTATTAGTAATATTATTAGTATTAGTATTAGTATTACTATATGTATTAGTATTACTATTGGTATTAGTATTAATATTTTTACTCTTAGTATTACTATTCTTACTATTATTACTATTGTTATCATTACTTTTTCTTTTTAATTTTTAAGATCAAGCGTATTCAGGAGAGTCTTGCATTCACATCAAAGCCCTTGAGTTTTAATTTTAGAAAACATTGTTTCAAATAAGCTCTATCGTAATCAGTGTGATGATTTACCCACTCTAATCTGGCCAGTTTCCTTACACAATACTATGTCGCTAGTTTGGTTACGCAATGTTAGTAGCTTCAGCAAATACATGTTTTCGCTATTGACAATTCTACAGCAACCTAGGACATGCCCGCCATTCTCCTAGCCACTAATTTGCAGTTTTACCATAATATTCGGAACTACGAACACAAACGTATTCTGCAATTACTCATCTGGCACAGAGTACCAACATATAGAAATAAAAAATGAGATCCTGTGTTAGAGCATTGGCAACATGAAAGCAGTCGCTATGTGAGTAGTAATCTTAGTGAGAACTGAACTATAAAGAAAAATCACACTTCCAGAAATATAGATTGCCCACCAAACACTCATTGTGAATGTTGGTGCTACTGTTATGCTCATCGAAAACATAAACTTGGGACCAGAAAGATAATTTCACATGGTCATGTGGGCTTTATGTAAACTTCTGTAACATTGCTAGTTATTATGAAAACTGGAAATGGAGATATTGCTTATATTGATGTTCAGCGTCATCAGCTTTTCAGGGTTTAAGCCATCAAGGCTCGTACCAGTCTCAAATTTTAAATTAAAGGTGTTTTATCCATCTTCTTCTTCGTCTACCAATATTTCTTGTACCTAATGGTTTGTAATCTAAAACTAATTTTGGAATGCAGCTATCATTCATTCTGTTGACATGTCCCTTCCAGTATTTCTATATTCTTTTATTCTTTCTGTTAGCTTAAAAATATTCAATGCATTTCAAATGTCCTCACTTCTTTGCTTATCTAAAAGATTATACCCTGCTATATTTCTTAAAAATTTCATTTCCACTGTTTCAATCTTTTGTTCTTTTTCATTTTTTTTTTTTTTTTTTTTTTTTTTTTTTTTTTTTTTTAAGTCCAAAATTCACTACCATATAATAGTACAGGAACTGATATTTCCTTATAAAACTTTAGTTTGGGCTCTCTTCTCATACTTTTTAAGGTTCTCTTTATGGTGCCACATATACCAATTCATTTGTGATTTTATTTAAAATGTCAGTATTTTTAAAACAACAGACATTCCAACCAAGATAATTAAATCAGTTGACTTTGTCAGCGGGTTTTTCTGCTAATAACTTTTGGCTCTTATGAGAATGGATCCCTTGGAGGCTAAAACTTTTGTTCTGTTTATGGATATTCTTTAACTATATTGACAGGGTTATTCAATATATGTAATGCTGTTTGTAGACCACTTTTTGAGCCAGATATGAGAACTTGATCGTCTGCAAATAATAAAGTATCTAAATATTTATTCCTAATTATAAAATGCAAATCTAATTTTGTCTGCCTATCAGATACGGCATCGGCAATATAAATATTATAAAGTTACGATGAAAGTGGACACCCTTGTCTTACTCCTTTGTTTATTGTTGCTATTAAATCTCTCTTCATTCTGGTTTCTATCATGATCTTATTTTCTACACATAAACTTGTTATCGCTGTATAGAAATGTTGGGGTACACCTTTCTGTTTCATAATACTCCATAATTTATATGGTTGGGTGCTTGCTAATGCTCATGGAGTTGGAGAATTTCCATTTCCCTTCTGGCATCTCAGTACCGTGTGATTAGTTGTGCTGTCAGTTCTCCATCTGCTTTTGTCAGGGCTCTACACCGGAGCAGATGATCTCTATCCATCAATGAGCTCGGGTCCCTACACAGTGTGCAGGTCGGGGTTTCAAAAATATTAATCTTGTATAGATGAGCAGCCAAACAGTCGTGGCCAGTAATCAGTCAGAAGATGGCAACAGTGCTGCATCTCGGGTGGACTGGGATGGGATTTTTACTTCCTTGTAGAATTTTCCATTGCTTGTTGGTACTTTTTTCTTTGCATTCTTCTTTCCAGAATAAGTTGATTCTATTGTTTATATGTAGCTTTGATGTGTGGAATGAGGATTTTTGTTGGCAGCTTTGTTCTATTTGTGTTCCTTTTTTTGCCAAGGAATCGGCTATTTCATTGGCTATAATTCCAGAGGGGGATGGAATCCACTGGAAGTGGACTTCTTTTTTTAGACATTGTAGTATTCGTAATGAACTGTACACTTCAGGTATTCTATTGTTGTTAGGGTACAGCGAGGATAGGCCTTTAGTGATTTAGAATCACTTAAAATCACTTCTTTAGAGAAAGAGTTCGCATGGTTGAAGAGTTGTTTCAGCCAGGTGTTGATTGCTTCTAATTCTGCATCATAGTGGGTTGCTAGTGTGCCCAAACAGATGTAAAAATTTAATATTTTACTATGTTTTCCTGCTCCAGCATTACTTTCTTTGTCAAATAGGGAGCCGTCTGTGTATATGTGTAACCATGAGTCTTGTGGATAATAAGTTTCAATTGCTTCTAGAGCTAGCGTTTTAAGTGTTTCTGCACTTACATCCCTTTTTGACTGTATATTTTGCAGAAGGTTTACTCTAATATTTATTTTAGGTTGTGATAGAGGGCACATTGTAAGTGGGAGATGTTCAATTTTGTTTGTGTCTTCAAGGCTGTACTTTCTCTGTAGGTTATAGGCTTTCTGCATAAATATTTTTTGTGTTTTTAAGGTCCTTTCTCTGCTTTTGTAGTTCTTCCAGTGAGTATTAAAAGGGAGCCTTTGTAGTTTCTCATTTAGGAGGAGATTTTGTTTTTCCATTTCATGTTTAATTGGCAAGTTATTTGTAGCAATTTGCAGTGCAGTTATTGGTGTCGATTTGACTGCTCCCATTATTAGTCTGAGTGCTTGGTTCTGAAATGTTTCAAGTTCTGCTAGTTTGCTTTGACTTGCTGTATCACCTCGCTTCCACAGAGGAGTGCTGGTTTGATGTAACTTTTATAGGTGGTGTTGAGTGTATTGACGGAGGACCCCAATTTCCTGCCAGCTAGTCTTTGAGTGTTGTTAATCTCTGAGTGGTCTTATCTATGGTTTCATTAATGTGGGTTTTCCAAGATAATTTAGAATCGAGTGTTATGCCCAAATATATATAATTTTCTGTTTGTGTTAGTTGCTCACCATTTAGTGTTATCTTTATAAGCGGTTTTGTGTGGCAAAGCGTGAACACTTGGTATTTTGTTTTGGATAATTTCAGTCATTTCGTTAGCTATTTAAATCCATTTACCTTCTCAAACACCTTCTCAAAATCTATAAATTTTGTGTAAGTCTACATATTGACTTCCTATGTTTTTCAATTATCTGATTTACAGTAAATATACAGTCAGAACAGGATCTTCCATTTCTGAATCCATTTTGGACTTCCATAATTATATTTTCCATTATTATATTTAAATGTCAGTTTAGAATAGATGCATAAATTTTATAGCCTGAATTTAAAATGCTTATGTCTCTATAATTTTTACATTCATGACTATCACCTTTCTTATAAATTGGATATATTTTTGCAATTCTCCATTTTTCTGGAATATGACCGAACTTCCAACATATTAAGTCTAATAGTCTGTATTTCAATGGAGTGGAGCCGTAATTAATTAATTCATGATTAATGTTATCCACTCCAACAGTTTTTTTATTTTAGAGGTTATTAATTTTTTCATTTCAAAAATAAAATTAATTCTACTGAGAACATGGCTTTCTCTGACGAGGTTATAGTTCCCACCACAGCTAGCATCTGCTGTGATAATAAACATACACATGGATAAACATTCCAGAAACTTACCATCTCTCTTCCTAAGCCAGAGTTTATTCACAGACAACTGCATGTAGCATACAATCCTGTAAAGAGTCCAGAAGATATCAATACAAAAATATTGTGTACTGTAATAAGACTTCGTTTTGTGGAGTTTATGTAATTACAACTGGTCCAGATTGTTTTGTGATTGAACCTCATAAAACAATTTGCTCCTGTAAACATAAATCGGATATTGTACAACAGACCTGGGGAAGTGTACTCACCAAGTGTCAGCTTCATACGTGGCGAAGGGTGATGGATTTTTAGTGAACATAGAAATCATTAGCATGGCATAAAGGTGGGTTGCCGAGTGGTAGATTTTGGTGACATAAAATAAATTCAAGCCTAATAAAGAGCCCTCTGAGCAAAATTAAATATATTTCACACCCAATAAGGAACGGGACGCTCAGAACCACTGTACTTAAACTGTGTCCCATAAGTAAAAACTCAATTTCAATTTATTTCCTTCATTACTATTAAAGTGGAAAAGCTAAGAGAAAACCGGTTCATTGCAGTTAAGGGGGCGAGGAACAACTTTCCTCACTACTTTGGAGCAATGCTTCCCAGGTCTGTTGTACAACGTGTGGAGTTGATCTGGTAATGACATTGTGAAAATAATGTACATACTTGGTTGAAATGTACTGAACCGTTTTTACTTCTTGTAGTTTTTCTGTTTTACATGATGACTAGTACAGTGTGTATAATTTAGAATTGCAACTATGCACCGTTTTAATGATTGCAATTAATTCAGTTCATGACTAGTGATATGGGCTTTGGTTTCGAACGTGAGAGTTTCGTTACACTATCAATCCTTGCCTTCGGTATTTATATTACGACGCCGCCTTCTTGAACAACTCCTCCTCCTTCTTCTCCGTCTTGAACAACTCCTTCTTCTCCTCCTTCTTGAGCAGCTCCTTCTCCTCCGTCTTGAACAACTTCGTCTTCTCCGTCTTGAACAACTTCGTCTTCTCCGTCTTGAACAACTTCTCCTCCTCCTCCTCCTTGAACAGCTTCGGCGTCTTGATCTTCTTCTCCGACAAGCAGCATTGACAGTGTTCAAGGGACCCTCTTCTTTGAAAGCTTTGATGAGTTTCACTCGGTCTGCATCAGTTAACTTTATCAACATATCTTCGTCGTTTTTCGTGGTAACAACTTGCGGAAAATTTACTTGGACCTCTAACGAAGGCTTTTCTTCCTTGCTGTGTGTACCTTCTCCTTTTTGCGTGACGGATACTTGGCGTTTTCCATGGTAAGAATATCCGCTAATTTTACTTTGGCATTTACGAAAGTCTTCTCTTCCTTGCTGTGTGTACCTTCTCCTTTTCCGCGAGGGAAGGTTACGCCAGATTTTGGTTCTCCCATTTCGTTATTTGAATATTATAATACTTTAATTTAGAAGTCTTGTTTCCTTGTCGAACAGAAAATTTTGATATTGATTTATGGTTGTTTTGGAGATTGGTCGTCATTTAACATGCACATAAATTAAACAAAAGCGAGGGAAAACAAATTGGGTGGAAACTTATGAAAAATAAATTATGATGTGCTGCTTCCGTGTGTTCCTTACTTTAGTTCAAGATGTTCTTACGGAAATACATCCCTCTATCTACTTACGTTGATGAGATACATGTTTGTAGAAATAGTTCTTATACGTAATTTTCTTGTAAGTCCTCAGAAATTAGAGAATATAATTGGCTTTAAGCAATGCATAAGTTTTCTGAAAGCTGATCGCTGAGTGATATCTGTGACATTCTGCAATCTTTGTAATGCGAAGACATTAAGAATTACTAAGTAACGGAAGATTAAAACGAATAGAAAATAAAATTATTGGCTAGTTTCTACAAGTTAATTTGGTTTAAGGAAAGCTTTAGTGAAATAAACTATAGGCAGAATAAAACTTTTTGGACAAGAGCAACACACCCTAGAAACTTAGCACATAATATTTTAAGTAACATGTGTTTAATCAAGTACCAGTTGCAAAGTAAACCTGTCTGTGCTTGGAAGATGATAATATTTAGGTTATATTTTCAAGTCTGGGGAATGCAGATTGTACCACGTTGGCACTATAGATCACGCTGCGTGTTATTGAACGAATATTGCAAAAGCTCAGAAATAAAGTGTTAAATACTGCGTAATTTGAAAGCAGCTGTGTGTTGGATTTGTTGAAATGAATGGCAAATGAAATGAAAATGGGCTGAAGCGAAAACACGAGGGACAACGATAAACAAGGTTATATGTTTACAGTCAATTGCCTTTTTTTGGTGTAACCACCAGACAAAGAATTATTGCATAGTACCAATGTGCATGAACTTTTGGACATTATATATGTATTCTTTAGGTACAGTACGTAATATTAACTACAATTTTCAGGTCCATAAGAAATTAGGAAACGTAATGCGGCACCCGATATAAGCAGAAAATAGAGCAGTACAAAACATAAAGTTGTAGTACAATTTTGGCTTTACGTTGGGGTGTTTTATTGGCATTTCATTGTTTTTATTCAAAACGATATTCGTGGAAAACCCAGGTTAATTGGGAGCATTCGTTCCTGAGGAAGCAGTGACCTCCTATTACCCAAGGCGTATCATAATGGTATCGTAATGACTATAATCTTCACAAAAGTTAAAGGGATATGCAGGCAGGCCGTACTACAGACTCCAGGGATTGCCAAGCTTGCTCCTCATATCTCCCGCGCCTGAACTGAGATTATTGTATTAATTAATTACGCTCGGATAAATGTTTGAAAAATGACAGCTACCAATCTGATAATAAGAAAGAATTTTACTTTCTGATGATAACCGTACACAAAATCTTGTCTCTATGATACTCAGAACACAAACGATGCACGTTTTAGCTTCACATGTTATGGTTAAATGTTACTGATAAATATTTGAAATTTACAGATACCAATCTTACAACAAGGAGGAATTTTATTTTCTGATCATGGCTATACAAAATTTCTGTCTCTATGATACTTAGAACACGAGCGATGCACGTTTTATCTTCACATGTTATGGTTATACTTTACTGATAAATATCTGAAAATTACAGATACCAATATTATAACAAGAAAGAATTTTACTCTCTGATCATAAAAGTACAAAAGACCGGTCTCTACGATACTTAGAACATGAGCGATGCACGTTTTATCTTCACATGTTATGGTTAAATGTTACTGATAAATATTTGAAAATTATAGATACCAATATTACAACAAGAAAGAATTTTATTTTCTGGTCATGGCTATACAAAATTTCTGCCTCAATGATACTTAGAAAAGAGCGATGCACGTTTTAGCTTCACATGTTATGGTTAAATGTAACTGATAAATATTTGATAATTACAGATACCAATATTATAGCAAGAAAGAAATTTACTTTCTGATCATGAACTTACAGCAAATATATTTATGTTCTGCATTTGCACCATCTATAGTACGTACGGCAAGAATCATAAGTAATACTACAACTTGCATTGAGACAGCGCTCACACTGCTTAAATCGCAATGTAATTAGAAAATGGTATTCATTAAGGCACATTGTAGTACAAACCATTATGGTATTGTACATGTAATTAGCTACATTACATGTGTGAACAGTGTTTGCAATAACGGTTAGGTCATCGATACAAACTGCATAACCCAAAAATTTGTGTTATTCACTGTTTGCTTCACAGCTTGTTACTTTCGTCTGGTAATACTTTAACGAAACGCAAATTAAACATTGCACAAACTATTAGCAAAATGGAATGTTTACTAATTCAGCATGTTACTGAACATTTATACCTATCCACCTACACATAGTATTTCGTGTACTTTCCGGTATAGGTTTGACATCTTTATTTATTACATTTATGTTCGTTAAAACATAATATGGTCGCATAAAATATTGCATTGCTTGCAACAAGTCACTGACACAATGGGATACTAGAAATTATCATTCCATAACCAAGTACGTCAAGTTACCTAATACTCATGTGGTTTATTTTATTTCATTTTCAACATGTCACAAATATGAAATTATCTTTCCGCATTCTAATTGTTTTAGCTCTACTATTAAACAAATACCGTGCCAACATTTCATCATCAGAATCGCTGTCAACATTCAATCTGGTCTGGAGGTACGCAATTTTCTTTTTCGTGTGTGAAAGTAAACTCAAAGTTATCTCACTAAGCGTTACTTGACGTTAGAGTTAGTTTACCTACAGAAATAACTCTCAGTTAGCCCTTAACCGAATGTCGTAATACCGACATCTACATGTAACTCCATGTTAACTGTTATCCAACACATTAACCGGAGATTGTAATACAGAGCCATAGTGATGTTTGAAGGAAATAACAAATATAAGTAATGGAGGATTAAAACAAATAGAAAACAAAATTATTGGCTAGTTTCTACAAGTTAATTTGGTTTAAGAAGCGTTTTAGTGAAATAAACTATGGGCAGAATAAAAACATTTGGACAAGAGTAACACACCCTAGAAACTTAGCACATAATATTTTAAGTAACATGTAATTAATCAAGTACCAGTTGCAAAGTAAACCTTTGGTCTGTCTGTGCTTGGAAGATGATAATTTTTAGGTTATATTTTCAGGTCTGGCGGATGTAAATTGTACTACGTTGGCACTATAGATCATGCTTCGTGTTATTGGACGAATATTGCAAAAGCTCAGAAATAAAGTGTTAAATACTGTGTAATTTGAAAGCAGCTGTGTGTCGGATTTTGTTCAAATGAATGGCAAATGAAATGAAAATGGGCTGAAGCGAAAACACAAGGGACAACAATAAACAATGTTATATGTGTACAGTCAATTGCCTTGCTTTGGTGTAACCACCAGACAAAGAATTATTGCATAGTACCAATGTGCATTAACTTTTGGACAGAATATACCGTTTGTTTAGATACAGTACTTAATATTAACTACAATTTCTTAAGTCCATAACAAATTAGGAAACAAAAGGCAGCACCCGATATAAGCAGCAAATAGAGCGGTACAAAACATAAAGTTCTAGTACCTTTTTGGCCCTACGTTGGGCTGTTTCATTGGCATTTCATTGGTTTTATTCAAAACGATATTCGTGTAAAACCCAGGTGAATTGGGAGCATTCCTTCCTGAGGAAGCAGTGAACTCCTATTACCCAAGGCGTATCATAATGGTATCGTAATGACTATAATCTTCACAAAAGTTAAAGGGATATGTAGATGGACCGTATTACAGACTCCAGCGAATCCTAAGCTTGCTGCTCCTATCTCCCGCGCCTGAACTGAGAACATTGTATTAATTAATTACGCCCGGACTAATGTTTGAAAAATGACAGATGCCGATCTGATAATAAGAGAGAATTTAACTTTCTGATCATGACCGCACAAAAGTCTTGTCTCTATGATACTCACAACACGAGCGATGCACGTTTTAGCTTCACATGTTATGGTTAAATGTTACTGATAAGTATTTCAAATTTACAGATACCAATCTTACAACAAGAAATAATTTTATTTTCTGATCAGGATATACAAAATGTCTGTCTCTATGATACCTAGAACACGAGCGATGCACGTTTTATCTTCTCATGTTATGGTTAAATGTTACTGATAAATATTCGAAAATTACAGACACCAATACTATAGCAAGAAAGAGTTTTACCTTCTGATCATGAAATTAGAAAAATCTTTTCTCTGCGATACTTCGACCGCGAGCGATGCATGTTTTATCTTCACAATGTTATGTTTACTATTACATCGTACATAAACATAAAGATATCGAGATTTAACTGTATTTGAACACCACAGTGAAGCGAAATAATTATTCATTTATAGATGAGACGTATTTATTACACATCGCCTACACTAACGTACCTATTTTGAGGACATGTTTCACAAACCATCCTTTACATCGTCGGCTCTTATGCGACTGAATATTTGGCAATGACTGAAATATGTATACATCAAAATTATTTTGTTTCCGATGTAAAGTATTATAAACAAATTTCAGGACTGGCTATGGGAAGCCCGCTATCACCATTTTTGGCCAGTTTATACATGAGCTTTTTAGAAAGGCATATAACTAAAGCCTTCCCTCATATTTTTAAAACATGGTACAAATACGTAGACGACATCTTTGCAATAGTGCACTACAAACAAATAGATGATGCTTTGAAACTACTCAATCTTCAAGAACCCAGCATACACTTCACAGTAGAAACTGAAGAGGATTGTACTCCACCTTTTTTGGACCTTAAAATCACAAAAAGCAATGAAAGACTCGAATTTCGGATTCATAGAAAAGCAACACACACAGGTAATTACATCAAAGAAAATAGTTTCAACCGAATTCCACACAAACATGCCACCATCGAAAGTCTCACACACAGATTAATAAATCTACACCTCAGCCAGCAAAAATATCAAAAAGAATACCATCAAATCTTAAAAACTGCAATTCAAAATGGATGAGGAAAAAAACCTTGTAGATAAAAAACTAAAATCATTCAAACTTCAAAAGAATTTAAAACAGATCACAGCTCTCACACCAATAAAACAAGAAATTAGATATGCCAAATTTTCTTACCACTACTGGGCCACAAAGGTTCCAAAAAATATTCAAGATATACAATATAAAATTGGCACCAAAAGCAATTGCAACATTAAAAACATACTTAACAGTAATAATACTGATAAGATAAAACCAGAAGAAAAGTCAGGCACTTACAAGATTAAGTGTAAAGACTGTGAAAAATTTACATAGGGGGGACAAAAAGAAACATAGGCACTAGAAAGAAAGAACACTTCGGGCACTTAAGATACAAAAAATTGATAAGTCCGCAATAGCAGCTCATTTCTGGCCTGAAAATCATGAAATTGAAGATAACATTGAATTACTAAAATACATACAAAAACGTAGTGAACCGGTCATATGGGAGAGAATATAGATAGAAAAAAAAAAAAACAACGAATGAACTTTGAATTACCGCCAGAAGAGAATCCCACATTTAGGTTCATGACTAAATCAACAGATGGCAGCAGACACCCCAGAATAGCCCACACCACTGGATCAAGCTTTAGTCGCATAAGAGCCGACGATGCAAATGATGGTTTGCGAAACATGTCAACAAAATAGGTACGAAAGTGAAGCCGATGTGTAATAAATACGACACATCTATAAATGAACAACAAAAAAACAAAGATGTTTTGAATAATCTATGTAATATTACTTACAGTACTGGGGCATTATGCAATGCAGCTAAAATTGATTTAAATATTTTTTCTTAGTGAAGCTCAAAAAGTATTTTTGGTAAAACATCTATATTAAATTTTGGGTGGTATATAACACCTTCTCTATCTCTATGTACGTGTTAGAGAAAGTACAAATTTGACGATTAATTTAGTCTATATTATTGTTCTTATATCTACAGTAAAATCCTGTAATGTTTAAAAAGACATCTCAGTTAAAAGAAGTAGAGAGTAAAGGTTGAAAATAAAGCAAGTTTTGAATGCTATTTAATTCAAAATAAAGTTTAAGTGGATTTTATAAGCTGTAAAGGTATTTGCCAACTACTGTGTGTATATGCAGTATTTTTTTGGACCAATTTATTTTAGTGAGTGCAATGCGATCAGAAACATCGTAGGGGTAGTATTTTAGAGTTGTAAGGTTGCTTATGGTTTTCTTTGAATCCTAACGGATAAGAATGCAAAGCTTCAACTAGATAGGCCAGAGAAGTTGATTTGTATTTTAGAAGTTGAATATAAGTCAGTTTCTGGAATCTGATATACATGACCTCGTCAAAATCACGCAAAAGTATTGCTTGATAAAATTTTAGTAAAAGATGAGATAAATATAAATTATATACAACCCCCCTTAAGATAAAAATTTTAAAGCTTTTTATCCCTTCACAACGCCGTTATGCTTAGTCTTTAGCATCTGCCAAATATGCAATAAAGTGCAGAAATAGATTCTGTTATGCGTTTTCAACAAAATAGCATTCAAATTTGGTGACATGAGGATGTGAAGTGTTTAACGCCCTCCTTTACTACATACGGCAGCACAGGCGATGACACTGATGATACATGAGATGATAATGGAGCACCGGTTGAATGAGATGGCGGGGTAAACAGGAGATCCCGGAGAAATCCTGCCCCAGCGCCGTGTTGTCCACCACAAATCTCACTTTGCGGTCGTCTGGGATCGATCCCGGCACGCCTTGGTGCCGCCTTGATATGAATATGAAGAGGAAAACCCTTGCTCTCAATTTTCAAAACTTTGAAGTATTTTATAGCCTGTGACCATCTGAAAAAATAGGGAGTTTCGTGGTGAGGGAATTTGGTTTAGTGACTCTTGAGAAACTGTGGCTCCATACACAAAAACAGATGGTTTCCTTTTTTTCTTTTTTTTTTTGTGTTAGAGAATCATCTTTGTTTCTGCTTGTCTTTCTTTGCGTTATGAATTGTCAACATTGTGAACCATATAAGAACATGGGCACTGCCATTACTTGTAAAATTTTAGTTTTGTTTGTTTTGTGTCAGTCGTGATACATCTTTTTATGGTACCACAAGTGTTTTTAAATTTATTAATATGATTTTTTATATATCCATTTCTAAAATATGAAACATTGCAGCCTAGATAGTTAAAATTGTTAAATGCTTGTGTGCTAAACCAATGCATGTACACAGTGGCTATCCTGTTGCCAACTGATGCACCAGAAGACGGAAGATAAACTAGGGAACGAGGATAGTGTTGCCAGAATTACCTTGTGATGATTTACCCACTCTAATCTGGCCAGTTTCCTTACACATACCTATGTCGCGAGTTTGGTTACGCAATGTAAGTAGCTTCAGCAAATACATGTTTTCGCTATTGACAATGCTACAGCAACCTAGGACATGCCCGCCATTCTCATAGCAAACCACTGCCACTAATTTGCAGTTTTACCATAATACTCAGAACAAGGAACACAAACGTATACTGCAATTACTCATCTGGCACAGAGTACCTACATTTAGAAATAAAAAGTGAGATCCTGTTTTAAATCATTGGCAACATGAAAGCAGCCACTGTGTGAGTAGTAATCTTAGTGAGAACTGAACTATAAAGAAAAATCACACTTCCAGAAGCATATGTTGCCCACCACACACTCATTGTGAAAGCTGGTGCTACTGTTATGCTCATGGAAAACATAAACTTGGGACCAGAAAGATAATTTCACATGGTCATGTGTGCTTAATGTAAACTTCTGACACATTGCAAGTTATTATGAGAACTGGAAAGGGAAACATTGCTTGTATTGCTGTTCAGCGTCATCAACGTTTCACGGTTTAAGCCATCAAGGCTTGTTCCAGACTCTATGGTTTCATTAATGTGGGTTTTCCAAGATAATTTAGAATCGAGTGTTATGCCCAGATATATATAATTTTCTGTTTCTGTTAGTTGCTCACCATTTAGTGTTATTTTGATAAGCGGTTTTGTGTGGCAAAGCGTGAACACTTGGTATTTTGTTTTCGATAAGTTCAGTCATTTCGTTAGCTATTTAAATCCATTTACCTTCTCAAACGCCTTCTCAAAACCTATAAATTTTGTGTAAGTCTACATATTGAACTTCCTATGTTTTTCAATTATATGATTTACAGTAAATATACAGTTAGAACAAGATCTTCCATATCTGAATCCATTTTGCACTTCCATAATTATATTTTCCATTATTATATTTAAACAACAGCTCAGAATAGGTGCATAAATTTTATAGCATGTATTTAAAATGCTTATGCCTCTACAATTTTTATTCATGACTATCACCTTTCTTATAAATTGGATATATTTTTGTATTCTCCATTTTTGTGGAATATGACCGAACTTCCAACATATTAAGTCTAATAGTCTGTATTTCAATGGAGTGTGGGCGTAATTAATTAATTCATTATTAATGTTATCCACTCCAACAGTTTTCTTATTTTAGAGGTTATTAATTGTATTCATGTCAAAAATAAAATAAATTCTACTGAGAACATGGTTTTCTCTGACGAGGCTATAGTTCCCACTACAGCTAGCATCTGCTGTGACTATAAACATACATATGGCTAAACATTCCAGAAACTTACCATCTACCTTCCTAAGCCAGATTTTACTCACAGACAACTGCATGTAGCATACAATCCTGTAAAGAGTCCAGAAGATATCAATACAAAAACATTGTGTACTGTAATAAGACTTCGTCTTGTGGAGTTTATGTAATTACAACTGGTCCAGATTGTTTTGTGATTGAACCTCATAAAACAATTTGCTTCAGTAAACATCAAACAGACATTGTACAACAGACTTGGGGAAGTGAACTCACCAAGTGTCATCTTCATACGTGGCGAAGGTTGATGGATTTTTAGTGGACATAATAATCACTGGCATCGCATAAAGGCGGGTTGCCCTGTGGTAGATTTTTGTCACATAACATAAACTCAAGCCTAATAAAGAAGCCTCTGAGCAAAATTAAATGGTTTTCACAAGCAATAAGCAATGGGACGCTCAGAACCACAGTAGTTAAACTGTGTCCATAAATAAAAACACAATTTCAATTTATTCCCTTCATTACTATTAAAGTGAAAAATTAAGAGAAAACCGGTTCACTGCAGTTAAGAAGGCGAGGAACAACTTTGTTCACTACTTTGGAGCAATGTTTCCTAGGTCTGTTGTACAACGTGCGGAGTTGATCTGGTAATGACATTTTGAAAATAATGTACATAATTGGTTGAAATGTACTGAACCGTTTTTACTTCTTTAAGTTTTTCTGTTTTACATGATGACTAGTACAGTGTGTATAATTTAGAATTGGAACTATGTACCGTTTTAATGATTGCAATTAATTCAATTCATGACTAGTGATATGGGCTTTGGTTTCGAACGTGAGAGTTTCGTTACACTATCAATCCTCGCCTTCGGTAGTTATATTACGACGCCGCCTTCTTGAACAACTCCTCCTCCTTCTTCTCCGTCTTGAACAACTCCTTCTTCTCCTCCTTCTTGAGCAGCTCCTTCTCCTCCGTCTTGAACAACTTCGTCTTCTCCGTCTTGAACAACTTCGTCTTCTCCGTCTTGAACAACTTCTCCTCCTCCTCCTTGAGCAGCTTCTGCTTCTTGATCTTCTTCTCCGACAAGCAGCATTGACAGTGTTCAAGGGACCCTCTTCTTTTAAAGCTTTGATGAGTTTCACTCGGTCTGCATCAGTTAACTTTATCAACATATCTTCGCCGTTTTTCGTGGTAACAACTTGCGGAAAATTTACTTGGACCTCTAACAAAGGCTTTTCTTCCTTGCTGTGTGTACCTTCTCCTTTTCCGCGTGACGGGTACTTGGAGTTTTCCATGGTAAGAATTTCCGCTACTTTTACTTTGGCATTTACGAAAGTCCTCTCTTCCTTGCTGTTTGTACTTTCTCCTTTTCCGGGAGGGAAGGTTACGCCAGATTTTGGTTCTCCCATTTCGTTGTTTGAATATTATAATACTTTAATTTAGAAGTCTTGTTTCCTTGTCGAACAGAAAATTTTGATATTGATTTCTGGTTGTTATGGAGATTCGTCGTCATTTAACATGCACATAAATTAAACAAAAGCGAGGGAAAACAAATTGGGTGGAAACTTATGAAAAATAAATTATGATGTGTTGCTTCCGGGTGTTCTTTACTTTAGTTGAAGATGTTCTTACGGAAATATATCCCTCTATCTACTTACGTTGATGAGATACGTGTTTGTAGAAATAGTTCTTATATGTAATTTTCTTGTAAGTGCTCGGAAATTAGAGAATAAAATTGGCTTTAGGCGATACATAATTTTTTTAAAAACTGATCGCTGAGTGACATCTGTGACATTCTGCGATCTTTGTAATGCCAAGACATTAAGATTTACATAGGGCCTGAATTACGATCTGCGCTTACTTGGCGAAGTTTGTTACCTTTCAGTTATCAATTACCATTGGTTAGATTCAGTGCCTCGTATTACGAGCTCGATTTACCTCTAGGTTTGTTAACCTGTGCATTATGGTGAAATGAGAACGATTGGCAATATTTTCCACTAGTATTTTACCTTGTTTGCAAGGCTATATTGTGTTTATAATGTGTAATTAACTGGAAAACCAAACACGTGTAGCATCAGGCGTCTTGTTTTAACTTTTTATTAGCTGTTTTCTGTATATTTTCGTGATGTTTTCAATAACAGTTCATTCGTAATGAGGTCTAGCATAGTTCTGTATAGTTACTATGGTTCATTTACAGTTTAGATTTTTCCATAGCGTTAGGTTAGTGTTATAGGTTATGGTTGCGTTAGTTTAGTGTTATTATAGATTAGGTGAGATATATGGAGGATATATGGAATGCCTTGTTAATTTATGAACACCAAGAGATTTCCAGTCAAAAAGGGCTTTAAAATAAGGTCACATAATGTTCTTAATTCTGATTATAGTATTGCACAAATATAATTTGGCTAAAATATTTGGTTAGTAGTTTATCCTCATGAATAAATCACCTCTTCTTATATAAATTATCATTTCACGGAGGTATATGCAAAGAGGGAAGGTCCACAAATTACAAGTCATCCATGAATAGAAGCAAGGTTAAAAATATGCATTCTGGGACCAGTAACTTGGTATATGATTTTTTTAATTAATATATTTGGCTAGTTATGAAGCAATAACTATGGTTTTCTTTTAAGGAAACAGGTTGTAGCAAACTTACATTTCTCCTTGGCACTTCATAAACGACACATTTCAGTAGCAACATTGTGCCCTTGATAGAAAAACGTAATTGAACAAATAAATGGCTTCATTTAAATACCACAGGATACAAGATGGGCATGTCTTAAGATTTCTTTACGTGGGCAATTCGCAGCAAATATACTTATGTTCTGCATTTGCACCATCTATAATACGTACGGCAAGAATCTAAGTAATTCTTCAACTTGCATTGAGACAGCGCTCACACTGCATAAATCGCAATGAAATTAGAAAATGGTATTCATTGAGGCACATTGTAGGACAAAACCATTATGGTATTGTACATGTAATTAGCTACATTGCAAGTGTGAACAGTGTTTGCAATAATGGTTAGGACATCGATACAAACTGCATAACCTAAATATTTGTTTTATTCACTGTTTGCTTTACAGCTTGTAACTTTATGTAACTCTGGTAATGCTTTAACGAAACGCAAATTAAACATTGCACCCACTATTTGCAAAATCGAATGTTTACTACTTCAGCATGTTTCTGAACATTTATACCTACCCACCTACACATATAGTATTTCCTGTACTTTCCTGTATAGGTTTAACATCTTTATTTATTACATTTATGTTCGTTAAAACATAATGTGGCCGCATAAAATATTGCATTGCTTGCAACAAGTCACTGAACAATGGGATACTAGAAATTGTCATTCCATAACCAAGTACGTAAAATTACCTAATACTCATGTGGTTTATTTTATTTCATTTTCAAAATGTCACAAATATGAAATTATATTTCCGCATTCTAATTCTTTTAGCTCTACTATTAAATAAATACCGTGCCAACATTTCATCATCAGAATCGCTGTCAACATTCAATCTGGTCTCGAGGTACGCCATTTTCTTTTTCGTGAGTGAAAGTGAACTCAAAGTTATCTCTCTAAGCGTTACTCGAGGTGAGGGTTAGTTTACCTACAGAAATTTCTCTCAGTTAGCCCTTAACCGAATGTCGTAATACCGACATCTGCGTGTAACTCCAAGTTAACTGTTATCCAACACATTAACCGGAGATTGTAATATAGACCCATAGTGATGTTAGAAGGAAATAAAAAATATAAGTAATGGAAGATTAAAACAAATAGAAAACAAAATTATTGGCTAGTTTCTACAAGTTAATTTGGTTTAAGAAACGTTTTAGTGAAATAAACTATGGGCATAATAAAAACATTTGGACAAGAGTAACACACCCTAGAAACTTAGCACATAGTATTTTAAGTAACATGTAATTAATCAAGTACCAGTTGCAAAGTAAACCTTTGATCTGTCTGTGCTTGGAAGATGATAATTTTTAGGTTATATTTTCAAGTCTGGTGGACGTAAATTGTACTACGTTGGCACTATAGAACATGCTTCCTGTTAGTGGACGAATATTGCAAAAGCTCAGAAATAAGGTGTTAAATACTGCGTAATTTGAAAGCAGCTGTGTTACGGATTTGTTGAAATGAATGGCAAATGAAATGAAAATGGGCTGAAGCGAAAACACAAGGGACAACAATAAACAAGGTTATATGTGTACTATCAATTGCCTTGCTTATGTGTAACATTCAGACAAAGAATTATTGCATAGTACCAATGTGCATTAACTTTTGGCAGAATATACCTTTTCTTTAGATACAGTACTTAATATTAACTACAATTTCTTAAGTCCATAACAAATTAGGAAACAAAAGGCAGCACCCGGTATAAGCAGCAAATAGAGCAGTACAAAACATAAAGTTCTAGTACACTTTTGGCCCTACGTTGGGGTGTTTTATTGGCATTTCATTGGTTTTATTCAAAACGATATTCGTGTAAAACCCAGGTGAATTGGGAGCATTCCTTCCTGAGGAAGCAGTGAACTCCTATTACCCAAGGCGTATCATAATGGTATCGTAATGACTATAATCTTCACAAAAGTTAAAGGGATATGGAGATGGGCCGTATTACAGACTCCAGCGAATCCCAAGCTTGCTGCTCCTATCACCCGCGCCTGAACTGAGAACATTGTATTAATTAATTACGCCCGGATAAATGTTTGAAAAATGACAGATGCCAATCTGATAATAAGAAAGAATTTAACTTTCTGATCATGACCGCACAAAAATCTTGTCTCTATGATACAACACGAGCGATGCACGTTTTAGCTTCACGTGTTGCTGATAAATATTTGAAATTTACAGATACCAATCTTACAACAAGAAATAATTTTATTTTCTGATCATGGCTATACAAAATGTCTGTCTCTATGATACCTAGAACACGAGCGATGCACGTTTTATCTTCTCATGTTATGGTTAAATGTTACTGATAAATATTCGAAAATTGCAGCAACCAATATTATAGCAAGAAAGAATTTTACTTTCTGTTCATTAACGTACTAAATCCTGTCTCTAGGATACTTAGAACATTAGCGATGCACGTTTTATCTTCACATGTTATGGTTAAATGCTATTGATAAATATTTGAAAATTACAGACACCAATACTACAGCAAGAAAGAGTTTTACCTTCTGATCATGAAATTACAAAAATCTTTTCTCTGCGATACTTCGACCGCGAGCGATGCATGTTTTATCTTCACATGGTTATGTTTACTATTACATCGTACATAAACATAAAGTTATCGAGATTTAACTGTATTTGAACACCACAGT
Organism: Mantis religiosa; assembly: GCA_030765055.1. Lineage (NCBI taxonomy): Eukaryota > Metazoa > Arthropoda > Insecta > Mantodea > Mantidae > Mantis > Mantis religiosa. Next base: position 83,566,876 of record CM060958.1, read on the forward strand.
GAAGCGAAATACTTATTCATTTATAGATGAGACGTATTTATTACACATCGGCTACACTGACGTACCTATTTTGAGGACATGTTTCACAAACCATCCTTTACATCGTCGGCTCTTAGGCCACTGAATATTTGGCAATGACTGAAATATGTATACATCAAAATTATTTTGTTTTCGATGGAAAGTATTATAAACAAATTTCAGGACTGGCTATGGGAAGCCCGCTATCACCATTTTTGGCCAGTTTATACATGAGCTTTTTCGAAAGGCATATAACTAAAGCCTTCCCTCATATTTTTAAAACATGGTACAGATACGTAGACGACATCTTTGCAATAGTGCACTACAAACAAATAGATGATGCTTTGAAACTACTCAATCTTCAAGAACCCAGCATACACTTCACAGTAGAAACTGAAGAGGATTGTACTCCACCTTTTTTGGACCTTAAAATCACAAAAAGCAATGAAAGACTAGAATTTCGGATTCATAGAAAAGCAACACACACAGGTAATTACATCAAAGAAAATAGTTTCAACCGAATTCCACACAAACATGCCACCATCGAAAGTCTCACACACAGATTAATAAATCTACACCTCAGCCAGCAAAAATATAAAAAAGAATACCATCAAATCTTAAAAACTGCAATTCAAAATGGATGAGGAAAAAAACCTTGTAAATAAAAAACTAAAATCATTCAAACTTCAAAAGAGATTAAAACAAATCACAGCTCTCACACCAATAAAACAAGAAATTAGATATGCCAAATATTCTTACCACTACTGGGCCACAAAGGTCCCAAAAAATATTCAAGATATACAATACAAAATTGGCACCAAAAGCAATTGCAGCATTAAAAACATACTTAACAGTAATAATACTGATAAGATAAAACCAGAAGAAAAGTCAGGCACTTACAAGATTAAGTGTAAAGACTGTGAAAAATTTACATAGGGGGGACAAAAAGAAACATAGGCACTAGAAAGAAAGAACACTTCAGGCACTTAAGATACAAAAATATTGATAAGTCCGCAATAGCAGCTCATTTCTGGTCTGAAAATCATGAAATTGAAGATAACATTGAATTACTAAAATACATACAAAAACGTACTGAACCGGTCATATGGGAGAAAATATAGATAGAAAAAAAAACAACTAATGAACTTTGAATTACCGCCAGAAGAGAATCCCACATTTAAGTTCATCACTAAATCAACAGATGGCAGCAGACACCCCAGAATAGCCCACACCACTGGATCAAGCTTTAGTCGCATAAGAGCCGACGATGCAAATGATGGTTTGCGAAACATGTCAACAAAATAGGTACGAAAGTAAAGCCGATGTGTAATAAATACGACTCATCTATAAATTAACAAAAAAAAAAAAACAAAAAAAAAAAAAAAAAAAAAAGATGTTTTGAATAATCTATGTAATATTACTTACAGTACTGGGGCATTATGCAATGCAGCTAAAATTGATTTAAATATTTTTTCTTAGTGAAGCTCAAAAAGTATTTTTGGTAAAACATCTATATTAAATTTTGGGTGGTATATAACACCTTCTCTATCTCTATGTACGTGTTAGAGAAAGTACAAATTTGACGATTAATTTAGTCTATAGTATTGTTCTTTTATCTACAGTATAATCCTGTAATGTTTAAAAAGACATCTCAGTTAAAAGAAGTAGAGAGTAAAGGTTGAAAATAAAACAGGTTTAGAATACTATTTAATTCAAAATGAAGATTAAGTGGATGTTATAAGCTGTAAAGGTATTTGACAACTACCGTGTGTATATGCAGTATTTTTTTGGACCAATTTATTTTAGAGAGTGCAATGCGATCACAAACATAGTAGGGGTAGTATTTTAGAGTTGTAAGGTTGCTTATGGTTTTCTTTGAATCCTAACGGATAGGAATGCAAAGCTTCAACTAGATAGGCCAGAGAAGTTGATTTGTATTTTAGAAGTTGAAAATAAGTCAGTTTCTGGAATCTAATATACATGACCTCGTCAAAATCACGCAAAAGTATTGCTTGATAAAATTTTAGTAAAAGATGAGATAAATATAAATTATATACAACCCCCCTTAAGATAAAAATTTTAAAGCTTTTTATCCCTTCACAACGCCGTTATGCTTAGTCTTTAGCATCTGCCAAATATGCAATAAAGTGCAGAAATAGATTCTGTTATGCGTTTTCAACAAAATAGCATTCAAATTTGGTGACATGAGGATGTGAAGTGTTTAACGCCCTCCTTTACTACATACGGCAGCAGAGGCGATGACACTGATGATACATGAGATGATAATGGAGCACCGGTGGAATGAGATGGCGGGGTAAACCGGAGATCCCGGAGAAATCCCGCCCCAGCGCCGTGTTGTCCACCACAAATCTCACTTTGCGGTCGTCTGGGACCGATCCCGGCACGCCTTGGTGCCGCCTTGATATGAATATGAAAAGGAAAACCCTTGCTCCCAATTTTCAAAACTTTGAAGTATTTTATAGCCTGTGACCATCTGAAAAAATAGGGAGTTTCGTGGTGAGGGAATTTGGTTTAGTGACTCTTGAGAAACTGTGGCTCCATACACAAAAACAGATGGTTTCCTTTCTTTTTTTTTTTTGTGTTAGAGAATCATCTTTGTTTCTGCTTGTCTTTCTTTGCGTTATGAATTGTCAACATTGTGAACCATATAAGAACATGGGCACTGCCATTACTTGTAAAATTTTAGTTTGGTTTGTTTTGTGGCAGTCATGATACATCTTTTTATGGTACCACAAGTGTTTTTAATTTACTAATGTTATTTTTTATATATTCATTTCTAAAATATGAAACATTGCAGCCTAGATAGTTAAAATTGTTAAATGCTTGTGTGCTAAACCAATGCATGTACACAGTGGCTGTCCTGTTGCCAACTGATGCTCCAGAAGACAGAAGATAAACTAGGGAACGACGATAGTGTTGCCAGAATTACCTTTATGCAGGCCCAGAGACTAACCAACGGGCTATGGAAAGCAATTTGTATAATTGGGGACAAATTGTTAAACAGAATTTTATGTATTATTACAGTGAAACTTTTTGCTCAGATAATAAAAATTTACTACTAGTTATTGTTAATACTGCTGGCCATCATAGCCGTGGTAACTAGTGTATATATATCTAGCGGCCGCCACATAGAGTGCCACGGGTTCGGATGTTTGTGTATAGTGTATCAGTGGAAAATTGCAGAAAACAGTAAAACAAATGGAAAAAATTAGGTAAAAGAAAAATATAATATTAATGTTGTAATTAGCACTAACCGAACCTATCCCATGCCAAATAAAAATAATTGCAAAATATTGCAGATATGAAAGCATACCTTATCATCATCATCATCATCATCATCATCATCATCATCATCATCATCATCATCATCATCATCATCATCATCATCATCATCATCATCATCATCATCATCGCCAATGCCATCGCCATCACCATTATCATCACTATTATTATCACTATTATTAGTATTAGTATTACTATTAGTATTAGTATTACTATTGGTATTAGTATTACTATTCTTACTACTAGTAGTACTACTCTTACTAGGAGTATTACTATTCTTACTATTAGTATTACTATTCTTACTATTAGTATTACTGATCTTACTATTATTACTATTATCATTATTTTTTCTTTTTAAATTTAAAATCAAGCTGTATTCAGGAGAGTTTTACATTCACATCAAAGCCCTTGAGTTTTAATTTTAGAAAATATTGTTTCAAATAAGCTCTATCATAATCAGTGTGATGATTTACCCACTCTAATCTGGCCAGTTTCCTTACACATACCTATGTCGCGAGTTTGGTTACGCATTGTAAGTAGCTTCAGCAAATACATGTTTTCGCTATTGACAATGCTACAGCAACCTAGGACATGCCCGCCATTCTCATAGCAAACCACTGCCACTAATTTGCAGTTTTACCATAATTCTCAGAACAAGGAACACAAACGTATACTGCAATTACTCATCTGGCACAGAGTACCAACATTTAGAAATAAAAAGTGAGATCCTGTTTTAAAGCATTGGCAACATGAAAGCAGCCGCTGTGTGAGTAGTAATCTTAGTGAGAACTGAACTATAAAGAAAAATCACACTTCCAGAAATATATGTTGCCCACCACACACTCATTGTGAAAGCTGGTGCTACTGTTATGCTCATCGAAAACATAAACTTGGGACCAGAAAGATAATTTCACATGGTCATGTGTGCTTAATGTAAACTTCTGTAACATTGCAAGTTATTATGAGAACTGGAAAGGGAAACATTGCTTGAATTGCTGTTCAGCGTCATCAACGTTTCACGGTTTAAGCCATCAAGGCTCGTTCCAGTCTCAAATTTTAAATTAAATGTGTTGTATCCATCTTTTTCTTGGTCTACCAATATATCTTGTACCTAATGGTTTGTAATCTAAAACTAATTTTGGAATGCAGCTATCATTCATTCTGTTGACAAGTCTCTTCCAGTATTTCTATATTCTTTTATTCTTTCTGTTAGCTTAAAAATATTCAGTTCATTTCGAATGTCCTCACTTCTTTGCTTATCTAAAGGATTATACCCTGCTACATTTTTTAAAAGTCTCATTTCCACTGTTTCAATATTTTGTTCTTTTTAATTTTTTTTGTTTTTTTTGTTTATGTCCAAAATTCACTAACATATAATAGTAGAGGAACTGATATTTCTTTATAAACCTTTAATTTGGTCTCTCTTCTCATACTTTTTAAGGTTCTCTTTATGGTGCCACATATACCATTAAATCTGTTATTTTATTTAAAATGTCAGTATTTTTAAAACAAGAGACATTGCAACCATGATAATTAAATCAGTTGACTTTTTCAGCGGGTTTTGCTGCTAATAATTTTTGGCTCTTATGAGAATGGATCCCTTGAAGGCTAAAACTTTAGTTCTGTTTATATATACTCTTTAACTATATTGACAGTGTTATTTAATATATGTAATGCTGTTTGTAGGCCACTTTTTGAGCCAGATATGAGAACTGCAAATAATAAAGTATCTAAATATTTATTCCTAATTATAAAATGCAAATCTAATTTTATCTGCCTATCAGATACGGCATCGGCAATATAAATATTATAAAGTTACGATGAAAGTGGACACCCTTGTCTTACTCCTTTGTTTATTGTTGCTATTAAATCAGTCTTATTTCTGGTTTCTGTCATGATCTTATTTTCTACACATAAACGCCTTATCCCTGTAATGAAATAATGGGGTACATCTTTCTGTTTCATAATACTCCATAATATATATGGTTGGGTGCTTGCTAATGCTCATGGAGTTGGAGAATTTCCATTTTCCTTCTGGCCTCCCAATACCGTGTGATTAGTAGTGCTGTCAGTTCTCCATCTGTTTTTGTCAGGGCTCTACACCGGAGCAGATGATCTCTATCCATCAATGACTTCGGGTCCCTACACAGTGTGCAGGTCGGGGATTCAAACATATTAATCCTGTATAGATGAGCAGCCAAACAGTCGTGGCAAGTAATCAGTCGGAAGATGGCAACAGTACTGCTTCTTGGGTACTCTGGGATGGGATTTTTACTTCCTTGTAGAATTTTCCATTGCTTGTTTGTAATTTTTTCTTTGCATTCTTCTTTCCAGAATAAGTTGATTCTATTGTTTATATGTAGTTTTGATGTGTGGAATGAGGTTTTTTGTTGGCAGCTTTGTTTTATTTGTGTTCCTTTTTTTGCCAAGGAATCAGCTATTTCATTGGCTATCGTTCCAGAGTGGGATGGAATCCACTGGAAGTGTACTTCTTTTTTTTGACCTTGTAGTATTTGTAATGAACTGATTTGTAATGAATTTTTTCAAGTATTCTAATGATGTTAGGGTACAGCGAGGTTAGGCCTTTAGTGATTTAGAATCGCTTAAAATCACTCCTTTAGAGAAAGAGTTCACATGGTTGAAGAGTTGTTTCAGCGAGGTGTTGATTGCTTCTAATTCTGCATCATAGTGGGTTGCTAGTGTGCCCAAACAGATCCAAAAATGGAATATTTTACTATGTATTCCTGCTCCAGCATTACCTTCTTTGTCAAATAGGGAGCCTTCTGTGTATAGGTGTAGCTATAAGTCTTGTGGATAATAAGTTTCAATTGCTTCTAGAGCTAGCATTTTAAGTATTTCTGCACTTACATCCCTTTTTGACTCTATATTTTGCAGAAGGTTTACTCTGCTATTTATTTTAGGTTGTGATAGAGGGCAGATTGGAAGTTGGAGATGTTCAATTTTGTTTGTGTCTTCAAGGCTGAATTTTCTCTGTAGGTTATAGGCTTTCTGCATAAATCCTTTTTGTGTTTTTAGGGTCCTTTCTCTGCTTTTGTAGTTCTTCCAGTGAGTATTAAAGGGGAGCCTTTGTAGTTTCTCATTCAGGAGGAGATTCTGTTTTTCCATTCCATATTTAATTGGCAAGTTATCTGTATTAATTTGCAATATTGGTGTCGATTTGACTGCTCCCATTATTGGTCTGAGTGCTTGGTTCTGTAATGTTTCAAGTTGTGCTAGTTTGTTTTGACTTGCTGTAAGTATCACCTCGCTTCCATAGAGGAGTGCTGGTTTGATGTAACTTATATAGGTGGTGTTGAGTGTATTGACGGAGGACCTTAATTTCCTGCCAGCTAGTCTTTTCAGTGTTGTTAATCTCTGAGTGGTCTTATCTATGGTTTCATTAATGTGGGTTTTCCAAGATAATTTAGAATCGAGTGTTATTCCCAGATATATATAATTTTCTCTTTCTGTTAGTTGCTCACCATTTAGTGTTATTTTGATCAGCGCTTTTGTGTGCCAAAGCATGAACACTTGGTATTTTGTTTTGGATAAGTTCAGTCATTTCGTTAGCTATTTAAATCCATTTACCTTGTCAAAAGCCTTCTCAAAATCTATAAATTTTGTGTAAGTCTACATATTGAACTTCCTATGTTTTTCAATTATATGATTTACAGTAAATATACAGTTAGAACAAGATCTTCCATATCTGAATCCATTTTGCAATTCCATAATTATATTTTCCATTATTATATTTAAACAACAGCTCAGAATAGGTGCATAAATTTTATAGCATGTATTTAAAATGCTTATGCCTCTACAATTTTTTATTCATGACTATCACCTTTCTTATAAATTGGATATATTTTTGTATTCTCCATTTATGTGGAATATGACCGAACTTCCAACATATTAAGTCTAATAGTCTGTATTTCAATGGAGTGTGGGCGTAATTAATTAATTCATTATTATTGTTATCCACTCCAACAGTTTTCTTATTTTAGAGGTTATTAATTGTATTCATATCAAAAATAAAATAAATTCTACTGAGAACATGGCTTTCTCTGACGAGGCTATAGTTCCCACTACAGCTAGCATCTGCTGTGACTATAAATATACACATGGCTAAAAATTCCAGAAACTTACCATCTCTCTTCCTAAGCCAGAGTTTACTCACAGACAACTGCATGTAGCATACAATCCTGTAAAGAGTCCAGAAGATATCAATACAAAAACATTGTGTACTGTAATAAGACTTCGTCTTGTGGAGTTTATGTAATTACAACTGGTCCAGATTGTTTTGTGATTGAACCTCATAACACAATTTGCTTCAGTAAACATCAAACAGACATTGTACAACAGACTTGGGGAAGTGAACTCACCAAGTGTCAGCTTCATACGTGGCGAAGGGTGATGGATTTTTAGTGGACATAATAATCATTGGCATCGCATAAAGGCGGGTTGCCCTGTGGTAGATTTTTGTCACATAAAATAAACTTAAGCCTAATAAAGAAGCCTCTGAGCAAAATTAAATGGTTTTCACAAGCAATAAGGAATGGAACGCTCAGAACCACAGTAGTTAAACTGTGTCCATAAATAAAAACACAATTTCAATTTATTCCCTTCATTACTATTAAAGTGAAAAAATTAAGAGAAAACCGGTTCACTGCAGTTAAGAAGGCGAGGAACAACTTTGTTCACTACTTTGGAGCAATGTTTCCCAGGTCTGTTGTACAACGTGCGGAGTTGATCTGGTAATGACATTTTGAAAATAATGCACATACTTGGTTGAAATGTACTGAACCGTTTTTACTTCTTTAAGTTTTTCTGTTTTAAATGATGACTAGCACAGTGTGTATAATTTAGAATTGGAACTATGTACCGTTTTAATGATTGCAATTAATTCAGTTCATGACTAGTGATATGGGCTTCGGTTTCTAACGTGAGGGTTTCGTTACACTATCAATCCTCGCCTTCGGTAGTTATATTACGACGCCGCCTTCTTGAACAACTCCTCCTCCTTCTTCTCCGTCTTGAACAACTCCTTCTTCTCCTCCTTCTTGAGCAGCTCCTTCTCCTCCGTCTTGAACAACTTCGTCTTCTCCGTCTTGAACAACTTCTCCTCCTCCTCCTTGAGCAGCTTCTGCGTCTTGATCTTCTCCGACAAGCAGCATTGACAGTGTTCAAGGGACCCTCTTCTTTGAAAGCTTTGATGAGTTTCACTCGGTCTGCATCAGTTAACTTTATCAACATTTCTTCGTCGTTTTTTGTGGTAACAACTTGCGGAAAATTTACTTGGACCTCTAACGAGGGCTTTTCTTCCTTGCTGTGTGTACCTTCTCCTTTTCCGCGTGACGGATACTTGGCGTTTTCCATGGTAAGAATTTGCGCTAATTTTACTTTGGCAGTTACGGAAGTCTTCTGTTCCTTGCTGTGTGTACTTTCTCCTTTTCCGCGAGGGAAGGTTACGCCAGATTTTGGTTCTCCCATTTCGTTGTTTGAATATTATAATACTTTAATTTAGAAGTCTTGTTTCCTTGTCGAACAGAAAATTTTGATATTGATTTCTGGTTGTTATGGAGATTCGTCGTCATTTAACATGCACATAAATTAAACAAAAGCTAGGGAAAACAAATTGGGTGGAAACTTATGACAAATAAATTATGATGTGTTGCTTCCGGGTGTTCTTTACTTTAGTTCAAGATGTTCTTACGGAAATATATCCCTCTATCTACTTACGTTGATGAGATACATGTTTGTAGAAATAGTTCTGATATGTAATTTTCTTGTAAGTGCTCGGAAATTAGAGAATAAAATTGGCTTTAAGCGATACATAATTTTTTTAAAAACTGATCGCTGAGTGACATCTGTGGCATTCTGCGATCTTTGTAATGCCAAGACATTAAGATTTACATAGGGCCTGTATTACGATCTGCGCTTACTAGGTGAAGTTTGTTACCTTTCAGTTATCAATTACCATTGGTTAGATTCAGTGCCTCGTATTACGAGCTCGATTTACCTCTAGGTTTGTTAACCTGTGCATTATGGTGAAATGAGAACGATTGGCAATATTTTCCACTAGTATTTTACCTTGTTTGCAAGGCTATATTGTGTTTATAATGTGTAATAAACTGGAAAACCAAACACGTGTAGCATCAGGCGTCTTGTTTTAACTTTTTATTAGCTGTTTTCTGTATATTTTCGTGATGTTTTCAATAATAGTTCATTCGTAATGAGGTCTAGCATAGTTCTATATAGTTATTATTATGGTTCATTTACAGTTTAGATTTTTCCATAGCGTTAGGTTAGTGTTATAGGTTATGGTTGCGTTAGTTTAGTGTTATTATAGATTAGGTGAGATATATGGAGGATATATGGAATGCCTTGTTAATTTATGAACACCAAGAGATTTCCAGTCAAAAAAGAATTTAAAATAAGGTCACATAATGTTATTAATTCTGATAATAGTGTTGCACAAATATAATTTGTCTAAAATCATTTGGTTAGTAGTTTATCCTCATGAATAAATCACCTCTTCTTATATAAATTATCATTTCACAGAGGTATATGCAAAGAGGGAAGGTCCACAAATTACAAGTCATCCATGAATAAAAGCAAGGTTATAAAATATGCATTTTGGGACCAGTAACTTGGTACATGATTTTTTTTAATTAATATATTTGGCTAGTTATGAAGCAATAACTATGGTTTTCTTTTAAGGAAACAGGTTGTAGCAAACTTACATTTCTCCTTGGCACTTCATAAACTACACATTTCAGTAACAACCTTGTGCCCTTGTTAGAAAAACGTAATTGAACAAATAAATGGCTTCATTTAAATGCCACAGGATACAAGATGGGCATGTTTTAAGATTTCCTTACGTGTGCAATTCGCAGCAAATATATTTATGTTCTGCATTTGCACCATCTATAGTACGTACGGCAAGAATCTAAGTAATACTTCAACTTGCATTGAGACAGCGCTCACACTACATAAATCGCAATGTAATTAGAAAATGGTATTCTTTAAGGCACATTGTAGGACAAAACCATTATGGTATTGTACATGTAATTAGCTACATTACATGTGTGAACAGTGTTTGCAATAACGGTTAGGACATCGATACAAACTGCATAACCTAAAAATTTGTTTTATTCACTGTTTGCTTTACAGCTTGTAACTTTCCTCTGGAAATGCTTTAACGAAACGCAAATTAAACATTGCACCCACTATTTGCAAAATCGAATGTTGACTACTTCAGCACGTTTCTGAACATTTATACCTACCCACCTACACATATAGTATTTCGTGTACTTTCCGGTATAGTTTTAACATCTTTATTTATTACATTTATGTTCGTAAAAACATAATATGCTCGCATAAAATATTACATTGCTTGCAACAAGTCACTGACACCATGGGATACTAGAAATTATCATTCCATAACCAAGTACGTAAAGTTACCTAATACTCATGTGGTTTATTTTATTTCATTTTCAACATGTCACAAATATGAAATTATCTTTCCGCATTCTAATTGTTTTAGCTGTACTATTAAATAAATACCGTGCCAACATTTCATCATCGGAATCGCTGTCAACATTCAATCTGGTCTGGAGGTACGCCAATTTCTTTTTCGTGTGTGAAAGTAAACTCAAAGTTATCTCACTAAGCGTTACTCGAGGTGAGAGTTAGTTTACCTACAGAAATAATTCTCAGTTAGCCCTTAAACGAATGTCGTAATACCGACATCTACATGTAACTCCAAGTTAACTGTTAACCAACACCTTAACCGGAGGTTGTAATACAGACCCATAGTGATGTTAGAAGGAAAAAAAAATATAAGTAATGGAAGATTAAAACAAATAGAAAATAAAATTATTGGCTAGTTTCTACAAGTTAATTTGGTTTAAGAAGAGTTTCAGTGAAATAAACTATAGGCAGAATAAGAACATTTGGACAAGAGTAACACACCCTAGAAACTTAGCACATAATATTTTAGGTAACATGTGTTTAATCAAGTACCAGTTGCAAAGTAAACCTTTGATCTGTCTGTCCTTGTAGGATGATAATTTTTAGGTTATATTTTCAAGTCTGGCGGACGTAAATTGTACTACGTTGGCACTATAGATCACGCTTCGTGTTATTGGACGAATATTGCAAAAGCTCAGAAATAAAGTGTTAAATACTGCGTAATTTTAAAGCAGCTGTGTGCCGGATTTGTTGAAATGAATGGCAAATGAAATGAAAATGGGCTGAAGCGAAAACACAAGGGACAACGGTAAACAAGGTTATATGTGTCCAGTCAATTGCCTTGTTTTGGTGTAACAACCAGACAAAGAATTATTGCGTTGTACCAATGTGCATTAACTTTTGGACAGAATATATGTTTTCTTTAGGTACAGTACATAATATTAACTAAAATTTCTTATGTCCATAAGAAATTAGGAAACATAATGCAGCACCCGATATAAGCAGAAAATAGAGCAGTACAAAACATGAAGTTCTAGTACATTTTTGGCCCCACTTTGGGGTGTTTTATTGGCATTTCATTGGTTTTATTCAAAACGATGTTCATGTAAAACCCAGGTGGATTGGGAGCATTCGTTCCTGCGGAAGCAGTGAAATCCTATTACACAAGGCATATCATAATGGTATCGTAATGACTATAATCTTCACAAAAGTTAAAGGGATATGCAGGTGGGCCGTACTGCAGACTCCAGCGAATCTCAAGCTTGCTCCTCCTATCTCCCGCGCCTGAAAGGAGAAAATTGTATTAAGTAACTACGCTCGGATAAATGTTTGAAAAATGAAAGATGCCAATCTAATAATAAGAAAGAATTTTACTTTCTGATCATGAACGTACAAAAATCTCTCTATGATAATCAGAACACGAGCGATGCACGTTTTAGCTTCACATGTTATGGTTAAATGTTAGAGATGAATATTTGAAATTTACGGATACCAATCTTACAAAAAGAAAAAAAATTACTTTCTGATCATGGCTATACAAAATTTCTGTCTCTATGCTACTTAGAACACGAGCTATGCACGTTTTATCTTCACATGTTATGGTTACACGTTACTGATAAATATCTGAATATTACAGATACCAATATTATAATAAGAAAGAAATTTACTTTTGATCATGACCATACAAAAACCTTGTCTCAATAATACTTGGAAAAGAGCGATGCACGTTTTAGCTTCACAGGTTATGGTTAAATATTACTGATAAATATTTGAAAATTACAGTAACCTGTGTTATAACAAGAAAGAATTTTACTTTCTGATCATGAACCTAGAAAAATCTTTTCTCTGCGTTACTTCTACCGCGAGCGATGCATGTTTTATCTTTACATGGTTATGTTTACCATAACATCGTACATAATCATAAAGAAATCGAGATTTAACTGTATTTGAACGCCACAGTGAAGCGAAATAATTATAAATTTATAGGTGAATCGTTTTTATTACACATCGGCTTCACTTACGTACCTATCTAGAGGACATGTTTCGCAAACCATCGTTTGCATCGTCGCCTCTTATGCGACTGAATATTTGGCAATGACTGAAATATGTACACATCAAAATTATTTTTTTTTCGATGGAAAGTATTATAAACAAATTTCAGGACTAGCTATGGGAAGCCGGCTATCACGATTTTTGGCCAGTTTATACATGAACTTTTTCGAAACGCATATACCTAAAGCCCTCCCTCGTATTTTTAAAACATTGTACAGACACGTAGACGACATCTTTGTAATTGTACCCTACAAACAAATAGATGATGCTTTGAAACTACTCAACCTTCAAGAACTCAGCATATATTTCACAGTAGAAAGAGAAAAGGACTGTACTCTACCTTTTTTAGACCTTAAAATCACAAAAAGCAATGAAATACTAGAATATGTTATTCATAGAAAAGCAACACACACAGATAATTACATCAAAGCAAATAGTTTCAACCGATTTCCACACAAACATGCCACCATCAGCAGTCTCACACACAGATTAGTAAGTCTACCCCTCAGCCAGCAAGAATATAAAAAGGAATACCTTCAAATCTTAAAGATATCAATTAAAAATGGATATGGAAAAATCCTTATAGATAAAAAACTAAAATCATTCAAACTTCAAAAGAGATTGAAACAGATCACAGCTCTCACACCAATAAAACAAGAAATTAGATTTACTAAATTTACTTACCACTCCTGGGCCACAAAAGTTCCAAAAAATATTCAAAAAATACAATATAAAATTGGCACCAAAAGCAATTGCAACATTAAAAACATACTTAACAGTAATAATACTGATAAGATAAAACCAGAAGAAAAGTCAGGCACTTACAAGATTAAGTGTAAGGCCTGTGAAAATATTTACATAGGGAGGACAAAAAGAAACATAGGCACTAGAAAGAAAGAACACTTCAGGCACTTAAGGTACAAAAATATTGATTAGTCCGCAATAGCAGTTCATTTCTGGTCTGAAAATCATGAAATTGAAGATAACATTGAATTACTAAAATACATACAAAAACATAGTGAACTGGTCATATGGGAGAGAATATACGAACATAGAAAAAATAACAACTAATGAACTCTGAATTCCCGCCAGAAGAGAATCCCACATTTAGGTTCATCACTAAATCAACAGATGGCAGCAGAAACCCCAGAATTGCCCACACCACTGGATCAAAATTTAGTCGCATAAGAGCCGACGATGCAAACGATGGTTTGCGAAACATGTCCTCAAAATAGGTACGAAAGTGAAGCCGATGTGTAATAAATTCGTCTCATCTATAAATTAACAAAAAAAAAACAAAAAAAAAAACAAAGACGTTATGAATAATCTATGTAATATTACTTACAGTAATGGGCATGATGCAATGCAGCTAAAAATTTATTTAAATATTTTTTATTAGTGAACCTCAAAAAGTATTTTTGGTAAAACATCTATATTGAATATTGGGTGGTATGTAACACCCTCTGTATCTCTATGTACGTGTTAGGGAAAGTACAAATTTGACGATTAATTTACTCTATAGTATTTTTCTTATATCTACAGTAAAATACTGTAATGTTTAAAAAGACATCTCAGTTAAAAGAAGTAGAGAGAAAAGGTTGAAAATAAAGCAAGTTTTGAATACTATTTAATTCAAAATGAAGTTTAAGTGGATGTTGTAAGCTGTAAATGTTTTTGCCAACTACTGTGTGTATATGCAATATTTGGACCAATATATTTTAAAGAGTGCAATGCGATCAGAAACATAGTAGGGCTAGTGTTTTAGAGTTGTAAGGTTGCTTATGGTTTTCTTTGGATCCTAACGGATAAGGTTGCAAAGCTTCAACTAGATAGGCCAGAGAAGTTGATTTGTATTTTAGATGTTGAATATAAGTCAGCTTCTGGAATCTAATATACATGACTTCGTCAAAATCACGCAAAAGTATTACTTGATAAAATTTTAGTGAAAGATGAGATAAATATAAATTATATACAAGATAAATATTTTAAAACTTTTTATCCCTACACAACACCGTTATGCTTTGTCTTTAAAATCTGCCAAATATGCAATAAAATACAGAAATAGTTTCTGTTATGCGTTTTCAACAAAATAGCATTGAAATTTGGTGACATGAATACGTGAAGTGTTTAACGCCCGCTTTTACTACATACGACACCGCAGGCGATGACACTGATGATACATGAGTTGATAATGGAGCACCGGTGGAATGAGATGGCGGGGTAAACCGGAGATCCCGGAGAAAACCCGCCCCAGCGCCGTGTTGTCCACCACGAATCTCACTTTGCCGTCGCCTGGGATCGATCCCGGGCCGCCTTGGTGCGGCCTTGACATGAATATGAAGAGGAAACCCTTGCTCTCAATTTTCAAAATTTTGAAGTATTTTATAGCCTGCGACCATCTGAAAAAGTAGGGAGTTTCATGGTGAGGAAATTTGGTTTAGTGACTCTTGAGAAACTGTGGCTCCACACACAAATACAGATGGTTTCCTCTTTTTTTTTTCGTATTAGAGAATCATCTTTGTTTCTGCTTGTCTTTTTTTGCGTTATGAATTGTCAACATTGTGAGCCATATAAGAACATGGGCACCGCCATTACTTGTAAAATTTTAGTTTTGTTTGTTTTGTGGCAGTCGTGATACATCTTTTTATGGTAACACAAGTGTTTTTAAATTTATTAATATTATTTTTTATATATTCATTTCTAAAATATGAAACATTGCAGCCTAGATAGTTAAAATTGTTAAATGCTTGTGTGCTAAACCAAGGCATTTACACAGTGACTGTCCTGTTGCCAACTGATGCACCAGAAGACTGAAGATAAACTAGGGAACGAGGATAGTGTTGCCAGAATTACCTTGATGCAGGCCCAGAGACTAACCAGCGGGCTATGGAAAGGAATTTGTATAATTGGGGACAAATTGTTAAGCAGAATTTTGTGTATTATTACAGTGACAATTTTTGCTCAGATAATAGAAGTTTACTACTAGTTATTATTAACACTGCCGGCCGTCATACCCGAGGTCGCTAATGTGTATATCTCTAGCGGCCGCCACATAGAGTGTCACGGGTTCGGATGTTGTGTATGGTGTATCTGTGGAAAATTGCAGAAAACAGTGAAACCAATGGAAAAAATAAGGTAAAAGAAAAATATAATATTAATGCTGCAATTAGCACTAACCGAACATATCCCATACCAAATAAAAATAATTACGAAATATTGCAGTAATAAAAGCAAACCTTATCATCATCATCATCATCATCATCATCATCATCATCATCATCATCATCATCATCATCATCATCATCATCATCATCATCATCATCATCATCATCATCATCATCATCATCATCATCATCATCATCATCATCATCATCATCGCCATCACCATCATCATCATCATCATCATCATCGTCATCATCATCATCGCCATCACCATCATCATCATCATCATCATCATCACTATTATCACTATTAGTAATTATAATATTAGTAATAGTATTAGTATTACTATTAGTATTAGTATTACTATTAGTATTAGTATTACTATTGGTATTAGTATTACTATTCTTACTATTGGTATTACTATTCTTACTAGGAGTATTACTATTCTTACCATTAGTATTACTATTCTTACTATTATTACTATTATTATCATTATTTTTTCTTTTTAATTTTTAAGATCAAGCTGTATTCAGGAGAGGCTTGCATTCACATCAAAGCCCTTGAGTTTTAATTTTAGAAAACATTGTTTCAAATAAGCGCTATCATAATCAGTGTGATCATTTACCCACTCTAATCTGGCCAGTTTCCTTTACACTTTACTATGTCGCTAGTTTGGTTACGCAATGTTAGTAGCTTCAGCAAATACATGTTTTCGCTATTGACAATGCTACAGCAACCTAGGACGTGCCCGCCATTCTCCTAGCAAACCACTGCCACTAATTTGCAGTTTTACCATAATATTCAGAACAAGAAACACAAACGTATTCTGCAATTACTCATCTGGCACAGAGTACCAACATTTAGAAATAAAAAGTGAGATCCTGTTTTAAAGCATTGGCAACATGAAAGCAGTCGCTGTGTGAGTAGTAATCTTAGTGAGAACTGAACTATAAAAAAAAATCACACTTCCCGAAACATATGTTGCCCACCACACACTCACTGTGAAAGCTGGTGCTACTGTTATGCTCATCGAAAACATAAACTTGGGACCAGAAAGATAATTTCACATGGTCATGTGTTTAATATAAACTTTTGTGACATTGCAAGCTACAATGAGAACTGGAAAGGGAAATATTGCTTGTATTGATGTTCAGCGTCATCAACTTTTCATGGTTTAAGCCATCAAGGCTCGTTCCAGACTCAAATTTTCAATTAAAAGTGTTCTATCCATCTTTTTCTTGGTCTACCAATATTTCTTGTACCTAATGGTTTGTAACCTAAAACTAATTTTGGAATGTAGCTATCATTCATTCTGTTGACATGTCCCTTCCAGTATTTCTATATTCTTGTATTCTTTCTGTTAGCTTAAAAGTATTCAATTCATTTCAAATGTCCTCACTTATTTGCTTATCTAAAAGATTATACCATGCTACATTTCTTAAAAATTTCATTTCCACTGTTTCAATCTTTTATTCTTTTTCACTTTTTTTTGTTTAAGTCCAAAATCACTACCATATGATAGTACAGGAACTGCTATTTCTTTATAAAACTTTAATTTGGTCTCTCTTCTCATGCTTTTTAAGCTTCTCTTTATGGTGCTACATATACCATTAATTCTGTTATTTTATTTAAAATGTCAGTATTTTTAAAACAAGAGACATTGCAACCAAGATAATTAAATCAGTTGACTTTTTCAGCGGGTTTTGCTGCTAATAATTTTTGGCTCTTATGAGAATGGATCCCTTGAAGGCTAAAACTTCAGTTCTGTTTATATATATTCTTTAACTATATTGACAGGGTTATTTAATATATGTAATGCTGTTTGTAGACCACTTTTTGAGCCAGATATGAGAACTTGATCGTCTGCAAATAATAAAGTATCTAAATATTTATTCCTAATTATAAAATGCAAAACTAATTTTATCTGCCTATCAGATACGGCATCGGCAATATAAATATTATAAGGTTATGGTGAAAGTGGACACCCTTGTCTTACTCCTTTGTTTATTGTTGCTATTAAATCTGTCTTCATTCTGGTTTCTCTCATGATCTTATTTTCTACACATAATCTTCTTATCGCTGTAATGAAATAATGGGGTACATCTTTCTGTTTCATAATACTCCATAATTTATATGGTTGGGTGTTTGCTATAGCTCATGGAGTTGGAGAATTTCCATTTTCCTTCTGGCCTCCCAATAACGTGTGATTAGTTGTGCTGTCAGTTCTCCATCTGTTTTTGTCAGGGCTCTACACCGGAGCAGATGATCTCTATCCATCAATGACTTCGGGTCCCTACGCAGTGTGCAGGTCGGGGATTCAAACATATTAATCCTGTATAGATGAGCAGCCAAACAGTCGTGGCCAGTAATCAGTCGGAAGATGGCAACAGTACTGCTTCTTGGGTACTCTGGGATGGGATTTTTACTTCCTTGTAGAATTTTCCATTGCTTGTTGGTACTTTTTTCTTTGCATTCTTGCCAGAATAAGTTGATTCTATTGTTTATATGTAGTTTTGATGTGTGGAATGAAGGTTTTGTTGGCAGCTTTGTTTTATTTATGTTCCTTTTTTGCCAAGAAATCTGCTATTTCATTGGCTATAATTCCAGAGTGGGATGAAATCAACTGGAAGTGTACTTCTTTTTTTAGACGTTGTAGTCTCCGTAGTGAACTGTATTTTTTCAAGTATTCTAATGTTGTTAGGGTACAGGGAGCATAGGCCTTTAGTGATTTAGAATCGCTTAAAATCACTGCTTTAGAGAAAGTGTTCACATGGTTGAAAGTTGTTTCAGCGAGGTGTTGATTGCTTCTAATTCTGCATCATAGTGGGTTGCTAGTGTGCCCAAACAAATGTAAAAATGGAATACTTTACTATGTATTCCTGCTCCAGCATTACTTTCTTTGTCAAATAGGGAGCCTTCTGTGTATACGTGTAGCCATAAGTCTTGTAGACAATAAGTTTCAATTGCTTCTAGAGCTAGCATTTTAAGTGTTTCTGCACTTACATCCCTTTTTGACTCTATATATTGCAGAACATTTACTCTGCTATTTATTTAAGTTGTGATAGAGGGCAGATTGGAAGTTGGAGATGTTCAATTTTGTTTGTGTCTTCAAGGTTGTATTTTCTCTGTAGGTTATAGGTTTTCTGCATATATCCTTTTTGTGTTTTTAGGGTCCTTTCTCTCATTTTGTAGTTCTTCCAGTGAGTAATAAAGGGGAGCCTTTGTAGTTTCTCATTCAGGAGGAGATTCTGTTTTTCCATTCCATATTTAATTGGCGAGTTATTTGTATTAATTTGCAATGCAGTTATTGGTGTCGATTTGACTGCTCCCATTATTAGTCTGAGTGCTTGGTTCTGTAATGTTTCAAGTTGTGCTAGGTTGTTTTGACCGGCTGTGAGTAATAACTCGCTTCCATAGAGGAGTGCTGGTTTGATGTAACTTTTATAGGTGGTGTTGAGTGTATTGACGGAGGACCCCAATTTCCTGCCAGCTAGTCTTTTGAGTGTTGTTAATCTCTGAGTAGTCTTATCTATGGTTTCATTAATGTGGGTTTTCCAAGATAATTTAGAATCGAGTGTTATGCCCAGATATATATAATTTTCTGTTTCTGTTAGTTGCTCACCATTTAGTGTTATTTTGATAAGCGGTTTTCTGTGGCAAAGCGTGAACACTTGGTATTTTGTTTTCGATAAGTTCAGTCATTTCGTTAGCTATTTAAATCCATTTACCTTGTCTAACACCTTCTCAAAAACTATAAATTTTGTGTAAGTCTACATATTGAGCTTCCTATGTTTTTCAATTATCTGATTTACAGTAAATACACAGTTAGAACAAGATCTTCCATTTCTGAATCCATTTTGCACTTCCATAATTATACTTTCCATTATTATATTTAAACAACAGTTCAGAATAGGTGCATAAATTTTATAGCATGTATTTAAAATGCTTATGCCTCTATAACTTTTTATTCATGACTATCACCTTTCTTATAAATTGGATATATTTTTGCTATTCTCCATTTTTCTGGTATATGACCGAACTTCCAACATATTAAGTCTAATATTCTGTATTTCAATGGAGTGGAGGCGTATTCAATTAATTCATTATTAATGTTATCCAATCCAACAGTTTTCTTATTTTAGAGGTTATTAGTTGTATTCATGTCAAAAATGAAATTAATTATATTGAGAACATGGCTTTCTCAGACAAGGTTATAGTTCCAACTACAGCTAGCATCTGCTGTGACTATAAACATACACAAGGCTAAACATTCCAGAAACTTACCTTCTCTCTTCCTAAGCCAGAGTTTACTCACAGACAACTGCATGTAGCATACAATCCTGTAAAGAGTCCAGAAGATATCAATACAAAAACATTGTGTACTGTAATAAGACTTCGTCTTGTGGAGTTTATGTAATTACAACTGGTCCAGATTGTTTTGTGATTGAACCTCATAAAACAATTTGCTTCAGTAAACATCAATCAGACATTGTACAACAGACCTGGGGAAGTGAACTCACCAAGTGTCAGCTTCATACGTGGCGAAGGGTGATGGATTTTTAGTGGACATAATAATCATTAGCATCACATAAAGGCGGGTTGCCGTGTGGAAGATTTTTGTCACATAAAATAAACTCAAGCCTAATAAAGAAGCCTCTGAGCAAAATTAAATGGTTTTCACAAGCAATAAGGAATGGAACGCTCAGAACCACAGTAGTTAAACTGTGTCCATAAATAAAAACACAATTTCAATTTATTCCCTTCATTACTATTAAAGTGAAAAAATTAAGAGAAAACCGGTTCACTGCAGTTAAGAAGGCGAGGAACAACTTTGTTCACTACTTTGGAGCAGTGTTTCCCAAGTCTGTTGTACAACGTGTGGAGTTGATCTGGTAATGACATTGTGAAAATAATGTACATACTTGGTTGAAATGTACTGAACCGTTTTTACTTCTTGTAGTTTTTCTGTTTTACATGATGACTAGTACAGTGTGTATAATTTAGAATTGCAACTATGTACCGTTTTAATGATTGCAATTAATTCAGTTCATGACTAGTGTAATGGGCTTTGGTTTCGAACGTGAGAGTTTCGTTACACTATCAATCCTCGCCTTCGGTAGTTATATTACGACGCCGCCTTCTTGAACAACTCCTCCTCCTTCTTCTCCGTCTTGAACAACTCCTTCTTCTCCTGCTTCTTGAGCAGCTCCTTCTCCTCCGTCTTGAACAACTTCGTCTTCTCCGTCTTGAACAACTTCGTCTTCTCCGTCTTGAACAACTTCTCCTCCTCCTCCTTGAACAGCTTCGGCGTCTTGATCTTCTTCTCCGACAAGCAGCATTGACAGTGTTCAAGGGACCCTCTTCTTTGAAAGCTTTGATGAGTTTCACTCGGTCTGCATCAGTTAACTTTAACAACATATCTTCGTCGTTTTTCGTGGTAACAACTTGCGGAAAATTTACTTGGACCTCTAACGAGGGCTTGTCTTCCTTGCTGTGTGTACCTTCTCCTTTTCCGCGTGACGGATACTTGTCGTTTTCCATGGTAAGAATTTGCGCTAATTTTACTTTGGCATTTACGAAAGTCTTCTCTTCCTTGCTGTGTGTACTTTCTCCTTTTCCGCGAGGGAAGGTTGCGCCAGATTTTGGTTCTCCCATTTCGTTGTTTGAATATTATAATACTTTAATTTAGAAGTCTTGTTTCCTTGTCGAACAGAAAATTTTGATATTGATTTGTGGTTGTTATGGAGATTGGTCGTCATTTAACATGCACATAAATTAAACAAAAGCGAGGGAAAACAAATTGGGTGGAAACTTATGACAAATAAATTATGATGTGTTGCTCCCTGGTGTTCTTTACTTTATTTCAAGATGTTCTTACGGAAATATATCCCTCTATCTACTTACGTTGATGAGATACATGTTTGTAGAAATAGTTCTTATATGTAATTTTCTTGTAAGTGCTCGGAAATTAGAGAATAAAATTGGCTTTAAGCGATACATAAATTTTTTAAAAACTGATCGCTGAGTAACATCTGTGACATTCTGTGATCTTTGTAATGCCAAGACATTAAGATTTACATAGGGCCTGTATTACGATCTGCGCTAACTAGGCGAAGTTTGTTACCTTTCAGTTATCAATTACCATTGGTTAGATTCAGTGCCTCGTATTACGAGCTCGATTTACCTCTAGGTTTGTTAACCTGTGCATTATAGTGAAATGAGAACGATTGGCAATATTTTCCACTAGTATTTTACCTTGTTTTCAAGGCTATATTGTTCTTATAATGTGTGATTAACTGGAAAACCAA
The DNA here is from genome assembly GCA_030765055.1 of Mantis religiosa. Classification (NCBI taxonomy): domain Eukaryota; kingdom Metazoa; phylum Arthropoda; class Insecta; order Mantodea; family Mantidae; genus Mantis; species Mantis religiosa. Next base: position 83,589,189 of record CM060958.1, read on the forward strand.
ACACGGGTAGCATCAGGCGTCTTGTTTTAACTTTTTATTAGCTGTTTTCTGTATATTTTCGTGATGTTTTCAATAACAGTTCATTCGTAATGAGGTCTAGCATAGTTCTGTATAGTTATTATTATGGTTCATTTACAGTTTAGATTTTTCCATAGCGTTAGGTTAGTGTTATAGGTTATGGTTGCGTTAGTTTAGTGTTATTATAGATTAGGTGAGATATATGGAGGATATATGGAATGCCTTGTTAATTTATGAACACCAAGAGATTTCCAGTCAAAAAAGAATTTAAAATAAGGTCACATAATGTTATTAATTCTGATAATAGTATTGCACAAATATAATTTGGCTAAAATCATTTGGTTAGTAGTTTATCCTCATGAATAAATCACCTCTTCTTATATAAATTATCATTTCACAGAGGTATATGCAAAGAGGGAAGGTCCACAAATTACAAGTCATCCCTGAATAAAAGCAAGGTTATAAAATATGCATTCTGGGACCAGTAACTTGGTACATGATTTTTTTTTTTAATTAATATATTTGGCTAGTTATGAGGCAATAACTATGGTTTTCTTTTAAGGAAACAGGTTGTAGAAAACTTACATTTCTCCTTGGCACTTCATAAACGACACATTTCAGTAACAACATTGTGCCCTTGATAGAAAAACGTAATTGAACAAATAAATGGCTTCATTTAAATACCACAGGATACAAGATGGGCATGTTTTAAGATTTCTTTACGTGTGCAATTCGCAGCAAATATATTTATGTTCTGCATTTGCACCATCTATAGTACGTACGGCAAGAATCTAAGTAATACTTCAACTTGCATTGAGACAGCGCTCACACTGCATAAATCGCAATGTAATTAGAAAATGGTATTCTTTAAGGCACATTGTAGGACAAAACCATTATGGTATTGTACATGTAATTAGCTACATTACAAGTGTGAACAGTGTTTGCAATAACGGTTAGGACATCGATACAAACTGCATAACCTAAATATTTGTTTTATTCACTGTTTGCTTTACAGCTTGTAACTTTATGTAACTCTGGTAATGCTTTAACGAAACGCAAATTAAACATTGCACCCACTATTTGCAAAATCGAATGTTTACTACTTCAGCATGTTTCTGAACATTTATACCTACCCACCTACACATATAGTATTTCGTGTACTTTCCGGTATAGGTTTAACATCTTTATTTATTACATTTATGTTCGTAAAAACATAATATGCTCGCATAAAATATTGCATTGCTTGCAACAAGTCACTGACACCATGGGATACTAGAAATTATCATTCCATAACCAAGTACGTCAAGTTACCTAATACTCATGTGGTTTATTTTATTTCATTTTCAACATGTCACAAATATGAAATTATCTTTCCGCATTCTAATTGTTTTAGCTGTACTATTAAATAAATACCGTGCCAACATTTCATCATCAGAATCGCTGTCAACATTCAATCTGGTCTGGAGGTACGCCAATTTCTTTTTCGTGTGTGCAAGTGAACTCAAAGTTATCTCACTAAGCGTTACTCGAGGTGAGGGTTAGTTTACCTACAGAAATGACTCTCAGTTAGCCCTTAACCAAATGTCGTAATACAGACATCTACATGTAACTCCAAGTTAACTGTTAACCAACAACTTAACCGGAGGTTGTAATACAGACCCATAGTGATGTTTGAAGGAAATAAAAAATATAAGTAATGGAAGATTAAAACAAATAGAAAATAAAATTATTGGCTAGTTTCTACAAGTTAATTTGGTTTAAGAAGAGTTTTAGTGAAATAAACTATAGGCAGAATAAGAACATTTGGACAAGAGTAACACACCCTAGAAACTTAGCACATAATATTTTAGGTAACATGTGTTTAATCAAGTACCAGTTGCAAAGTAAACCTTTGATCTGTCTGTCCTTGTAGGATGATAATTTTTAGGTTATATTTTCAAGTCTGGCGGACGTAAATTGTACTACGTTGGCACTATAGATCACGCTTCGTGTTATTGGACGAATATTGCAAAAGCTCAGAAATAAAGTGTTAAATACTGCGTAATTTTAAAGCAGCTGCGTGTCGGATTTTGTTCAAATGAATGGCAAATGAAATGAAAATGGGCTGAAGCGAAAACACAAGGGACAACGGTAAACAAGGTTATATGTTTACAGTCAATTGCCTTGTTTTGGTGTAACAACCAGACAAAGAATTATTGCATTGTACCAATGTGCATTAACTTTTGGATAGAATATATGTTTTCTTTAGGTACAGTACATAATATTAACTAAAATTTCTTATGTCCATAAGAAATTAGGAAACATAATGCAGCACCCGAAATAAGCAGAAAATAGAGCAGTACAAAACATGAAGTTCTAGTACATTTTTGGCCCCACTTTGGGGTGTTTTATTGGCATTTCATTGGTTTTATTCAAAACGATGTTCGTGTAAAACCCAGGTGAATTGGGAGCATTCGTTCCTGAGGAAGCAGTGAACTCCTATTACCCAAGGCATATCATAATGGTATCGTAATGACTATAATCTTCACAAAAGTTAAAGGGATATGTAGATGGACCGTATTACAGACTCCAGCGAATCCTAAGCTTGCTGCTCCTATCTCCCGCGCCTGAACTGAGATTATTGTATTAATTAATTACGCTCGGATAAATGTTTGAAAAATGACAGCTACCAATCTAATAATAAGAAAAAATTTTACTTTCTGATTATAACCGTACACAAAATCTTGGCTCTATGATACTCAGAACACTAACGATGCACGTTTTAGCTTCACATGTTATGGTTAAATGTTACTGATGAATATTAAAATTTACAGTACCAATATTACAACAAGAAGGAATTTGACTCTCTGATCATAAAAGTACAAAAGTCCGGTCTCTACGATACTTAGAACACGAGCGATGCACGTTTTAGCTTCACATGTTATGGTTAAATGTTACTGATGAATATTAAAATTTACAGATACCAATATTACAACAAGTAAGACTTTTACTTCCTGATCATGGACGTACAAAAATCTTGTCTCTGTGATACTTAATGCATGAGCGATTCACGTTTTATCTGCCCATGTTATGGTTTAATGTTACTGATAAACATTCGAAAATTAGAGATACCAATATTATAGCAAGAAAGAGTTTTACTTTCTGATCATGAATTTACAAAAATCTTTTTTCTGCGTTACTTCTACTGCGAGCGATGCATGTTTTATCAAAACATGGTTATGTTTTTCATTACATGGTACATAAACATAATGATATCGAGATTTAACTGTATTGGAACACCACAGTGAAGCGAAATAATTATTCATTTATAGATGAGTCGTATTTATTACACATCGGCTTCACTTACGTACCTATTTTGAAGACATGACTGTCAAACCATCGTTTGCATCGTCGGCTCTTACGCGACTGAATATTTGGCAATGACTGAAATATGTATACATCAAAATTATTTTGTTTTCGATGGAAAGTATTATAAACAAATTTCAGGACTAGCTATGGGAAGCCCACCATCAGCACTTTTGGTCAATTTATACATGAGCTTTTTCGAAACGCATATTACTATAGCCTTCCCTCGTATTTTTAAAACATGGTACGGATACGTGGACGACATCTTTGCAATAGTACCTTACAAACAAATAGATGATGCTTTGAAACTACTCAACCTTCAAGAACCCAGCATACACTTCACAGTAGAAACACTTGAGGATTGATCTCTACCTTTATTGGACCTTAAAATAACAAAAAGCAATGAAAAACTAGAATTTGATATTCATAGAAAAGCAACACACACACACACACACAAACACACTCACACACTCACACACTCACACTCTCACACTTTCACACTCTCACACTCTCACACTCTCACACTCTCACACACTCACACACTCTCAGACTCTCAAACTCTCACACTCTCACACTCTCAAACTCTCACACTCTCACACTCACACACTCACACTCTCACACTCTCACACACTCACACACTCACACACTCACACTCTCACACTCTCACACACTCACACACTCACACACTCACACACTCACACATTCACACACTCACACACTCACACCCTCACACACTCACACTCTCACATTCTCACATTCTCACACTCTCACACACTCATACACTCACACACTCAGACACTCACACACTCACACACTCACACACTCAGACACTCTCACACTCACTCACTGACTCTCACACACTCACTCACACTCACTCACACTCACTCACACTCACTCACTCACACTCACTCACTCACTCACACACTCACTGACACACTCACACACTCACTCACACACTCACGCACACTCACGCACACTCACGCACACTCACACACACTCACACACTCACACACTCTCACACACTCACACACACTCACACACACTCACACACACTCACACACTCTCACACACTCTCACACACTCTCACACAATCTCACACACTCTCACACACTCTCACACACTCTCACAATCTCACACACTCACTCTCACACACTCACTCACACTCACACACACCCTCTCTCACACACACCTTTTCACACACACACTCACACACACTCACACACACTCACACACACACTCACACACACTCACACACACACTCACACACACACACTCACACACACTCACCCACACACTCACACTCACACACACTCACACAAAATCACACTCACACACAATCTCTCACACACACTCACACACACACTCACACACACCCATACTCACACACTCACACACACTCACACACTCTCTCCCACACACACTCACTCCCACACACACCCCCCCTCACACACTCACTCTGACGCACACTCTCACACACACTCTCTCACACACAATCTCTAACACACACTCACTCTCACACACTCACTCTCACACACTCACTCACTCTCACTCACTCACTCTCACACACACTCTCTCACACACTCTCTCTCACTCACTCTCTCTCACACACTCTCACACACTCACACACACTCACACACACTCACACACACTCACTCACACACTCACAGTCACTCACTCACACACTCACACACACTCACAAACACTCACTCTCTCACACACACTCTCTCACACACTCTCTCTCACACACACTCTCTCACACACTCTCACACACTCACACACACCCACCTACACTCACACACACTCATACTACTCACACACTCTCACACACTCTCACACATTCTCACACACTCTCACACACTCTCACACACTCTCAAAAACAATCTCACACCCACTCTCACACTCTCTCACACACACTCTCACACACTCACACACACACACTCTCACACACCCTCACCCACCCACTCTCACACACATTCTCTCTCACACACTCTCTCACACAAACTCGCAAACACACACTCACACACACTCTCACTCACACACTCTCACTCACACGCTCACACACTCACACACTCACACACTCTCACACTCACACACACTCACACAAAATCACACTCACACACACTCTCACACACACACTTTCTCACACACACTCTCACACACTCTCTCTCACAGACACTCTCTCACAGACACTCTCTCACACACACTCTCTCACCCACACGCTCTCACACACACTCTCTCGCACACACTCTCTCACCCACACTCTCTCACACACACTCTCTCACACACACTCTCTCACACACACTCTCTCTCACACACACTCTCTCTCGCACACACTCTCTCTCCCACACTCTCTCACACACACTCTCTCTCACACACAATCTCTCACATACTCTCTCTCACACACTCTCACATACTCTCTCTCACACACTCTCTCTCACACTCTCTCTCTCACACACTCTCTGACACACTCTCTCTCACACACTCTTCTCTCACACTCATTCTCACACACTCTCTCTCACACACTCAATCTCACACACTCTCTCACACACCCTCTCACACACACTCTCTCGCACTTTCTCTCTCACACACACTCTCTCACACACACTCACACACACACTCACACACACGCACACACACACACTCACACACACTCACACACACTCACACTCACACACCCACTCACACTCACACTCACTCACACACTCACACACACTCACACACACACTCACACACACTCACACACACACTCACACACACTCTCTCACACACTCTCTCTCACACACACTCTCTCACACACTCTCTCTCACACACTCTCTCTCACACACTCACTCTCACACACACCCTCTCACACACACTCTCTCACACACAATCTCTAACACACACTCACTCTCACACACTCACCTACTCTCACTCACTCATTCTCACACACTCTCTCACACACTCTCTCTCACACACTCTCTCTCACACACTCTCACACACTCTCACACACTCACACACACTCACTCACACACACCCACACACACTCACACACACTCACACACACTCACACACTCTCACACACTCTCACACACACTCTCCCACACTCTCACATACTCTCACACACTCACACACACTCACACACATTCACTCTCTCACACACACTCTCTCTCACACACACTCTCTCACACACTCTCACACACTCTCACACACTCACACACACTCAAACACACTCACACACACTCACACACACTCACACACTCTCACACACTCACACACACTCTCACATACTCTCACACACACAATCTCACACACACTCTCACACTCTCTCACACACACTCCTTCACACACACTCCCTCACACACACTCTCTTACACACACACTCTCACACACCCTCACCCACCCACTCTCACACACATTCTCTCTCACACACTCTCTCTCACACCCTCTCACACAAACTCGCACACACGCACTCACACACACACACTCTCACTCACACACTCTCACTCACACGCTCACACACTCACACGCTCACACACTCACACACTCACACACTCTCACACTCACACACACTCACACAAAATCACACTCACACACACTCTCTCACACACACTCTCTCACACACACTCTCTCACAGACACTCTCTCACACACACTCTCTCACACACACTCTCTCACCCACACGCTCTCTCACACACTCTCTCACCTACACTCTCTCACACACACTCACACACACTCTCACACACACTCTCTCTCACACACTCTCTCTCGCACACACTCTCTCTCCCACACTCTCTACCACACTCTCTCACACACACTCTCACACACACTCTCTCACACACTCTCTCACATACTCTCTCACATACTCTCTCTCACACACTCTCTCTCACACACTCTCTCTCACACACTCTCTCAAACACTCTCTCTCACACACTCTTCTCTCACACTCACTCTCACTCACTCTCTCTCACACACTCATTCTCACACACTCTCTCTCACACACTCAATCTCACACACCCTCTCACACACACTCTCTCGCACTCTCTCTCTCACACACACTCTCTCAAACACACTCCCTCACACCCTCTTTCTCACACACACTGCCTCACACACACTCTCTCACACAGTCTCTCACATACTCTCACACACACTCTCACACACACTCCCACACACACTACCACACACACTCCCACACACACTCCCACACACACCCACACACACTCTCACACACACTCTCACACACACTCTCACACACACTCACACACACTCACACACACTCACACACACTCAGACACACTCACACACTCACAGACTCTCTTACGCACTCTCACACGCACTCTCACACGCACTCTCTCACGAACTCTCACACGCATTCTCACACGCACCCTCTCACGCACCCTCTCACGCACACTCTCACGCACACTCTCACGCACACTCACTCGCACAATGACTCGCACACTCACACACACACTCTCACACACACTCCCACACACTCTCCCACACACTCCCACACACACTCACTCTCTCACACACACTCTCTCACACACTCTCTCTCACACACACTCTCTCACACACTCTCACACACTCACACACACCCACCTACACTCACACACACTCATACAACTCACACACTCTCACACACTCTCACCCATTCTCACACACTCTCACACACTCTCACACACTCTCACACACTCTCACACACAATCTCACACCCACTCTCACACTCTCTCACACACACTCTCTCACACACACTCTCACACACACACTCTCACACACTCTCACACACTCTCACACACACACTCTCACTCAATCTCACACACACTCTCTCACACACTCTCCCACACACTCTCTCACAAACTCTCACACACTGTCACCCACACACTCTCACACACACACTCTCACACACACTCTCACTTACACACTCTCACACACACTCTCACTCACTCACACACTCTCACTCACACACTCACAGACACACACTCTCACATAGGTTCTCACACACTCTCACGCTCTCACACCTTCTCACACTCTCACACACACTCACACACTCTCTCACACACTCACACACTCTCTCACACACTCACACACACTCACACACACTCACACACACTCATACACACTAACACACACTCTCACACACTCTCACACACTCACACACACTCTCACACACTCTCACACAGTCACACACACTCTCACACACTCTCACACACTCTAACACACTCTCATACACTCTCACACACTCACACACACTCTCACTACCTCTCACACACACTCTCTCACACATACTCTCTCACACACACTCTCTCACACACTCTCTCAAACACTCTCTCACACTCTCTTTCACACACACTCTCTCAAACACACTCCCTCACACCCTCTCTCTCACACACACCATCTCACACACTCTCTCACACCTTCTCTCACACACTCTCTCACACACACTCCCACACACACCACCACACACACTCCCATACACACACCCACACACACTCTCACACACACGTTCACACACACTCTCACACACACTCTCACACACACTCTCACACACACTCTCACACACACTCTCACACACTCTCTCACACACTCTGACACACATTTTCACACACTCTCACACACATCCACACACACTCTCACACTCACACACACTCACACACACGCACACACACGCACACACACTCACACGCACTCACACTCTCACACACACTCACACTCTCACACACTCATACACGCTCTCTCACACGTACTCTCACACGCACTTTCACACGCACTCTCTCACGCACACTCTCACACACTCTCACACACACTCTCAATCACACTCTCACGCACATTCTCACGCAACTCTCACGCACACTCCCACGCACACCTCGCACACTCTCACGCACACCTCCACGCACACTCTCACGCACACTCTCGGACACTCTGGCACACTCTCGCACTCACGCACACTCCCGCACGCTCACGCATTCTCTCGCAAACTCTCGCACATTCACGCACGCTCACGCACACTCACGCACACTCAGGCACCCTCACACACACTCACGCACACTCAGGCACACTCACCCACACTCACGCACGCTCACGCACGCACGCTGACACACACACTCACACACTCTCTCACACGCTCACACACTCTCACACACTCTCACACACTCTCACACACTCTCACACACTCACACACACTCTCACACACTCACACACATCTCACACACTCTCACACACTCACACACACTCTCACACTCACACTCACACACACTCACACGCACTCACACTCTCACACACACTCACACTCTCACACACTCATACACGCTCTCTCACACGCACTCTCACACGCACTCTCACACGCACTTTCACACGCACTCTCTCACGCACACTCTCACACACTCTCACACACACTCTCAATCACACTCTCACGCACATTCTCACGCAACTCTCACGCACACTCCCACGCACACCTCGCACACTCTCACGCACACCTCCACGCATACTCTCACGCACACTCTTGGACACTCTGGCACACTCTCGCACTCACGCACACTCCCGCACGCTCACGCATTCTCTCGCAAACTCTCGCACATTCACGCACGCTCACGCACACTCACGCACACTCAGGCACCCTCACACACACTCACGCACACTCAGGCACACTCACCCACACTCACGCACGCTCACGCACGCACGCTGACACACACACACACTCACACACTCTCTCACACTCTCACACACTCTCACACACTCTCACACACTCTCACACACTCACACACACTCTCACACACTCTCACACACATCTCACACACTCTCACACACTCACACACACTCACACACACTCTCACACTCACACACACACTCTCACACACTCCCACACACTCTCACACATTCTCACACATTCTCACACACTCTCACACACTCCCACACACTCTCACACTCTCACACACTTACACACAGTCACTCTCACACTCTCACCCTCACACACTCTCACACACTCACTCTCACACACTCACTCTTACACACTCTCACACACTCACTCTCACACACTCAATCTCACACACTCACTTCAAAGCAAATAATTTCAACCGAATTCCACAGAAACATGCCACCATCAATAGTCTCACACACAGATTAGTAAACCTACCCCTCAGTCAGCAAGAATATCAAAAAGAATACCACCAAATCTTAAAAACTGCATTTAAAAATGGATATGGAAGAAACCTTGTAGATCAAAAAACTTCAAAAGAGATTAAAACAGATCACAGCTCTCACACCAATAACACAAGTAATTAGATTTGCTAAATTTACTTACCACTCCTGGGCCACAAAGGTTCCAAAAAATATTCAAGAAATACAATATAAAATTGGCACCAAAAGCAATTGCAACATTAAAAACATACTTAACAGTAATAATACTGATAAGATAAAACCAGAGGAAAAGTCAGGCACTTACAAGGTTAAGTGTAAGGACTGTGAAAAGATTTACATAGGGAGGACACAAAGAAACATAGGCACTAAAAGAAAGAACACTTCAGGCACTTAAGATACGAAAATATTGATCAGTCCGCAATAGCAGCTCATTTCTGGTCTGAAAATCATGATATTGAAGATAGCATAGAATTACTAAAATACATAGAAAAACATAGTGAACTGGTCATATTGGAGAGAATATACATAGAGAAAAAAAACAAATAATGAACTTTGAATTCCCATTACTTACAGTAATGGGGCATGATGCAATGCAGCTAAAATTGATTTAAATATTTTTTATTAGTGAACCTCAAAAAGTATTTTTGGTAAAACATCTATATTGAATTTTGGTGGTATGTAACACCTTCTGTATCTCTATATACGTGTTAGAGAAAGTACAATTTTGACGATTAATTTAGTCTATAGTATTGTACTTATATCTACAGTAAAATACTGTAACGTTTAAAAAGACACCTCAGTTAAAAGAAGTAGAGCGTAAAGGTTGAAAATAAAGCAAGTTTTGAATACTATTTAATTCAAATGGAGTTTAAGTGGATGTTGTAGGCTGTAAATGTTTTTTCCAACTACTGTGTGTATATGCAATAATTGGACCAATATATTTTAAAGAATGCAATGCGATCAGAAACATAGTAGGGGTGGTATTTTAGAGTTGTAAGGTTGCTTATGGTTTTCTTTGGATCCTAACGGATAAGGATGCAAAGCTTCAACTAGATAGGCCAGAGAAGTTGATTTGTATTTTAGATGTTGAATATAAGTTAGTTTCTGGAATCTAATATACATGACTTCGTCAAAATCACGGAAAAGTATTACTTGATGAAATTTTAGTAAAAGATGAGATAAATATAAATTATATACAACCCCCCTTAAGATAAAAATTTTAAAACTTTTTATCCCTTCACAACGCCGTTATGCTTTGTCTTTAAAATCTGCCAAATATACAATAAAGTGCAGAAATAGCTTCCGTTGTGCGTTTTCAACAAAATAGCATTGAAATTTGGTGACATAAATACGTGAAGTGCTTAACGCCCGCTTTCACTACATACGGCACCGCAGGCGATGACACTGATGATACATGAGATGATAATGGAGCACCGGTGGAATGAGAAGGCGGGGTAAACCGGAGATCCCGGAGAAAACCCGCCCCAGCGCCGTGTTGTCCACCACTTTCTCTCTTTGCAGACGCCTGGGATCGATCCCGCGCTGCCTTGGTGCGGCCTTGACATGAATATGAAGAGGAAAACCCCTGTTCTCAATTTTCAAAACTTTGAAGTATTTTATAGCCTGTGACCATCTGAAAAAATAGGGAGTTTCATGGTGAGGGAATTTGGTTTAGTGACTCTTGAGAAACTGTGGCTCCACACACCAAAACAGATGGTTTCCTTTTTTTTTTTTTTTTTTTTTTTTGTATTAGAGAATCATCCTTGTTTCTGCATGTCTTTCTTTGCGTTATGAATTGTCAACATTGTGAGCCATATAGGAACATGGGCACTGCCATTTCTTGTAAAATTTTAGTTTTGTTTGTTTTGTGGCAGTCGTGATACATCTTTTTATGGTAACACAAGTGTTTTTAAATTTATTAATGTTATTTTTTATATATTCATATCTAAAATATGAAACATTGCAGCCTAGATAGTTAAAATTGTTAAATGCTTGTGTGCTAAACCAATTCATTTACACAGTGGCTGTCCTGTTGCCAACTGATGCACCAGAAGACGGAAGATAAACTAGGGGACGAGAATAAGGTTGCCAGAATGACCTTGATGCAGGCCCAGAGACTATACAACCGGCTATGGAAAGGAATTTGTATAATTGGGGACAAATTGTTAAGCAGAATTTTGTGTATTATTACAGTGAAAATTTGTTCTCAGATAATAAAAATTTACTACTAGTTATTATTAATACTGCCGGCCGTCATAGCCGTGGTCACTACTGTGTGTATCTCTAGCGGCCGCCACATAGTGTCACGGGTTCGGATGTTTGATATTAGTGTATCTGTGGAAAATTGCAGAAAACAGAAAAACAAATGGAAAAAATAAGGAAAAAGAAAAATATAATATTAATGCTGTAATTAGCACTAACCGAACCTATCCCATGCCAAATAAAAATAATTGCAAAATATTGCAGTTTTAAAAGCATACCTTATCATCATCATCATCATCATCATCATCATCATCATCATCATCATCATCATCATCATCATCATCATCATCATCATCATCATCATCATCATCAACATCATCGTCAACATCAACATCAACATCAACATCCACATCATCATCATCATCCTCATCATCATCATCATCCTCATCATCACCGCCATTGTCATCATCATCATCATCATCATCATCATCATCGCCATCACCATCATCATGGTCATCATTATCATCGCCATCACAATCATCATCATCATCACTATTATCACTATTAGTAATTATAATATTAGTAATAGTATTAGTATTACTATTAGTAGTAGTATTACTATTAGTATTAGTATTACTATTGGTATTAGTATTACTATTCTTACTATTGGTATTACTATTCTTACTAGGAGTATTACTATTCTTACTATTAGTATTACTATTCTTACTATTATTACTATTATTATCATTATTTTTTCTTTTTAATTTTTAAGATCAAGCTGTATTCAGGAGAGGCTTGCATTCACATCAAAGCCCTTGAGTTTTAATTTTAGAAAACATTGTTTCAAATGAGCTCTATCATAATCAGTGTGATCATTTACCCACCTTAATCTGGCCAGTTTCCTTTACACTTTACTATGTCGCTAGGTTGGTTACGCAAAGTTAGTAGCTTCAGCAAATAAATGTTTTCGCTATTGACAATGCTACAGCAACCTAGGACGTGCCCGCCATTCTCCTAGCAAACCACTGCCACTAATTTGCAGTTTTACCATAATATTCAGAACAAGAAACACAAACGTATTCTGCAATTACTCATCTGGCACAGAGTACCAACATTTAGAAAGAAAAAGTGAGATCCTGTTTTAAAGCATTAGCAACATGAAAGCAGCCGCTGTGTGAGTAGTAATCTTAGTGAGAATTGAACTATAGAAAAAAATAACACTTCCAGAAACATATGTTGCCCACCACACACTCATTGTGAAAGCTGGTGCTACTGTTATGCTCATCGAAAACATAAACTTGGGACCAGAAAGATAATTTCACATGGTCATGTGTGCTTAATGTAAACTTTTGTGACATTGCAAGTTACAATGAGAACTGGAAAGGGAAATATTGCTTGTATTGATGTTCAGCGTCATCAACTTTTCATGGTTTAAGCCATCAAGGCTCGTTTCAGACTCAAATTTTGAATTAAAAGTGTTCTATCCATCTTTTTCTTGGTCTACCAATATTTCTTGTACCTAATGGTTTGTAATCTAAAACTAATTTCGGAATGTAGCTATCATTCATTCTGTTGACATGTCCCTTCCAGTATTTCTATATTCTTTTATTCTTTCTGTTAGCTTAAAAGTATTCAATTCATTTCAAATGTCCTCACTTATTTGCTTATCCAAAAGATTATACCATGCTACATTTCTTAAAAATTTAATTTCCACTGTTTCAGTCTTTTATTCTTTTTCACTTTTTTTGTTTAAGTCCAAATTCACTACCATATGATAGTACAGGAACTGCTATTTCTTTATAAAACTTTAATTTGGTCTCTCTTCTCATACTTTTTAAGGTTCTCTTTATGGTGCTACATATACCATTAATTCTGTTATTTTATTTAAAATGTCAGTATTTTTAAAACAAGAGACATTGCAACCAAGATAATTAAATCAGTTGACTTTTTCAGCGGGTTTTTCTGCTAATAATTTTTGGCTCTTATGAGAATGGATCCCTTGAAGGCTAAAACTTTAGTTCTCTTTATATATATCCTTTAACTATAATGACAGGGTTATTTAATATATGTAATGCTGTTTGTAGACCACTTTTTGAGCCAGATATGAGAACTTGATCGTCTGCAAATAATAAAGTATCTAAATATTTATTCCTAATTATAAAATGCAAATCTAATTTTGTCTGCCTATCAGATACAGCATCGGCAATATAAATATTATAAAGTTACGATGAAAGTGGACAACCTTGTCTTACTCCTTTGCTTATTGTTGCTATTAAATCTCTCTTCATTCTGGTTTCTATCATGATCTTATTTTCGACACATAAACTTCTTATCGCTGTATTGAAATGTTGGGGTACACCTTTCTGTTTCATAATACTCCATAATTTATATGGTTGGTTGCTTGCTAATGCTCATGAAGTTGGAAAATTTCCATTTCTCTTCTGGCATCTCAATACCGTGTGATTAGTTGTGCTGTCAGTTCTCCATCTGTTTTTGTCAGGGCTCTACACCAGAGCAGATGATCTCCATCCCTCAATGAGTTCAGGGCCCTACACAGTGTGCAGGTCGGGGATTCAAAAATATTAATCCTGTATGGATGAGCAGCCAAACAGTCGTGGCCAGTAATCAGTCAGAAGATGGCAACAGTGCTGCTTCTTGGGTGGACTGGGATGGGATTTTTACTTCCTTGTAGAATTTTCCATTGCTTGTTGGTACTTTTTTCTTTGCATTCTTCTTGCCAGAATAAGTTGATTCTATTGTTTATATGTAGCTTTGATGTGTGGAATGAGGATTTTTGTTGGCAGCTTTGTTCTATTTGTGTTCCTTTTTTTGCCAAGGAATCGGCTATTTCATTGGCTATAATTCCAGAGTGGGATGGAATCCACTGGAAGTGTACTTCTTTTTTTAGACATTGTAGTATCCGTAATGAACTGTACACTTCAAGTATTCTATTGGTGTTAGGGTACAGCGAGGATAGGCCTTTACTGATTTAGAATCGCTTAAAATCACTGTTTTAGAGAAAGAGTTCACATGGTTGAAGAGTTGTTTCAGCGAGGTGTTGATTGCTTCTAATTCTGCATCATAGTGGGTTGCTAGTGTGCCCAAACAAATGTAAAAATGGAATACTTTACTATGTATTCCTGCTCCAGCATTACTTTCTTTGTCAAATAGGGAGCCTTCTGTGTATACGTGTAGCCATAAGTCTTGTAGACAATAAGTTTCAATTGCTTCTAGAGCTAGCATTTTAAGTGTTTCTGCACTTACATCCCTTTTTGACTCTATATATTGCAGAACATTTACTCTGCTATTTATTTAAGTTGTGATAGAGGGCAGATTGGAAGTTGGAGATGTTCAATTTTGTTTGTGTCTTCAAGGTTGTATTTTCTCTGTAGGTTATAGGTTTTCTGCATATATCCTTTTTGTGTTTTTAGGGTCCTTTCTCTCATTTTGTAGTTCTTCCAGTGAGTAATAAAGGGGAGCCTTTGTAGTTTCTCATTCAGGAGGAGATTCTGTTTTTCCATTCCATATTTAATTGGCGAGTTATTTGTATTAATTTGCAATGCAGTTATTGGTGTCGATTTGACTGCTCCCATTATTAGTCTGAGTGCTTGGTTCTGTAATGTTTCAAGTTCTGCTAGGTTGTTTTGACCGGCTGTGAGTATCACCTCGCTTCCATAGAGGAGTGCTGGTATGATGTAACTTTTATAGGTGGTGTTAAGTGTATTGACGGAGGACCCAAATTTCCTGCCAGCTAGTCTTTTCAGTGTTGTTAATCTCTGAGTGGTCTTATCTATGGTTTCATTAATGTGGGTTTTCCAAGATAATTTAGAATCGAGTGTTATGCCCAGATATATATAATTTTCTGTTTCTGTTAGTTGCTCACCATTTAGTGTTATTTTGATAAGCGGTTTTGTGTGGCAAAGCGTGAACACTTGGTATTTTGTTTTGGGTATGTTCAGTCATTTCGTTAGCTATTTAAATTCATTTACCTTGTCAAACACCTTCTCAAAATCTATAAATTTTGTGTAAGTCTATATATTGAACTTCCTATGTTTTTCAATTTTCTGATTTACAGTAAATATACAGTTAGAACAAAATATTCCATTTCTGAATCCATTTTGCACTTCCATAATTATATTTTCCATTATTATATTTAAACAACAGCTCAGAATAGGTGCATAAATTTTATAGCATGTATTTAAAATGCTTATGCCTCTATAATTTTTTATTCATGACTATCAGCTTTCTTATAAATTGGATATATTTTTGTATTCTCCATTTTTTTGGAATATGACCGAACTTCCAACATATTAAGTCTAATAGTCTGTATTTCAATGGAGTGGGGGCGTAATTAATTAATTCATTATTAATGTTATCCACTTCAACAGTTTTCTTATTTTAGAGGTTATTAATTGTATTCATGTCAAAAATAAAATTAATTCTACTGAAAACATGGCTTTCTCTGACGAGGCTATAGTTCCCACTACAGCTAGCTTCTGCTGTGACTATAAACATACACATGGCTAAACATTCCAGAAACTTACCATCTCTCTTCCTAAGCCAGAGTTTACTCACAGACAACAGCATGTAGCATACAATCCTTTAAAGACTCCAGAAGATATCAATACAAAAACATTGTGTACTGTAATAAGACTTCGTCTTGTGGAGTTTATGTAATTACAACTGGTCCAGATTGTTTTGTGATTGAACCTCATAAAACAATTTGCTTCAGTAAACATCAATCAGACATTGTACAACAGACTTGGGGAAGTGAACTCACCAAGTGTCAGCTTCATACCTGGCGAAGGGTGATGGATTTTTAGTGGACATAATAATCATTAGCATCGCATAAAGGCGGGTTGCTCTGTGGTAGATTTTTGTCACATAAAATAAACTCAAGCCTAATAAAGAAGCCTCTGAGCAAAATTAAATGGTTTTCACAAGCAATAAGGAATGGAACGCTCAGAACCACAGTAGTTAAACTGTGTGCATAAATAAATACTCAATTTCAATTTATTCCCTTCATTACTATTAAAGTGAAAAAATTAAGAGAAAGCCGGTTCACTGGAGTTAAGAAGGCGAGGAACAACTTTGTTCACTACTTTGGAGCAATGTTTCCCAGGTCTGTTGTACAACGTGCGGAGTTGATCTGGTAATGACATTGTGAAAATAATGTACATACTTATTTGAAATGTACTGAACCGTTTTTACTTCTTGTAGTTTTTCTGTTTTACATGATTACTAGTACAGTGTGTATAATTTAGAATTGGTACTATGTACCGTTTTAATGATTGCAATTAATTCAGTTCATGACTAGTGATATGGGCTTTGGTTTTGAACGTGAGAGTTTCGTTACACTATCAATCCTCGCCTTCGGTAGTTATATTACGACGCCGCCTTCTTGAACAACTCCTCCTCCTTCTTCTCCGTCTTGAACAACTCCTCCTTCTCCTCCTTCTTGAGCAGCTCCTTCTCCTCCGTCTTGAACAACTTCGTCTTCTCCGTCTTGAACAACTTCGTCTTCTCCGTTTTGAACAACTTCTCCTCCTCCTCCTCCTTGAGCAGCTTCTGCGTCTTGATCTTCTTCTCCGACAAGCAGCATTGACAGTGTTCAAGGGACCCTCTTCTTTTAAAGCTTTGATGAGTTTCACTCGGTCTGCATCAGTTAACTTTATCAACATATCTTCGCCGTTATTCGTGGTAACAACTTGCGGAAAATTTACTTGGACGTCTAACAAAGGCTTTTCTTCCTTGCTGTGTGTACCTTCTCCTTTTCCGCGTGACGGGTACTTGTCGTTTTCCATGGTAAGAATTTGCGCTAATTTTACTTTGGCATTTACGAAAGTCTTCTCTTCCTTGCTGTTTGTACTTTCTCCTTTCCCGGGAGGGAAGGTTACGCCAGATTTTGGTTCTCCCATTTCGTTGTTTGAATATTATTATACTTTAATTTAGAAGTCTTGTTTCCTTGTCGAACAGAAAATTTTGATATTGATTTGTGGTTGTTATGGAGATTGGTCGTCATTTAACATGCACATAAATTAAACAAAAGCGAGGGAAAACAAATTGGGTGGAAACTTATGAAAAATAAATTATGATGTGTTGCTTCCGGGTGTTCTTTACTTTAGTTCAAGATGTTCTTACGGAAATATATCCCTCTATCTACTTACGTTGATGAGATACACGTTTGTAGAAATAGTTCTTATATGTAATTTTCTTGTAAGTGCTCGGAAATTAGAGAATGAAATTGGCTTTAGGCGATACAAAATTTTTTTAAAAGCTGATCGCTGAGTGACATCTGTGACATTCTGCGATCTTTGTAATGCCAAGACATTACGATTTACATAGGGCCTGTATTACGATCTGCGCTTACTAGGCGAAGTTTGTTACCTTTCAGTTATCAATTACCATTGGTTAGATTCAGTGCCTCGTATTACGAGCTCGATTTACCTCTAGGTTTGTTAACCTGTGCATTATGGTGAAATGAGAACGATTGGCAATATTTTCTACTAGTATTTTACCTTGTTTGCAAGGCTATATTATGTTTATAATGTGTAATTAACTGGAAAACCAAACTCGTGTAGCATCAGGCGTCTTGTTTTAACTTTTTATTAGCTGTTCTGTATATTTTCGTGATGTTTTCAATAACAGTTCATTCGTAATGAGGTCTAGAATAGTTCTGTATAGTTATTATTATGGTTCATTTACAGTTTCGATTTTTCCATAGCGTTAGGTTAGTGTTATAGGTTATGGTTGCGTTAGTTTAGTGTTATTATAGATTAGGTGAGATATATGGAGGATATATGGAATGCCTTGTTAATTTATGAACACCAAGAGATTTCCAGTCAAAAAAGGATTTAAAATATGGTCACATAATGTTCTTAATTCTGATAATAGTATTGCACAAATATAATTTGTCTAAAATATTTGGTTAGTAGTTTATCCTCATGAATAAATCACCTCTTCTTATATAAATTATCATTTCACAGAGGTATATGCAAAGAGGGAAGGTCCACAAATTACAAGTCATCCATGAATAGAAGCAAGGTTATAAAATATGCATTCTGGGACCAGTAACTTGGTATATGATTTTTTTAATTAATATATTTGGCTAGTTATGATGCAATAACTATGGTTTTCTTTTAAGGAATCAGGTTTTAGCAAACTTACATTTCTCCTTGGCACTTCATAAACGACACATTTCAGTAACAACATTGTGCCCTTGATAGAAAAACGTAATTGAACAAATAAATGGCTTCATTTAAATACCACAGGATACAAGATGGGCATGTCTTAAGATTTCTTTACGTGTGCAATTCGCAGCAAATATATTTATGTTCTGCATTTGCACCATCTATAGTACGTATGGCAAGAATCATAAGTAATACTTCAACTTGCATTGAGACAGCGCTCACACTGCATAAATCGCAATGAAATTAGATAATGGTATTCATTGAGGCTCATTGTAGAACAAAACCAATATGGTATTGTACATGTAATTAGCTACATTACATGTGTGAACAGTGTTTGCAATAACGGTTAGGACATCGATGCAAACTGCATAACCTAAATATTTGTTTTATTCACTGTTTGCTTTCCAGCTTGTAACTTTATGTAACACTGGTAATGCTTTAACTAAACGCAAATTAAACATTGCACCCACTATTTGCAAAATCGAATGTTTACTACTTCAGCATGTTTCTGAACATTTATACCTACCCACCTACACATATAGTATTTTGTGTACTTTCCGGTATAGGTTTAACATCTTTATTTATTACATTTATGTTCGTTAAAACATAATATGGCCGCATAAAATATTGCATTGCTTGCAACAAGTCACTGACACCATGGGATACTAGAAATTGTCATTCCATAACCAAGAACGTCAAGTTACCTAATACTCATGTGGTTTATTTTATTTCATTTTCAACATGTCACAAATATGAAATTATCTTTCCGCATTCTAATTGTTTTAGCTCTACTATTAAACAAATACCGTGCCAACATTTCATCATCAGAATCGCTGTCAACATTCTATTTGGTCTGGAGGTAAATTTACTTTTTTTGTGTGTGAAGGTAAACTCAAAGTTATCTCACTAACCGTTACTCGAGGTGAGGGTTAGTTTACCTACAGAAATTATTCTCAGTTAGCCCTTAACCGAATGTCGTAATACCGACATATGCGTGTAACTCCAAGTTAACTGTCATCCAACACATTAACCGGAGATTGTAATACAGACCCATAGTGATCTTTGAAGGAAATAAAAAATATAGGTAATTGAAGATTAAAACAAATAGAAAACAGAATTATTGGCTAGTTTCTACAAGTTAATTTGGTTTAAGAAACGTTTTAGTGAAATAAACTATGGGCAGAATAAAAACATTTGGACAAGAGTAACACACCCTAGAAACCTAGCACATAATATTTTAAGTAACATGTAAGTAATCAAGTACCAGTTGCAAAGTAAACCTTTGATCTGTCTGTGCTTCGAAGATGATAATTTGTAGATTATATTTTCAAGTCTGGTGGACGTAAATTGTACTACGTTGGCACTATAGATCACGCTGCGTGTTATTGGACGAATATTGCAAAAGCTCAGAAATAAAGTGTTAAATACTGCGTAATTTGAAAGCAGCTGTGTGTTGGATTTGTTGAAATGAATGGCAAATGAAATTAAAATGGGCTGAAGCGAAAACACGAGGGACAACGATACACAAAGTTATATGTGTACAGTCAATTGCCTTGCTTTGGTGTAACCAGCAGACAAAAAGTTATTGCATAGTACCAATGTGCATTAACTTTTGGGCAGAATATACCTTTTCTTTAGATACAGTACTTAATATTAACTACAATTTCTTAAGTCCATAACAATTTAGGAAACAAAAGGCAGCACCCGATATAAGCAGCAAATAGAGCGGTACAAAACATAAAGTTCTAGTACACTTTTGGCCCTACGTTGGGCTGTTTCATTGGCATTTCAATGGTTTTATTCAAAACGATATTCGTGTAAAACCCAGGTTAATTGGGAGCATTCGTTCCTGAGGAAGCAGTGACTTCCTATTACCCAAGGCGTATCATAATGGTACCGTAATGACTTTAATCTTCACAAAAGTTAATGGGATATGCAGGCAGGCCGTACTACAGACTCCAGCGATTGCCAAGCTTGCTCCTCATATCTCCCGCGCCTGAACTGAGATTATTGTATTAATTACGCTCGGATAAATGTTTGAAAAATGACAGCTACCAATCTGATTATAAGAAAGAATTTTACTTTCTGATCATAACCGTACACAAAATCTTGTCTCTATGATACTCAGAACACGAACGATGCACGTTTTAGCTTCACATGTTATGGTTAAATGTTACTGATAAATATTTGAAATTTACAGATACCAATCTTACAACAAGAAATAATTTTGTTTTCTGATCATGGCTATACAAAATGTCTGTCTCTATGATACCTAGGACACGAGCGATGCACGTTTTATTTTCTCATGTTATGGTTAAATGTTACTGATAAATATTCGAAAATTACAGATACCAATATTATAGCAAGAAAGAATTTTACTTTCTGTTCATTAACGTAAGAAATCCTGTCTCTACGATACTTAGAACATGAGCGATGCACGTTTTATCTTCACATGTTATGGTTAAATGTTATTGATAAATATTCGAAAATTACAGACACCAATATTATAGCAAGAAAAATTTTACCTTCTGATCATGAACTTACAAAAATCTTTTCTCTGCGATACTTCGACCGCGAGCGATGCATGTTTTATCTTCACATGGTTATGTTTACTATTACATCGTACATAAATATAAAGATATTGAGATTTAACTGTATTTGAACACCACAGTGAAGCGAAATAATTATTCATTTATAGATGAGTCGTATTTATTGCACATCGGCTACACTTACGTACCAATTTTGAGGACATGTTTCACAAACCATCCTTTACATCGTCGGCTCTTATGCCACTGAATATTTGGCAATGACTGAAATATGTATACATCAAAATTATTTTGTTTTCTATGGAAAGTATTATAAACAAATTTCAGGACTGGCTATGGGAAGCCCGCTATCACCACTTTTGGCCAGTTTATACATGAGCTTTTTCGAAAGGCATATAACTAAAGCCTTCCCTCATATTTTTAAAACATGGTACAGATACGTAGACGACATCTTTGCAATAGTGCACTACAAACAAATAGATGATGCTTTGAAACTACTCAATCTTCAAGAACCCAGCATACACTTCACAGTAGAAACTGAAGAGGATTGTACTCCACCTTTTTTGGACCTTAAAATCACAAAAAGCAATGAAAGACTAGAATTTCGGATTCATAGAAAAGCAACACACACAGGTAATTACATCAAAGAAAATAGTTTCAACCGAATTCCACACAAACATGCCACCATCAACAGTCTCACACACAGATTAATAAATCTACACCTCAGCCAGCAAAAATATCAAAAGGAATACCATCAAATCTTAAAAACTGCAATTAAAAATGGATATGGAAAAAACCTTGTAGATAAAAAACTAAAATCATTCAAACTTCAAAAGAGATTAAAACAGATCACAGCTCTCACGCCAATAAAACAAGAAATTAGATATGCTAAATTTACTTACCACCCCTGGGCCACAAAAAAGTTCCAAAAAATGTTCAAGAAATACAATATAACATTGGCACCAAAAACAATTACATTAAAAACTTACTTAACAGTAATAATTCTGATAAGATACAACCAGAAGAAAAGTCAGTCATTTACAGGATTAAGTGTAAAGACTGAAATAATTTACATGGAGGACAAAAAGAAACATAGGCACTAGAAAGAAAGAACACTTCAGGCACTTAAGATACAAAAATACTGATAAGTCCGCAATAGCAGTTCATTTCTGGTCTGAAAATCGTGAAATTGAAGATACCGCCGAATTACTAAAATTAGGTACAAAAACATAGTGAGTTCGTCATATGGGAGAGAATATTGTGACTTTGTGGGTTCGTGAAATAATAAAACGAGGTTACGAAACACAAACACTACACTTTATTTTCCTAGCAAGTACATTCGTCACCATTACAGTTTGCTACCTAACCTTAAACTGTTTATTTTCTCTCACTCTACCCTCAACTGTCTCTCACTTCCGGTAACGATCGGCCATCATTTTTCATCGGCTTCGCGAGCCTACCACCAGGGTGACACTGCTCCCTCCTCAAGGCTGGTCGTCCCGAACAGCGCCTTCGTAGCGGGCCAGGCGATCCAGGTGTACCACCAACATCTTTCCTCGGGGCACACTCTGGATGCGGTAGACCACGTCGTTAATCCTCCTCATCGAACGGTACGGTCCTTGCCATGGCTGCTGAAGCTTCGGGCAGCGTCCCTTGGTCCGGGTCGGGCGGTACAACCAGACCAGGTCACCTTGCTGGAACCCTTGGCTGTTGGCTTGCCTGTCATATCTGGTTTTCATGCGGTCGCTCGCTTTCTGGATGTTCTGGCGAGCCATCTCGTGCATGTCGTGGAGGTGGTCCACCAGGTTCTCCACATCCCTCAAGAGTGGCCCCAATTCTGCGTCCGCCAGCTGCTCCCTCCTCAGGCCTGCGCTATCCCACCCATCCGAGGCACTGCCGTGACTACTCGAACTGCTGCGGCACGCTCCTTCCCCTCCACTCTTGTGCATTGGCCGCACTCTTCTGGACAGGGCCTTCGGAACATAGCGTCCGCGTTACCGTGACTCTTCCCTCTGCGATGTTCCGAGGTGAAGTCGTACTCCTGCTGCCTCTGAACCCCACCTGCTGTCTGGCCTTCCGGTCGCGGCGTCACTATCACTTCGCTCCTCGCGGGGACAACCACGTCTTCGCTCAAGACGACCCTGCCAATTCCAAGGCGCTCTTCTGGTTGACGGAGTATAACCTCTTCTCCGTTGAGCCTCAGGACCTTCCTGCCGACGTCGACCGTCGCCTCGTGGCTCCTGAGGGCATCCAGTCCCAGGATCACCTCCTCAGTCACCATCGCGACGAACACCCACAGACGCACGGCACTCCGTCCCAAGTTCAGCTCCAGCAGGGCCTCCTTCTGCACAGGCATGGTGTTGCCCGATGCCGTCACAAGCTGGTATGGTCGGCTCGGTTTCCTCGTCGGCAAACCCTTCGCCACGTCAGGTCTGATGATGGTCACGGCCGCCCCGGTGTCCACCAGCACGCGGCACGGCTTTCCTCTTACGCAACCGTCCGCGATGAGGTTGTCATCCATCCGCCGGCTGACGGCGCGGATTGTCACTCGAGGGGATGGTGGTAATGGCGCCGACGTGCCCCTCTCCACGCCGGGCCTTACTCGTTTTCCGGCTGCTCTTCCTGGTGTGGGCAGTCTCTCCGCAGGTGTCCAGGCTGTCCACACCCCCAACACAGGCCACTAGGTGTTCGCCGGCGTCCCTCAGCTGGTCTTCTGTCTCCGGCGTAGCGGACACTCCTCGTTCTCGACGTCGGGATAGATGCTACCATGGCCGCCTCCATCCTTAATGCCGCTGTCAGCGCCTCGTGGATGTTTTTATAATCGCCGAGCATTAGGCGCTGACGAATCTCCGTGTCCCATACCCCGTCGACAAAATTGTAGGCGGCTTCCCGGGATACGAACTCCAGTGGCAGGTCAACCAAGGCCTTGCTAGCCAGCTGCTCGATCGCTATGGCGAACTCCTGCAGCGTCTCCCCCGGCTGCTGCGACCTTGCCTTTAGCTGGCTGCGGTATGCTGCGGCTAAGCGGTGGTTCCCGAAGCGATTCTCCAGGGCCTCCCAGATGTCCTTGGGCGCCGCCGTCGTCTGCACCGCGTTTAGGATTTCCGCGGCCCGTCCCTGGAGGCTGGCTATTAACTGTGTGGCCTCCTCCTCCGGTGACCATCTGTTGTGCTTGGCCACTGTGTCGAACTGGCGGCGGAAGACCTCGAATGTTGACGCGTCGTCATATTCCGGAGGTTTGACGCGCGCCGATGTTGTGTCGCGTCCCGGTGCGTCAGCCTTCATATCCTTCAGTCTCCTGCCGACGACGTCCTCCACCATGGCGTTCAGGGACTTGACGCTGCTGTCGGCCTTTCCCTCCAGGTTGTTTACGCGGTTCGCGAGGTCTTCGACGTCTTCAACCATGGCGTTCAGGGACTTAGCGTTTCTGTCGGCCTTTTCCTCTAGGTCATTGAAGCGGTTCGCCAGGTCCTCGACGCGCTCGTCCACTTGGCCCATCCGCTTGCCCAGCTCCGTCACATCATCCCTCACGCCGGCCAACTGTTCCTCAAATTTGGCGGCGAGGCCCTCGTTCGCCTCCTTCATTTCCGTGGCCAGACTGTCGTTCACTGCCTTCATTTCTGTGGTCAATTCCGTCTTTATTTCTTTCAACTCTGCGGCCAGGTTGTTATTTGCCGCTTCTGTTTTTGTTGTTAATTCGTTCATCTTCGCGGCCAAGTTGTTATATGCCGCTTCCGACTTCGCTGTTAATTCGTTCATCTTCTGCAAAAGCATTTCCAATGCCGATTCCATGGCCATAATGTTCCGTGATGTTGTTATCCCGCTTCTTGACACCAGTGTGACTTTGTGGGTTCGTGAAATAATAAAACGAGGTTACGAAACACAAAAACTACACTTTATTTTCCTAGCAAATACATTCGTTACCATTACAGTTTGCTAGCTAACCTTAAACTGTTTATTTTCTCTCACTCTACCCTCAACTGTCTCTCACTTCCGGTAACGATCGGCCATCATTTTTCATCGGCTTCGCGAGCCTACCACCAGGGTAGAAAAAACATAAAAACCAAATAATGAACTTTGAAATCCCGCCAGAAAGAGTCCCTCATTTAAGTTCATCACTAAATCAACAGATGGCAGCAGCAACTCCAGAATTGCCACACCACTGGATCAAGCTTTAGTCGCATAAGAGCGGACGATGCAAACGATGGTTTGCGAAACATGTCCTCAAAATAGGTACGTAAGTGAAGCCGATGTGTAATAAACACGACCGATCTATAAATTAATAAATAAATATGTTATGAATAATCTATGTAGTACTACTCACAGTAGTGGGTCATGGTGCAATGCAGCTAAAAATTGTTTTAAATATTGTTTTATTAGTGAACCTCAAAAGGTATTTTTGGTAAAATCTCTATATTGAATTTTTGGGTGGTATGTAACACCTTCTGTATCTCTATGTACGTGTTAGAGAAAGTACACATTTGACGATTAATTCAGTCTATAGTATTGTTCTTATATCCACACTGAAATATTGTAATGTTTAAAGAGACATCTCAGTGAAATGAAGTAGAGAGAAAAGGTTGAAAATAAAGCTAGTTTTGAATACTATTTAATTCAAAATGAAGTTTAAGTGGATGTTGTAAGCTGTAAATGTTTTTGCCAAGTACTGTGTGTATGTGCAATATTTGGACCAATATATTTTAAAGAGTGCAATGCGATCAGAAACATAGTAGGGGTAGTATTTTAGAGTTGTAAGGTTGTTTATGGTTTTCTTTGGATCTTAACGGATAAGGATGCAAAACTTCATCTAGATAGGCCAGAGAATGTTGATTTGTATTTTAGAGGTTGAATATAAGTCAGTTTCTGGAATCTGATATACAAGACTTCGTCGAAATCACGCAAAAGTATTACTTGATAAAATTTTAGTAAAAGATGAGATAAATATAAATTATATACAACCTCCCTTAAGATAACAATTTTAAAACTTTTTATCCCTTCACAAAGCCATTATGCTTTGTCTTTAAAATGTGCCAAATATGCAATAAAGTGCAGAAATAGTTTCTGTTATGCGTTTTCAACAAAATAGCATTGAAATTTGGTGAGATGAATATGAAGAGGAAGACCCTTACTCTCAATTTTCAGAATTTTGAAGTATTTTATAGACTGTGACCATCTGGAAGAATAGGGATTTTCATGGTGAAGGAATTTGGTTTAGTTGCTCCGGAGATTGCTGCCTCTACACCCAGAAACAGATGGTTTCCTTTGTTTGGTATTAGAGAATCATATTTGTTTCTGCTTGTCTTTCTTTGCGTTATGAATTGTCAACATTGTGAACCATATAAGAGCATGGGCATTTCCATTACTTGTAAAATTTTAGTTTGGTTTGTTTTGTGGCAGTCGTGATACATCTTTTTATGGTACCACAAGTGTTTTTAAATTTATTAATCTTATTTTTTATATATTCATTTTTAAAATATGAAACATTGCAGCCTAAATAGTTAAAATTGTTAAAGGCTTGTGTGCTAAACCAATGCATGTACACAGTGGCTGTCCTGTTGCCAACTGATGCACCAGAAGACGGAAGATAAACTAGGGTTCGATGATAGTGTTGCCAGAATGACCTTGATGCAGGCACAGAGACTAACCAACGGGCCATGGAAAGGAATTTGTATAGTTGGGGACAAATTGTTAAGCAGAATTTTGTGTATTATTAAAACATAGACAGTTAGCATTTCCAATGAACTGGGAATCATGATAATACAGAGTTTTCGGCACAGCTTACATGAATACTGCAAGAATTGAAATAATTGAAAGATACTGAAAGTAAGAGTTTTGACAAATGAGTACATATTGGTCATCTGTTTTCACATTTATCTTTAACTGGGGTATACCACAGTGTGGTTTACAATACAGACCTTGTCCTGCCCCATTGCAGTTCCACATTAACATCGTGAACATGTCAAATTGTGTGCAACCAAGGATCATGGTTAATGTCACAATGTATTTGTAACACACAGAACTGCATGTGTTAACAAGACCTACATTTTTTTTGTGAATTTACGACTTACCACATGTACAGAACTACATAAAAAGTATTGTGACTTTATGGGTTCGTGAAATGAAAAGTCCAATTGCACAAACTCAGAATGTTCTTTATTTTTACCGAACACTTGCTGATTACACAGAATTACGTAGCGCACACAATTACAATGTGCCAGTTCGTCTGTCACAGGTCCACTCTACACTCACAATTACGTGCAACTCATGTGATACACGTACACAGTCTTCCAGTCCGTTCACTAGCACGGCGCTCCTCACGGCTGCTCGCCAAGAACTGAACTGACTCGCCAACTGCAGCCCTTTTATAGGTAGATCGCTGTTTCTGGAAATTTCGCGGTTCAGTGAATCATCCCTACTGTTCCAGACGTCAGTGGGAGGGGAAAGAGATGGCTACTGATGTTTTTCCAACCATCCCCTCGTTAGCGCTGCAAAATAAATGGGTAAGCGTGGCCTGAATGCTTCCCGTCTGGCCACTACCTGCCAGCTGCTGGTTCTCTCGGGAATTCCGTTGTTCGGGTGACAGTATTCAGGATGAATACAATTTCACAAATAATTCGACTTCCTTCAACTTTTTAAATGTAACCTAGTAATCTAGTTTGACTTTCGCTGAGACTTCGTTTAGCTTGAACTGCCACTCTAAATTTTGGCGCGCTTCGGTAGCATAGATGGTAGCGTGTCTGCCTTACGTTCAAGAGGTCTCGAGTTGAATCTCGGTTAGAGTGAGTTACCTGGATAAGAATTTTCCGGGATTTTCCCTTATCCTGAAAGATGAATATCGGGTAATTAAGCTCTGTGGACCCTGGGCATATTTGACCACCATTTCACTCATAGTCCGATATGACTTAAGTTGGAAGACGTAAATTAAAGAAAAAAATATTTTGTGGAAAGATAGACTCAGGCTGAAAAATTCAATGCCATAGCCGGGATTTGAAGCACAGATCTTCTGGTTACCTTGGTTCAAATCCCGGCTAAGGCACTGAATTTTTCGTCTGATTCTACCTTTCCATACTTTAGCCTACACACGACCAGTGTGAAAGAACAATTAATTTCCAAAAATACTTCAGTTTAGTTTGTCATTTCATTTTCTTTGCGTCTTAATGAACTACGCACGAAGCAGCCTCTTCTCCCGGACGGTTTACGCGTTGTGTAGGCAAGCACAAGACTTCTCTAATCGCTTACAGTAACAGCCGTCACAAACTTGCTCGCATATTTCGTCACAACAAAAAACCAAGTCACTGTCTTGCGCACTACACACTCACTTTGTGAGACTATCTCAACTTGTAATAGTGCTCCTTTATATAAGCCTTTGGAAATGTCCACACAATTTCAGAGCGTTCGAGGTGGCGAAACTCCAAGAAGATTGTAGTTAGGTGGCGATATTTCCGAGTTTACGTTTGCACGAGCGCTCGACTCATCCTTCTGACACATAACCCACCTCCAGATAAACTTGGGCATAGCCGCTAAGTCTCTAGATTATTTATTTATTACGCAAACATCTAAAACATGTGATGGGGAAGGTCGTATAGTGTCAGACACCTTAAGTTTATTTTAATTAGTAATGTCTGACATTGAATAGAAACCTATAGTTCCATATTAGAACACTCGCCGAATTATACTTTTGAAATATAATTATAATAAAAAGATACTGTTAAGTGTGTCTCTGCAATTTCTAAATTTTTAAAATTGTTATCGGACAGTAATTTCTTATCGCATAATACATATTTCCTGGATTGCAGTTTATGTATACTGTTCTTTGAAATGCTCACACTTGTAGTATAGGGCATTTTATTCAAGATTGGCGCAATTTTGTGAGCCTAAACTTTGAATATAGAACATTAATCCAGTCTTCATTGAACCGCTCTCCACAAATAATAGGTAATGCCCCGCTACTCAAATGATTACCCTGGCTTTATCTTAGTTAACATAAAGCCATGGTAACCTATTGAGCAGCGCAACTACTATTGATTTTTTCTACCTACTTCATTCTGAAATAATTTCAATGTTCTGTTTACAATTTTCGACTTCTTTGCAGTTTTAACAGTCTTCAGTTTAGGTTGTTTGTTCTTTCCGCTTTCTTCCAAACGTGTTCGCTTTTCCACAATTTGGAGTTCATATGGCGTTGAAGTAAATATTTCACTCCGTTTTCGGCGCCTCTTTCGAATGTCGAATTTTGCGTTCTTATTGTTGGGGAGAGGTGAGAAATTATGAATAATAATTTGCTTCTTACTTTATTTTCAGATAATACATTGCGGATTTTCCAGCTTCCTTTCTTTTTATCCAATTCTATATCAAACAAAGAAGACTCCTTAATGGAGAGATAGACCTAATAACTCTTCAGTAATCCAATAACAAAGGGCATACAATGCTCATATATATTTTTATTTTTTTAATTTAAATCTCTTTGTTAATGTTTTCACTAAACAAATTTACACAGATCAGGTTTTGGCTGTCCGAAACCATCCGCCAGTTTGTCCGAAACCACCCGAAAAGCGCTTAAGAAGAATGCAGTGTCCTAAATTTTGCGTGTTTGAATTAAATACCAGTAATACCTCAATCCCACAATTCTAACAATTCGAGATACTGTATCTCTCATGCTATTCAAGTTAAAGTATTCCGCTAGTTTGCTATGTTTGCAAACTTAATTCCGTGCCGGTCTTCATAAAGCTCAAAGAACAAAAAGCATGACCAATCACAAACAACACTGCTCTCGACTGATTGACACTCAAAAGTTGCTTATGGAATAGAGGGGGGATTCACTTGTCATTTGATATATGTTACCATGTGTTTGTAGTGGGGAAAAATGAACTGTCCGAAACCATTGTGGCGGTTATTTCATATTTTTTCAAATATTTAATAATTTGTTCTAAAAAAAGTGATTTGTATAAAATAAAATGTGAAATAGGGTGGGTCACAGAATGGTACAACTTACGTAATAGTGTTCTTATTGGTTATTAAAATAATATAATTACGTAATGTTGTGAGGTGAACCAACAGGACAGAAATAATTTAGATGTTCTAGAAATATCGTGCGCAGAGAATTCAGAATATTCAAATAGTTTGACGTCATTCTGCACAAGATCACCGTCGTAAGATGTATTTTTTGGTGTCGCTCTGCAAGTCTGCAGAAACTTATAGCTCAATGATGCAACAATAATCATTTCATGAAAGGACAGAATCTACGAATGCTAACATTGTAATATAATATATTAATGGTTTAGAGGAATAAATTCCAAGATTTTTAAAGGGTAACAGCATAATATAATTTCTCACTCCAATACTACAGCCAGAGATGAGACTCATTGCTCCAGAGCGTCGAGGCATACATCTACAAGAATTCTTCCAGATCGTCACCAAATGTGAGAGTAATTAATCATCTATTTTCGCGCATTTTGCACGATTATCCAGTCGCACCATACTTGCCCTGTGTAACGAAAGTTTATGCAATCATTTTTAATCAATAAAAAGTAACGGACATTATATGGATATGACCTAAGACTAGTTTGGATACTGGCGGATTTATAATAAATAACAGGTCTGGTATTTTGTTGTTGAGTTATGCTGTTCACACACACACACACACACACACACACACACACACACACACACACACACACACACACACACACACACACACACACACACACACACACACACACACACACGGAGGTTTTCTCTATTATGTGTGTGTGCGGAGGGGGGATCAGGGAACGTCAATGTGTAGTGTTTAACGCCCGCTTTTACTACATACGGCACCGCAGGCGATGACACTGGTGATACATGAGATGATAATGGAGCACCGGTGGAATGAGATGGCGGGGGAAACCGGATATCCCGGAGAAAACCCGCCCCAGCGCCGTGTTGTCCACAACAAATCTCTCTTTGCGATCGCCTGGGATCGAACCAGGGTCGCCTTGGTGAGAGCCAAGCGGTCTAACCACTGAGCCACGGCGCGGTCTTGGGAACGTCAAAATATGTATTTGCTCTATTTGCAATATATGTTAGAGGAAACAATAAAACATAGTGGTTACAGAAAACATCTGAATGCAATGCTTGGAAACCTTTTTGGGGTGGAATGTCCTAAGTTTCTTTATGGGTCTACACTATATATCGATCTAAGCAATAACGTGAGAAAACATCATTAGATGGAAAACTTTCAGATCATCTTCGCTGGTCACGAAAGCAGCCCAGAAAATCCCAAAATTACTTTTAATCATATATCTTATTAGTAATTCGTTTTAGAAGTGTCTGTACCTTATTGTGGTTCGTGTTACATTTTGTCGTCCAGTGAGGGACGATAGTGCTCCAAAATCTTCCAGTGTTTACAGTCCGTTTATCAGAATTCATCGTGATCTTACGTAATATTTTCTATGTAACTTTCTGAGGCGTGTTGTTATACTATATCACTTTCCAGTCAAAGCTATCTGCATTCTGGAATATTCTTAATGTGTATTTAGATACTTTATCTGCTGAACTTGATGACGAATCTGCTCTGGAAGACACGCCAGAGGTCATAACGACTATTAACCAAAGTTCAGTAATATATATTTGGAGCAGAACTTTTAATCTGTCATATTCACGCACTTTCTCCTCCCAATAACAACTTTCACGCTCCTGCTTCCCAAAACAGCTTATTCTTACTCTCTTTACGTATATCACGTTAAACAACTGCCTATCATTTGTTACAACTTAGGCAATAAGCAATATAAGAGGTCAATGTTTATCATGCATACCAAAAGAGAAAGGACTCCCTTACTTCCACAAATGTTGCAGCAATGGCACACCTTAAAACCCACAAACATATAATACATAATAAATTACAATATGAGTCAAATTTACACTTGAATTTATTCACAAAATAATTGCCGCAAAACGTTTCATATGTGATGTATACAAAACATGTTCCAATAATTATTTAGCGAAGTAATTCAAGTGTAAATTCAGCTTATATTGTAATTTATTATTTTAATTAGCACTTAACTGTTCACTTCCGGTGTTTTGAGTTTCTGTATTTTATATAATAAAATATCATAGAGAACATCTCGGAAATTATCAGTGCTACGAGGATGGTTTGTGACATAAATTGTATCCTTTAACTGACACTAATTTATCCTTGAGTAAGTTTTGTCTCTCTACTCTTTGTTTCCGGATTACAAAATACACTGGCACTCCCACCAATTTTCAAACATTGGTATAGATATGTGGATGATATTTGGGCAATAGTAAATGAGAAACAAGTGGATGATGCATTAAAACTACTTAATTTACAAAATCCTGAAATAAAAGTTTCCATAGAAAAAGAGACAAACAATGAAATCCCTTTCTTAGATTTGAAACTTACCAGAAAACATACTAAATTTGAATTTTCCGTACATAGGAAGGAAACACACACAGAAAGTTTCATAAAATCAGATGGAATAACCCAAGGCACCACAAGCACATCAACAGTTTAACTTACAGGCTGGTTAGTGTACCTTTAAACAAGACGGAATATACCAAAGAATGCAATAATATCATTCACATTGCAGAATACAATGGATTCAGTGCTGAATTGGTCAAAAAGAAAATTTATAAATGCAAAAGACAACAAAGATGCAAACAAGTAACTACTCTTTCCCCAATGAACAATCAAACTTCATACAGAAAGTTTACATATCATCCCACAGCTACACACTTTTTCCAAAATGTCTTCAAAGAGCACAATATTTCTTTGACCCCACAGAACAAATTTAGTGTACAACACCTTTTGAAATCACATAATACAAAGGAGATACCCACAGACAATCAGGAGTGTACCGGATAGACTGCAAAGGCTGTAACAACTTTTACATTGGAAAAACAAAAAGGAACTTGAACATTTAGGCTTAAAGAGCATTTTAGGAACTTCAGGAACAAAGAAATAGATAAATCGGCGGTAGTGTACCAGTTTTGGAAGAAGAATCATGATATAGAAGGAGAAATCCACTTATTAAAAAGTGTCCAAGGTCCAGCTGCATTAACCATGCGGGGAAAAAATCTTCATAAAGAAAGATGAAAGAAAATTGTTTAA
This sequence comes from Mantis religiosa, assembly GCA_030765055.1. Taxonomy (NCBI): domain Eukaryota; kingdom Metazoa; phylum Arthropoda; class Insecta; order Mantodea; family Mantidae; genus Mantis; species Mantis religiosa. Next base: position 83,623,705 of record CM060958.1, read on the forward strand.
TTTCGACACTACTTTTGAGGAAAATCCAAACTTCAAGTTCATCAAGACACCGACAGAGGCACACCTATCGCCTCCAATGAGTTCACCAAACCAACGTCCATTAGTCGACAACAGCTGATGATGTTAGGAAGATCCTAACGAAACGCGTTCTAGGTAAATACTAGCAATAAGTGGAGCATTGAGTATTAGTTCGACTCAAAATTATATTAACAAAGAGACTGTATATCTAGTTATATTACCTTAATTCTGTTTGAATGTTGTATTCCTGATTTTAACTGGTAGAATCTAAGAGACAGAAAAAGTAATGTAAGGGTCCAAGCTCTGTGTGGTTGGAAGCAATGTGCTCAAGTTTACGTTGAATAAGATTGGTATTAGAGAGGGGAAGGGAGTGCAAACGGCCAGATGGAGAGCGTTTCAGTATTTTAAATGAATGCATAAAACTGAACAGTGCAAATAAATGTCACAACGGCAGTAACTGACGCTACTAAACTCTGTCTCACGCTAGTTTAATCCTGCTGTAAACAAGGCGGAGCTGACTCAATTCGCCACGTGCTAGAGGCTACATATACGCTCATAAGTTTCGAAATACTAGCAGCGCTAACTTCTAGATAATAAATAGAACTGGATTACACATTAACTTATTAAATTTATGAGTTGGTTCATTTCTGAAAAACAAAAAAAATTATCATGAACTTTACTGCGTATAGCACTTTTCGTAAAATTGTCGTATATCTCCACGCGCTGTTCGCATTTACGCGATTTTCCCGGATGCTTGTTGTTCCATCCTAACACTGTATAACTCGACAGAGCGTTGAGCGTTAAGGTGACCAGCGCTACCATCGTTCCTTATTAGGTCTTATCTGGTCGATTAGAGGAATGAAATATTAGTAAGTTGGTGTACAGTAAGTTCCGAAACACAAATAAAGCGATTGGAAACTGCGTGTGTCTATATGATATGTCTTCTCGCGCCTGCCGATGTATGACACATTGCTGTCTGGAATATATGATTACATCTGAACAGACTATGCATACACTGGACTCACCCTGCATGTGCGATAAGCTGAGGTAAACATCTCTAGTGTTGCGAATTTTTGTTGATACGCCTTTTCCTTTTGCCATGTAGTACACTACTTGCGAAAACACAAAGGAGATTACCAGTTTCTTTCTCATTATTTTTTATAGATGATTCCGGATTTCTTTCTTTAAGCACGGCAAAACAATGTGTGATCATTCGTCTCTCGCCACTTTGTAAAGGTTTGCCTCGATTGTGTTTCATTTCGGCTGAAGTATTGCAAAAATATTACCTATATAATAGCAGTGTCCCTTGGTAATTGTTAAATAAACTGCAGCTTAATTTAACAGAATTTAACAGTATATATAATTTCACTTCTCTTCTGTCTAATCTATATACCTACAGTATACAAAACACAACTTTGTGGTATGTGAAGCAGAAAGATAAAATGTGGGACTATTACGTTTATAAGACTTGAAGCAGTTGCATACTTTTCTCTCTCCGAAATTAGCTCGCACAGAGCAGTGATCAGAAAACTACTTACAGTACTGTACCTAAAGGAGGGGTTTATGGTACGCCTGCAAATAAAAGAAAATGTCCATTAACTTCGCTAAACCAATCAGCAGCTTAACCGTTTTCTGTACCAATATCTGTCTCTGTCTCTCTTCCCACCTAGATGTTTACAGCAGGATTAAACTAGGATGAGACAGATTATAGTATCATTTAGTAAGCCACCATTTAAGGACTTTTTACTAGGTATAGTGTACATTTAAATTTAACTTAATTCGTGTAGCTATAAGCTCTATGTACCCTGTACTCATTTGAACATTTCATTCATCGTTTGATATGACTTAACGTTGGTTTTCCCTTATCCTGAAAGATGAATGTCTGGTAACTTTAAGCTCTATGTACCCTGTACTTATTTGAACAACATGTCCGATATGACTTAACGTTGGTTTTCCCATATCCTGAAAAATGAATGTCTGGTAACTATAAGCTCTATGTACCCTGCACTCATTTGAACATCGTCCGATATGACTAAACGTTGGAGGTCTTCCCTTATCCTGAAAGATGAATGTCTGGTAACTATAAGCCCTATGTACCCTGTACTTATTTGAACATCGTCCGGTATGACTAAACGTTGGAGGTCTTCCCTTATCCCGAAAAATGAATGTCTGGTAATTTTAAGCTCTATGTACCCTGTACTCATTTGAACAACGTCGTCCGATATGACTTAACTTTGGAGGTTTTCCCTTATCCTGAAAGATGAATAGTAGGTTAAAAATAGCGGTTCCAGCGCAGACCCAAATGAGGAAGATGGCGGCCATGCGCAATCGGTATGTTTAGTGGATTTAGACAGTGTTTAGGTAGGCAGTCAATCCTCTTATTTTGCTGTACCTTATAATGCTGTGTCCTGAGGTATGATCAGAGTTTGTCTTGAGCTATGATCTGAGGCTCTAGGGTTAAGGGCTGCAGGGTTTCTTAGGTAAAGTCTGTTGGTATGGGATGTTAATATCTGAAGGATTTAATGGTTAGGTCCTGAGGTATGATCTGGGACTCTATGGTTAAGAGTTGCAGGGTTTCTTAGGTAAAGACTGTTGGTCTGGGAGGTTAATAGCTATAGGACTTAGAGGTTAGGTCTCGAGGTATGATCTGGGACTCTATGGTTAAGAGTTGCAGGGTTTCTTAGGTAAAGACTGTTGGTATGGGATGTTAATAACTGAAGGATTTAATGGTTAGGTCCTGAGGTATGATCTGGGACTCTATGGTTAAGAGTTGCAGGGTTTCTTAGGTAAAGTCTGTTGGTCTGGAGCTTGAAAGCTGTGGGATTTAGAGGTCAGGTCTTGAGGTATGATCTGGGACTCTATGGTTAAGGGCTGCAGGGTTTCTTAAGGTAAAGTCTGTTGGTCTGGAGCTTGAAAGCTGTGGGATTTAGAGGTTAGGTCTTGAGGTATGATCTGGGGCTCTAGGGTTAAGAGTTGCAGGGTTTCTTAGGTAAAGACTGTTGGTCTGGGAGGTTAATAGCTATAGGACTTAGAGGTTAGGTCTCGAGGTATGATCTGGGACTCTATGGTTAAGAGTTGCAGGGTTTCTTAGGTAAAGACTGTTGGTCAGGGAGGTTAATAGCTGTGGGATTTAGAGGTTAGGTCTTGAGGTATGATCTGGGGCTCTAGGGTTAAGGGTTGCAGGTTTTAACAGGTAGGGTTGCTGGTATGGGAGGTTAATACCTATAGGATTTAATGTGGCATGAGCTCTAGGGTTAAGGGTTGTAGGGTTCATAGCTAAATGTTGTTGGTCTAGAGGATAAAGACCGTAGGGTCTTTTATCTATGTTTTATAGGCTGAGGTATGGTCTTATAATTTTGAAGTTAAGTTTGCTAGCCCAGCGATTAAAGGCGGTTAATCTTGGGGCAAGTACTACATTTATGCTTTACTATGTCATCCTATTATAAACTAACCTAACCTAATATACTCTTTCATTTCTACCTTCTTTCATCATTCTTATTATAACCTAGCTGTGTTTGGCTAGTGGCTTCCTTTGTTGCACCTGTTAACCTATTTGTTCTCTTTCCTTAAGTTCCTCTATTCTACCACTTTAACCTAACCTAATATATCCCATGGTTTTAGCTTCTTGATCATTGTTGAACCTAGTTGATTCTGGTATTAACATTCGTTCTCTTTTCTTAAGCTGCCCCGTTTTTACCTCCTTAACCTATCCTAAGCATGTTTCTTTTCTCATGCTAACTACTTGTATGTATGATGCAAAGTTTTTAGGCATATCGATATTATAGCTATCTTTGTCACTGCAAGAGGTATATATGCTGATTACAGATCTTTATACAGTAAATTTAACCCTTTGTGTATCTGCTTCTCTTTTCCTAAAAATTGAGGTTCTTTTGTTGCTAGGGTTTCTTGTTTTTCGTACCTTCTCTATGCTTTCAGGAACTCTATTCTACCTTGTTATGTTATGAGGTCTTATGCTTATATCTTAGGCTTTTTGATTAAGCCTTTTGATCTGAAAGACTATGTATTTTGGCTATGTTCCTCATCTCTTATGGTCACATGGCTAGGTCTTGAGGCATGATCTTAGGGCCTGGGGTTTAAAGGATATAAGTCTCATAGCTTAAGCTCGTAGGTCTAAAGGTTAAAGACTGTAGGTTTAGTGGTTAGGTCGTATGGATTCAAGGTTAGATCTCTCGGTCTAGAGTTTAAGGCTGTAGGATCTGAAGGTTACGTATGGAGGTATGATCTGAGGGCTCTAGGGTTAAGTGTTTTAAGCTTCATAGCTAAAGGTTGCTGGTCAGGAGGTTAAAAGCTGTAGGATCTGGAGGTTAGGTATTGAGGTATGATCTCGGAGCTCTAGGATTAAAAGCTATAGGCTTCATAGCTAAAAGTTTGCCAGCTAGAGATATCTTCTTTACTGTTAGAGGTATATTTGCAATGGTCTAGGCGTACAGTTTTCTTACATTTTTTTCATGCAGATTGATGTCTTCGTACTCTTGTGTCTTTTTCAAGCTTTTACCCCCTATGCATCGTCTTGTAATAAGTCGTTACGCTAAACCAATGTTCTAATGCTATTTCCATGCTTTTTCAGATGTTATGAGGTTTATGCGCGTTTCAGGGATATTTTAGACCAAGTTACGTTACTCAATTCATTTTATAACTAATTAAGAAGTTTTTCAAGGATATTTCAGATTACGAGATAGTAGTTACTTTTTAAATTTACCTATTTTAACATTAACTAAAGTGTGTTCAGTTAGCTTATGTGGTGAGGTAGACGTCCCTCGTCTTTTTTCTCTGGACTTGGGACCAGCGTCAGAATTTGTTTTCTGAACGGTAGACTTAACGCCCTCCTCTGCTCTTATTATTCAGCTGTTTTCATGCTTAGATATTTTAATGCTACGTTCTAGTGTTTATTTCTCGGAATGAAAATTGTTTTTTTTCTGCTCTAGGGTTCCTTCTTTCATTCGCCGTTCAAAATATGACAATGTCCATGGGCATATGTGGATACTCCATCATCTGCAATTACTCTCTTGTCATCATGTGGAGATAGGGATATTTTGTTCACTTCCACTGACGCAACATTATGTTGATGGGACATAATTAGGTTCATTGGCGTTCTTATGATTTCTCTGCTTTTAAGACAGTCCACATAGCTCTCAAAGGTGATGTACTGTTTAATGGCACTATGTTTTATGCCTTTTATCTTCTTGATTATGCCTCCATCGATGTCGAGTGCATACATCTTCGGTCTCAGTCCAACAAAACGACGAATGATTTTTCCATTGGCTTCATCTTTAAATTTTCCCAACACTTTCTTGTTTTTTGTAGAATGACATATGTGCTCGCTAGGATAATCAGCCGTATCCAGATGTTCCAGAAAACGTAACTTATCCTGGTATATGTCTCCGGTAGTCACACGATGGATGAAAGAGTCAGTATCCATGTACATGAGCTTCAGATTTTCAAGCCCGTAATACGGCATTAGCACATCATAATGATACCAATACATCAAGGTCTTCGAGATATCCAGCAAACACATCCCAATGTATATAGGCTTGTTGAAGACTATCTCCCGTGACGCCATGTGTATTGCAGCCAGATTGGGTCCATATATAGTTCTATCAATAAATGTAGGCTTAGCAACCAGTTTTTCCAATGTCTTCCAATCGGTGACAAGTCGTATATTCAGTCGGTTTCTGATGTTTTCCATAGTTTTACCAAACATGGCATTGTTAAAAAGTTTGTAAAGATCCTTCTCGAAATCATTTCTCGATCCTTGTCGTAGCCGGTTATTGAATTCCACATAAGGAATTTGAATTTCACATGACTGTTGAAATTGTAGCACCCGATGGATTTTAGTCAGTTGTAACCCATGACTAAGGGCCTGCTTCAAGGTCATGTAATGCACCACATACCTAGTTCGTGATCCAAGGTGAGGAATTAGTTTCCTTGTAGAAGAACCCGGGGGCTTGATACACTCAGGTAGGAACGGTAAATCATTGTGTAGGTCATGGAGTTCTGTAGGATATTGAAGGTCCACTTCTAAGATGTATCCGAGAGGGTCATCTTCTCGTAGTATATCTAGGTTGATATCTTCAGGAGAAACCCACTTAAAACCCCCGTAAGCAAGGGGTTTCTGCATTGCCCACGCGTACTGGTTATTTGAATCCTCGTACGTAATATATTGAGAGGGTTTACTTGAGTCATACTCCTTCATGTAGTGATTGTTCGCTTCTGCATACCGATGAGAAACTTGGCATAATCCTCCTCTTATACCTGCTTCAACCATGAGTAGCTGGTCATAATCCTGTAGTAATTCCAGTTCAATTCGTGTGTACAACAGCATTGCATCCCACGTAAGTCCGGGTGATGTATAATAATGTGCGGGATCAACTTTATGGGTTTTCAGGGTCTGCTCTCTGAATGTTTCAAACACATCTGCTAGTAGAAGGACATCCGAAGTTAAGTAGAGGTCACTGTACTCGCCTAGTGTTCTGATGTTGAAGTGACTCCATACGGTTTTTGCATGCTGATACTCTGCATCACTAATTTCTTCTCTGTTTAACTTACTGTAGAATGCTTCTCTCGGAGGAAGTTCTGTCTCACTCAAAACATCCCATGATGTAACGTAATCATAGGGAAACACACCTTTACGCATCATCAAATCGATCTTCTCTGCTCCAAAGTACTTCTGAGTTTCAGGATATGATGTTAGATTTTTTGCTAGTTTATCCAAGCTGGTACTAAGGAAGCGATAGGTATCCACAAAACGAAGTTTAATGTCACCAACATACTTGGAAAATGATATATAACTTTCCTCAGAGCTAGGAATAACTTCTACTCTATCGCTAGTACAGCCTAACTCCTTAACAATGAAATGGGAGTCATATCCACTCAGGTTATGTATGAAGACAGGAATATAATTAGGCGTTTTACAGGTCAGATTACACTGATTATGTAGACTTCCTCGATATTCACCACTTATATGATCATGATCTCGTACTTTCCAGTTATCGTCGGTAAATTCTTTACCACATAAGTAGCATTCTGTAGAAGATTCGAATGATTTTTGTTGCTTATCTGTCAGAGTTAATGGAGCACCAGTTTTGTATACAGCATTAATTTTCTTTGCGAGAGAACTTACATACTCCATAAACTTCGGTGCAGCGTCACAACCTCGATATACATAGGGTTCAGTAGGAAGACCAGTCTGTAAACCTTCAATTGTAGCTGAGGATTTGACATAAACACAGAAACTCATAGGAATATGCTTCTGATATGGAACTGTATAAGACGTTTTGGGATTAGAAGAACACCCGTGGTAAGGGGTAAGAATGCTTTCAAAGTCAGCGTATATGACATAAGGTAATTTCAACATCCTTTCATGATTCTTGAATCTAACAATAGATTTCTCCTTAGTTGGCATAACAATCTTAGCAACTCCGTGTTGGCTACATATTTTTCTATGCTCATTTAACCTCTCAACTCCTCCATTTCGATACTCAAAGTGCTAAAACAGCGTTTGCAGATACAGAGTTTTCCCTCACATTTGGTTTTTTGTTGATGAATAAGTCTCTCGAAATTCTTTATATAAACGTAATGATGACGTCTAGCTGAATTGCTTAACAGAAGCAGGTCGCGATGCTCAGTCAGTTCTTCATTGACAACTTTCATAGGAAACACTTGATTTTTCTCATCCAGCCCGAAAACATTTATAGAGATGTTATTTTTTCGTTCAAATTTCGGGATATCAGTCAGGCTCGTAGGAAACGAGAGGCAGGAAAAGTCATATCTCTCTTGAAGATCCTTATACTTGCTAACACGTTGAGGATCCTTGTGAATGAACTTGGCGAGAACAGCATACATAAAACACTTTTCATCTTCATAATTCTGTGGATTTATGCAGGCTCCTTTAGCTCCAATAGAGGTCGGTAGAGGGATGTAACTGGTTCCCCTCAGTCCATTATTCTTGTTGATTCTAACACGCACACCATCAACAGCTAATAAAGCCCAACTGCTTCCTTTAAGTTGACTTTCCTCCATTTCAGTACAAAGTTTCTTGAATTTACTTTCCAATATGGCGTCCAAGTCACTTTCTAAAAATATTGCTTGATTTGGCGTTTTAAAGGCTTTATCAGTAGTGTCACCAACGGCATTCACAAACCGACATTCAGCCATGAGGTTAATTTTCACACTTTTATGCATCCTCAGTTGCTTCTGAACGGCTTGAATTATCCGCTGTTTTGAGTCCTGGAGATATGTATTCAGGTCTTGGCATGTAGAGCACTGGATGAAATATGATTTCAGTCGATCCTGGAAAGCTGTTTCATATTCTACGACATCGTCTTCATCAGGAACCATTAACAGCAATTTATGTTTGGTAGGCTCGATCTTGAGTTTCTTAGCAGTAGTTATTCTCTCGCATCGTTCTTGGTGAGTATCTCTGCGATTCTCAGTATCATAAACGTTACCACAATGTTTACATTCGTAAAACCGGCCACATACCAGCTCATGTCTCTTTTTATTTTAGCTTTTCAGGAAACTCTTTGCACATATGCTACACCTATTTTCAGGTATAGTGTCTAACAGAGCTTCCATCGCTATAGTTTTTTGTTGTGTGCAGGCTAATTCTCGGGAATATGCTGCCAAGTAAGTGTCATGATACACTTCTCACTTCTCTTCTTCAACTTGATAAGTTATCAGCGCTACTGATGATGAATTTCACTGTAGAAGCTGATCCGCTATGCTATAAACACACTAGCGTAATTACAATCTAAGATCGATAAAGCTCTCTTTATACACTTAGCACAGACCTAATAGAAAACTTCATCATCCCCTTCACCAACGGGATTCGAAGGTGGCACTCCTATCGGAGAAAACCTAAAGGAAAACTTCATCACACCACCACCACCACCACCACCACCACCACCTTTGTAGTTCGAAGGTGGCGCTCCTATCGGAGAAAACCTAAAAGAAAACTATTATCTTGCTACCACAGGGGTTCGAAGATGCTTCTACTATTGGAGAAAACCTAAAAGAAAACTCTATTAATTTCCCAGTTTTCGATTATTCTTTAACTACTTTACAATTCACATGAGAGAAAAAATTAGACAAATTAAAATTGAAAAAGGAAATAAATAGCTAGATTTGAAGATAAAATTTAGACAATTCAAACGAGTATAAACACGACTAAGCTCCGCCTTTTAGTTTTAAAGTTACATTAGGAGCTCCCATTGCCACCCGTAGACACCTCTCCGTCATCTTCAACCACGTGTTCTTGATTCTTTTCACACATATCTTAACATAACAGTTCTATTTTTCTCAAGTTCATCTATTACACCATTTAACTGATCCACGGGGCACCCTTAGAATCCTTCACTTCATCCTCAAACACACCTTCTTGAACCCTTTTGATATATTTTAACCTATTTATGTTTGTTGCTACGGGCATCCGTTCTCTTTTCTTAAGTTAAATTATTACGGCCATCTTGTTATGTTTGAGTCTCATGCTTATATATTAAACTTTGTGATTAAGTATTTTGATTTGAAAGTCTATGTAAATCGGTTAAGGTAAACATCTCTTCTCAACATGAGACAAGTCATGATGTATGATCTTATGGGGTGAGCTTGTGAACACGCCTAAGCATTTATATTCAAAGGTATTTAAATTATCCCACCGAGATTTGAACCTAGATCCTAAGGCGTAAATTACCATTTCAACAACAATTCACACCTAAAGTATATATGTATACGCTATTTCATTGCGCTAACGTTATTAGTTCAAGAGTTATTTAAGATTCAAGTTATTGCGACAGAAGCGGTTATCGAACCACGGGTCTGTAGGATACGGAATCATAAATCATTCACAGCATATGTTGAATGAAAAAAACCTGCACTTTCCCCTGCTGTTCTATGTGCAATAGATCAGAAATAGAACACAATTACATAATTCAATGGACGATGGGAACTGAACCAGGGACCCTTGAGCTACACGTTGTCAGCATATGATTAACTATGAGAAGCATAACCATATAAAGGTTATTTCACTTCTCTAGACCCAGCGGTTACAGAGATATTTAAATTAAACGATTCAGGACTCGAACTAAGGACTACAGGTATACAGTATATACCCTGCGGACCTAGCTAACCATATGTAAGTAATAAAGTTTATCCGAACTCTCTATCATAATTAGTTTCGGAGTTATTCCAATATAAGCAGTACTCTTCTGCCCCGAGATTCGATTAGGGGACCATTGATAAAACTACCAGTCAGACAGTCAGTAAGGGCACGGACACCCCTGCGCGGTAGAAAGGTACCATGCATCGTCTTTCCACCCCTGGTCGGCATCCCATTAGTTTGCGAACCCTCTTTATTTATCACATGCAGGTGTGCCTGCGTCTTGGGACAAGGGCTTGACAGGTCATTAATCAAGGAGTAGATATAATATGTAGGTTCCAGATCAATTTGCATCATAGGGGGAGGGGGTGTGAGGACCACCCAAGATGTTGCAGGTGGTATGGAACGGGAAGGGGAGGGGGTGTGAGGACCACCCAAGATGTTGCAGGTGGTATGGAACGTACATAATATATCTACTCCTTGATTAATGACCTGTCAAGCCCTTGTCCCAAGACGCAGGCACACCTGCATGTGATAAATAAAGAGGGTTCGCAAACTAATGGGATGCCGACCAGGGGTGGAAAGACGATGCATGGTACCTTTCTACCGCGCAGGGGTGTCCGTGCCCTTACTGACTGTCTGACTGGTAGTTTTATCAGTGGTCCCCTAATCGAATCTCGGGGCAGAAGAGTACTGCTTATATTGGAATAACTCCGAAACTAATTATGATAGAGAGTTCGGATAAACTTTATTACTTACATATGGTTAGCTAGGTCCGCAGGGTATATACTGTATACCTGTAGTCCTTAGTTCGAGTCCTGAATCGTTTAATTTAAATATCTCTGTAACCGCTGGGTCTAGAGAAGTGAAATAACCTTTATATGGTTATGCTTCTCATAGTTAATCATATGCTGACAACGTGTAGCTCAAGGGTCCCTGGTTCAGTTCCCATCGTCCATTGAATTATGTAATTGTGTTCTATTTCTGATCTATTGCACATAGAACAGCAGGGGAAAGTGCAGGTTTTTTTCATTCAACATATGCTGTGAATGATTTATGATTCCGTATCCTACAGACCCGTGGTTCGATAACCGCTTCTGTCGCAATAACTTGAATCTTAAATAACTCTTGAACTAATAACGTTAGCGCAATGAAATAGCGTATACATATATACTTTAGGTGTGAATTGTTGTTGAAATGGTAATTTACGCCTTAGGATCTAGGTTCAAATCTCGGTGGGATAATTTAAATACCTTTGAATATAAATGCTTAGGCGTGTTCACAAGCTCACCCCATAAGATCATACATCATGACTTGTCTCATGTTGAGAAGAGATGTTTACCTTAACCGATTTACATAGACTTTCAAATCAAAATACTTAATCACAAAGTTTAATATATAAGCATGAGACTCAAACATAACAAGATGGCCGTAATAATTTAACTTAAGAAAAGAGAACGGATGCCCGTAGCAACAAACATAAATAGGTTAAAATATATCAAAAGGGTTCAAGAAGGTGTGTTTGAGGATGAAGTGAAGGATTCTAAGGGTGCCCCGTGGATCAGTTAAATGGTGTAATAGATGAACTTGAGAAAAATAGAACTGTTATGTTAAGATATGTGTGAAAAGAATCAAGAACACGTGGTTGAAGATGACGGAGAGGTGTCTACGGGTGGCAATGGGAGCTCCTAATGTAACTTTAAAACTAAAAGGCGGAGCTTAGTCGTGTTTATACTCGTTTGAATTGTCTAAATTTTATCTTCAAATCTAGCTATTTATTTCCTTTTTCAATTTTAATTTGTCTAATTTTTTCTCTCATGTGAATTGTAAAGTAGTTAAAGAATAATCGAAAACTGGGAAATTAATAGAGTTTTCTTTTAGGTTTTCTCCAATAGTAGAAGCATCTTCGAACCCCTGTGGTAGCAAGATAATAGTTTTCTTTTAGGTTTTCTCCGATAGGAGCGCCACCTTCGAACTACAAAGGTGGTGGTGGTGGTGGTGGTGGTGGTGGTGGTGTGATGAAGTTTTCCTTTAGGTTTTCTCCGATAGGAGTGCCACCTTCGAATCCCGTTGGTGAAGGGGATGATGAAGTTTTCTATTAGGTCTGTGCTAAGTGTATAAAGAGAGCTTTATCGATCTTAGATTGTAATTACGCTAGTGTGTTTATAGCATAGCGGATCAGCTTCTACAGTGAAATTCATCATCAGTAGCGCTGATAACTTATCAAGGTGAAGAAGAGAAGTGAGAAGTGTATCATGACACTTACTTGGCAGCATATTCCCGAGAATTAGCCTGCACACAACAAAAAACTATAGCGATGGAAGCTCTGTTAGACACTATACCTGAAAATAGGTGTAGCATATGTGCAAAGAGTTTCCTGAAAAGCTACAATAAAAAGAGACATGAGCTGGTATGTGGCCGGTTTTACGAATGTAAACATTGTGGTAACGTTTATGATACTGAGAATCGCAGAGATACTCACCAAGAACGATGCGAGAGAATAACTACTGCTAAGAAACTCAAGATCGAGCCTACCAAACATAAATTGCTGTTAATGGTTCCTGATGAAGACGATGTCGTAGAATATGAAACAGCTTTCCAGGATCGACTGAAATCATATTTCATCCAGTGCTCTACATGCCAAGACCTGAATACATATCTCCAGGAATCAAAACAGCGGATAATTCAAGCCGTTCAGAAGCAACTGAGGATGCATAAAAGTGTGAAAATTAACCTCATGGCTGAATGTCGGTTTGTGAATGCCGTTGGTGACACTACTGATAAAGCCTTTAAAACGCCAAATCAAGCAATATTTTTAGAAAGTGACTTGGACGCCATATTGGAAAGTAAATTCAAGAAACTTTGTACTGAAATGGAGGAAAGTCAACTTAAAGGAAGCAGTTGGGCTTTATTAGCTGTTGATGGTGTGCGTGTTAGAATCAACAAGAATAATGGACTGAGGGGAACCAGTTACATCCCTCTACCGACTTTCTATTGGAGCTAAAGGAGCCTGCATAAATCCACAGAATTATGAAGATGAAAAGTGTTTTATGTATGCTGTTCTCGCCAAGTTCATTCAGAAGAATCCTCATCGTGTTAGCAAGTATAAGGATCTTCAAGAGAGATATGACTTTTCCTGCCTCTCGTTTCCTACGAGCCTGACTGATATCCCGAAATTTGAACGAAAAAATAACATCTCTATAAATGTTTTCGGGCTGGATGAGAAAAATCAAGTGTTTCCTATGAAAGTTGTCAATGAAGAACTGACTGAGCATCGCGACCTGCTTCTGTTAAGCAATTCAGCTAGACGTCATCATTACGTTTATATAAAGAATTTCGAGAGACTTATTCATCAACAAAAAACCAAATGTGAGGGAAAACTCTGTATCTGCAAACGCTGTTTTAGCACTTTGAGTATCGAAATGGAGGAGTTGAGAGGTTAAATGAGCATAGAAAAATATGTAGCCAACACGGAGTTGCTAAGATTGTTATGCCAACTAAGGAGAAATCTATTGTTAGATTCAAGAATCATGAAAGGATGTTGAAATTACCTTATGTCATATACGCTGACTTTGAAAGCATTCTTACCCCTTACCACGGGTGTTCTTCTAATCCCAAAACGTCTTATACAGTTCCATATCAGAAGCATATTCCTATGAGTTTCTGTGTTTATGTCAAATCCTCAGCTACAATTGAAGGTTTACAGACTGGTCTTCCTACTGAACCCTATGTATATCGAGGTTGTGACGCTGCACCGAAGTTTATGGAGTATGTAAGTTCTCTCGCAAAGAAAATTAATGCTGTATACAAAACTGGTGCTCCATTAACTCTGACAGATAAGCAACAAAAATCATTCGAATCTTCTACAGAATGCTACTTATGTGGTAAAGAATTTACCGACGATAACTGGAAAGTACGAGATCATGATCATATAAGTGGTGAATATCGAGGAAGTCTACATAATCAGTGTAATCTAACCTGTAAAACGCCTAATTATATTCCTGTCTTCATACATAACCTGAGTGGATATGACTCCCATTTCATTGTTAAGGAGTTAGGCTGTACTAGCGATAGAGTAGAAGTTATTCCTAGCTCTGAGGAAAGTTATATATCATTTTCCAAGTATGTTGGTGACATTAAACTTCGTTTTGTGGATACCTATCGCTTCCTTAGTACCAGCTTGGATAAACTAGCAACAAATCTAACATCATATCCTGAAACTCAGAAGTACTTTGGAGCAGAGAAGATCGATTTGATGATGCGTAAAGGTGTGTTTCCCTATGATTACGTTACATCATGGGATGTTTTGAGTGAGACAGAACTTCCTCCGAGAGAAGCATTCTACAGTAAGTTAAACAGAGAAGAAATTAGTGATGCAGAGTATCAGCATGCAAAAACCGTATGGAGTCACTTCAACATCAGAACACTAGGCGAGTACAGTGACCTCTACTTAACTTCGGATGTCCTTCTACTAGCAGATGTGTTTGAAACATTCAGAGAGCAGACCCTGAAAACCCATAAAGTTGATCCCGCACATTATTATACATCACCCGGACTTACGTGGGATGCAATGCTGTTGTACACACGAATTGAACTGGAATTACTACAGGATTATGACCAGCTACTCATGGTTGAAGCAGGTATAAGAGGAGGATTATGCCAAGTTTCTCATCGGTATGCAGAAGCGAACAATCACTACATGAAGGAGTATGACTCAAGTAAACCCTCTCAATATATTACGTACGAGGATTCAAATAACCAGTACGCGTGGGCGATGCAGAAACCCCTTGCTTACGGGGGTTTTAAGTGGGTTTCTCCTGAAGATATCAACCTAGATATACTACGAGAAGATGACCCTCTCGGATACATCTTAGAAGTGGACCTTCAATATCCTACAGAACTCCATGACCTACACAATGATTTACCGTTCCTACCTGAGTGTATCAAGCCCCCGGGTTCTTCTACAAGGAAACTAATTCCTCACCTTGGATCACGAACTAGGTATGTGGTGCATTACATGACCTTGAAGCAGGCCCTTAGTCATGGGTTACAACTGACTAAAATCCATCGGGTGCTACAATTTCAACAGTCATGTGAAATTCAAATTCCTTATGTGGAATTCAATAACCGGCTACGACAAGGATCGAGAAATGATTTCGAGAAGGATCTTTACAAACTTTTTAACAATGCCATGTTTGGTAAAACTATGGAAAACATCAGAAACCGACTGAATATACGACTTGTCACCGATTGGAAGACATTGGAAAAACTGGTTGCTAAGCCTACATTTATTGATAGAACTATATATGGACCCAATCTGGCTGCAATACACATGGCGTCACGGGAGATAGTCTTCAACAAGCCTATATACATTGGGATGTGTGTGCTGGATATCTCGAAGACCTTGATGTATTGGTATCATTATGATGTGCTAATGCCGTATTACGGGCTTGAAAATCTGAAGCTCATGTACATGGATACTGACTCTTTCATCCATCGTGTGACTACCGGAGACATATACCAGGATAAGTTACGTTTTCTGGAACATCTGGATACTGCTGATTATCCTAGCGAGCACATATGTCATTCTACAAAAAACAAGAAAGTGTTGGGAAAATTTAAAGATGAAGCCAATGGAAAAATCATTCGTCGTTTTGTTGGACTGAGACCGAAGATGTATGCACTCGACATCGATGGAGGCATAATCAAGAAGATAAAAGGCATAAAACATAGTGCCATTAAACAGTACATCACCTTTGAGAGCTATGTGGACTGTCTTAAAAGCAGAGAAATCATAAGAACGCCAATGAACCTAATTATGTCCCATCAACATAATGTTGCGTCAGTGGAAGTGAACAAAATATCCCTATCTCCACATGATGACAAGAGAGTAATTGCAGATGATGGAGTATCCACATATGCCCATGGACATTGTCATATTTTGAACGGCGAATGAAAGAAGGAACCCTAGAGCAGAAAAAAAACAATTTTCATTCCGAGAAATAAACACTAGAACGTAGCATTAAAATATCTAAGCATGAAAACAGCTGAATAATAAGAGCAGAGGAGGGCGTTAAGTCTACCGTTCAGAAAACAAATTCTGACGCTGGTCCCAAGTCCAGAGAAAAAAGACGAGGGACGTCTACCTCACCACATAAGCTAACTGAACACACTTTAGTTAATGTTAAAATAGGTAAATTTAAAAAGTAACTACTATCTCGTAATCTGAAATATCCTTGAAAAACTTCTTAATTAGTTATAAAATGAATTGAGTAACGTAACTTGGTCTAAAATATCCCTGAAACGCGCATAAACCTCATAACATCTGAAAAAGCATGGAAATAGCATTAGAACATTGGTTTAGCGTAACGACTTATTACAAGACGATGCATAGGGGGTAAAAGCTTGAAAAAGACACAAGAGTACGAAGACATCAATCTGCATGAAAAAAATGTAAGAAAACTGTACGCCTAGACCATTGCAAATATACCTCTAACAGTAAAGAAGATATCTCTAGCTGGCAAACTTTTAGCTATGAAGCCTATAGCTTTTAATCCTAGAGCTCCGAGATCATACCTCAATACCTAACCTCCAGATCCTACAGCTTTTAACCTCCTGACCAGCAACCTTTAGCTATGAAGCTTAAAACACTTAACCCTAGAGCCCTCAGATCATACCTCCATACGTAACCTTCAGATCCTACAGCCTTAAACTCTAGACCGAGAGATCTAACCTTGAATCCATACGACCTAACCACTAAACCTACAGTCTTTAACCTTTAGACCTACGAGCTTAAGCTATGAGACTTATATCCTTTAAACCCCAGGCCCCAAGATCATGCCTCAAGACCTAGCCATGTGACCATAAGAGATGAGGAACATAGCCAAAATACATAGTCTTTCAGATCAAAAGGCTTAATCAAAAAGCCTAAGATATAAGCATAAGACCTCATAACATAACAAGGTAGAATAGAGTTCCTGAAAGCATAGAGAAGGTACGAAAAACAAGAAACCCTAGCAACAAAAGAACCTCAATTTTTAGGAAAAGAGAAGCAGATACACAAAGGGTTAAATTTACTGTATAAAGATCTGTAATCAGCATATATACCTCTTGCAGTGACAAAGATAGCTATAATATCGATATGCCTAAAAACTTTGCATCATACATACAAGTAGTTAGCATGAGAAAAGAAACATGCTTAGGATAGGTTAAGGAGGTAAAAACGGGGCAGCTTAAGAAAAGAGAACGAATGTTAATACCAGAATCAACTAGGTTCAACAATGATCAAGAAGCTAAAACCATGGGATATATTAGGTTAGGTTAAAGTGGTAGAATAGAGGAACTTAAGGAAAGAGAACAAATAGGTTAACAGGTGCAACAAAGGAAGCCACTAGCCAAACACAGCTAGGTTATAATAAGAATGATGAAAGAAGGTAGAAATGAAAGAGTATATTAGGTTAGGTTAGTTTATAATAGGATGACATAGTAAAGCATAAATGTAGTACTTGCCCCAAGATTAACCGCCTTTAATCGCTGGGCTAGCAAACTTAACTTCAAAATTATAAGACCATACCTCAGCCTATAAAACATAGATAAAAGACCCTACGGTCTTTATCCTCTAGACCAACAACATTTAGCTATGAACCCTACAACCCTTAACCCTAGAGCTCATGCCACATTAAATCCTATAGGTATTAACCTCCCATACCAGCAACCCTACCTGTTAAAACCTGCAACCCTTAACCCTAGAGCCCCAGATCATACCTCAAGACCTAACCTCTAAATCCCACAGCTATTAACCTCCCTGACCAACAGTCTTTACCTAAGAAACCCTGCAACTCTTAACCATAGAGTCCCAGATCATACCTCGAGACCTAACCTCTAAGTCCTATAGCTATTAACCTCCCAGACCAACAGTCTTTACCTAAGAAACCCTGCAACTCTTAACCCTAGAGCCCCAGATCATACCTCAAGACCTAACCTCTAAATCCCACAGCTTTCAAGCTCCAGACCAACAGACTTTACCTTAAGAAACCCTGCAGCCCTTAACCATAGAGTCCCAGATCATACCTCAAGACCTGACCTCTAAATCCCACAGCTTTCAAGCTCCAGACCAACAGACTTTACCTAAGAAACCCTGCAACTCTTAACCATAGAGTCCCAGATCATACCTCAGGACCTAACCATTAAATCCTTCAGATATTAACATCCCATACCAACAGTCTTTACCTAAGAAACCCTGCAACTCTTAACCATAGAGTCCCAGATCATACCTCGAGACCTAACCTCTAAGTCCTATAGCTATTAACCTCCCAGACCAACAGTCTTTACCTAAGAAACCCTGCAACTCTTAACCCTAGAGCCCCAGATCATACCTCAAGACCTAACCTCTAAATCCCACAGCTTTCAAGCTCCAGACCAACAGACTTTACCTTAAGAAACCCTGCAGCCCTTAACCATAGAGTCCCAGATCATACCTCAAGACCTGACCTCTAAATCCCACAGCTTTCAAGCTCCAGACCAACAGACTTTACCTAAGAAACCCTGCAACTCTTAACCATAGAGTCCCAGATCATACCTCAGGACCTAACCATTAAATCCTTCAGATATTAACATCCCATACCAACAGTCTTTACCTAAGAAACCCTGCAACTCTTAACCATAGAGTCCCAGATCATACCTCGAGACCTAACCTCTAAGTCCTATAGCTATTAACCTCCCAGACCAACAGTCTTTACCTAAGAAACCCTGCAACTCTTAACCATAGAGTCCCAGATCATACCTCAGGACCTAACCATTAAATCCTTCAGATATTAACATCCCATACCAACAGACTTTACCTAAGAAACCCTGCAACTCTTAACCATAGAGTCCCAGATCATACCTCGAGACCTAACCTCTAAGTCCTATAGCTATTAACCTCCCAGACCAACAGTCTTTACCTAAGAAACCCTGCAACTCTTAACCATAGAGTCCCAGATCATACCTCAGGACCTAACCATTAAATCCTTCAGATATTAACATCCCATACCAACAGACTTTACCTAAGAAACCCTGCAGCCCTTAACCCTAGAGCCTCAGATCATAGCTCAAGACAAACTCTGATCATACCTCAGGACACAGCATTATAAGGTACAGCAAAATAAGAGGATTGACTGCCTACCTTATCACTGTCTAAATCCACTAAACATACCGATTGCGCATGGCCGCCATCTTGCTCATTTGGGCCTGCGCTGGAACCGCTATTTTTAACCTACTATGAATGTCTGGTAACTCTAAGCTCTATGTACCCTGTACTTATTTGAACAACATGTCCGATATGACTTAACGTTGGAGATTTTCCCTTATCCTGAAAGATGACTGTCTGGTAACTCTAAGCTCTATGTACCCTGTACTCATTTGAACAACGTCGTCCGATATGACTTAACGTTGGAGGTTTTCCCTTATCCTGAAAGATGAATGTCTGGTAACTCTAAGCTCTATGTACCCTGTACTCATTTGAACAACGTCGTCCGACATGAATTAACGTTGGAGGTCTTCCCTTATCCTGAAAGATGAATAGTAACTTTAAGCTCTATGTATCTTGTACTCATTTGAACATATTTCATTCATCGTCCGGTGTGACTAAACGTTGGAGGTCTTCCCTTATCCTGAAAGATAAATGTCTGGTAACTTTAAGCTCTATGTGCCTTGTACTCATTTGAACATCGTCCGATATGACTTAACTTTGGAGGTTTTCCCTTATCCTGAAAGATGAATGTCAGGTAACTATAAGCTTTATGTACCCTGTACTCATTTGAACAACGTCGTCCGATATGACTTAACGTTGGAGGTTTTCCCTTATCCTGAAAGATGAATGTCAGGTAACTATAAGCTCTATGTACCCTGTACTCATTTGAACAACGTCGTCCGATATGACTTAACGTTGGAGGTTTTCCCTTATCCTGAAAGATGAATGTCAGGTAACTATAAGCTTTATGTACCCTGTACTCATTTGAACAACGTCGTCCGATATGACTTAACGTTGGAGGTCTTCCCTTATCCTGAAAGATGAATGTCTGGTAACTCTAAGCTCTATGTACCCTGTACTCATTTGAACAACGTCGTCCGATATGACTTAACGTTGGAGGTTTTCCCTTATCCTGAAAGATGAATGTCAGGTAACTATAAGCTCTATGTACCCTGTACTCATTTGAACAACGTCGTCCGATATGACTTAACGTTGGAGGTTTTCCCTTATCCTGAAAGATGAATGTCAGGTAACTATAATCTTTATGTACCATGTACTCATTTGAACAACGTCGTCCGATATGACTTAACGTTGGAGGTTTTCCCTTATCCTGAAAGATGAATGTCAGGTAACTATAAGCTTTATGTACCCTGTACTCATTTGAACAACGTCGTCCGATATGACTTAACGTTGGAGGTCTTCCCTTATCCTGAAAGATGAATGTCTGGTAACTCTAAGCTCTATGTACCCTGTACTCATTTGAACAACGTCGTCCGATATGACTTAACGTTGGAGGTTTTCCCTTATCCTGAAAGATGAATGTCAGGTAACTATAAGCTCTATGTACCCTGTACTCATTTGAACAACGTCGTCCGATATGACTTAACGTTGGAGGTTTTCCCTTATCCTGAAAGATGAATGTCAGGTAACTATAAGCTTTATGTACCCTGTACTCATTTGAACAACGTCGTCCGATATGACTTAACGTTGGAGGTCTTCCCTTATCCTGAAAGATGAATGTCAGGTAACTATAAGCTTGATGTACCTTGTACTCTTTTGAACAACGTCGTCCGATATGACTTAACGTTGGAGGTCTTCCCTTATCCTGAAAGATGAATGTCTGGTAACTCTAAGCTCTATGTACCCTGTACTCATTTGAACAACGTCGTCCGATATGACTTAACGTTGGAGGTTTTCCCTTATCCTGAAAGATGAATGTCAGGTAACTATAAGCTTTATGTACCCTGTACTCATTTGAACATAGTTTCATCCAACGTCCGACATGACTTAACGTTGGAGGTCTTCCCTTATCCTGAAAGATGAATGGTAACTTTAAGCTCTATGTATCCTGTACTCATTTGAGCAACATCGTCCGACATGACTTAACGTTGGAGGTCTTCCCTTATCCTGAAAGATGAATGGTAACTTTAAGCTCTATGTATCCTGTACTCATTTGAGCAACATCGTCCGACATGACTTAACGTTGGAGGTCTTCCCTTATCCTGAAAGATGAATGGTAACTTTAAGCTCTATGTATCCTGTACTCATTTGAGCAACATCGTCCGACATGACTTAACGTTGGAGGTCTTCCCTTATCCTGAAAAATGAATGTCCGGTAACTTAAAGCTCTATGTCCATGTAGTCATTTGAGCATAGTTTCATCCATCGTCCGACATGACTATACGTTGGAGGTTTTCTCTTATTCTGAAAAATGAATGTCTGGTAACTATATGCTCTATGAACTCCGGACTCAGTTGAACATCATTTCATCCATTTCATTTTCCTCCGATATGACAACGATGGAGAACGTAGATTATAAGTTATACCTATATATTCCGCTTGCTTGTATATATTGCCCGCTTGAGTGGCATATTTAAGGAATAATTTTGTCTAGATTCATTGTGACATTCCGCTGTTATATTCCATTTAACGGGCCTCACTATGGACCACAAGATTTCGTTTACGAATGATCTCTGATGAACCCTCATTCACAATAATTTACAATAGCTTAGCACTTGTAACAAACAAATGCCTAGAACTGAGAGCACCGCCACTGATGCTCATGTAAGGAAGAATAACAATCTCAAGTGATAATTTCTGTTTATGCAAGTATTGCCTCACGTCACCAGTTTACTGTCCTCTTCACTCGCTCCACTCCCCGCAAACACAGGGCTGGGACCTTAGCAGTATTGTGTCCGTTATTAAAATATATAATTCATTCTTCATTTATATACGTAGTATTCCTTGTATATCGTTAGTTGAAGGAAATTCTAGCATACTTCCAGAAAGTTTATTTTTTCAATATCTTGCTATGTTCTGTTATTCATGATGGTCTTCTATCTTCTATTAGGGTTTAAAAATACCTAAATATTTGCTCCTGCAGCCGGTACTAGAGTTGCTGAAGTACGTTGTTAATATTTAACTCAACAAGTTAATAGAAACTCACTAGATCCATGTAGTAAGCCAGAAGTACTGTATCATTAATACTATTTATTCTTAATCAACTATCAAATTGTTTTTTTAATTACAGATATGCAGAGATTACACTAGCAAAAGCAGTTTCTTTACTTTGATTACGATATCAGCAGGAATGTGACCATATTCCTCTGTTTTTCCAAAGAATTAGGTTGGTTTATTCAATATAGGTCCTTAAATTACAACGCAGTTTTTTCCTAAAATATTTATTCGATAACAAGCTGATGGATTATAAATTATTGCGTACTACAGGAAATAGTAATCATTAAATTTTATCAGTACAGTACGCAAGCAACATAACACTTCCAACATTTTCTATAAGAGCAAAGTGCCGTACTTATCAAGCAATATGTTCTTTTATGTCCGCCCAGTGACGATGACGCTTCACAAAGCTGCTAGGTTAAAGTAGGCCAGGGGAAGACAGTATTGGTGTGACGTCAGCTCCCTCAGCTCTAACCGCCAAATATGCTCCCGAACGAAAGTCAGGTTAGCGTGTGACGTCGCCGCGCTGCCCAAGAGGAAGGAAATAATTTGATGTCTTGGGGTTCCGACAGCGTAGCAAAGACAGGAAACGTATCAGGTATTAATAATACGTACAACTTACATCTTGGGTGTTGTAATATTAATGCTGAATGCTTTAATTGCACAATTTGTCACAGTTTATAAACAATTACAATTTGCCTCTGTGCTATGAGAAAACATATAAAACTTCCAACTCGTAGTTTATCTCAAGGTCAGGCATGCTATAAAGTAAATAAAATAAAACAAAGTAATTTTCTCTGCAAATTAGTGGAGATCCATTCAGAACAAAATTACGTGGACATTTACCGACACTTTGTTTCGTTTTTCTTTAACTAGTTTACCAATGTCAGGACGCAATGTCTGGAAAATTTGTAATAGAAGGCTGCATGTTAGATTGTGATACGACAAGGCACTTCGAGGTTAGGAGTTAGCTAATTTCATAACAGAAAAAAAAATTCGCAAACTTATGTCGAGTCAAACATGCACAATGTCCGTGCGGCAAGTGAATACAAACTCGGATATCTGCTTTGGGGGAAATCCTTGTAAAAATCAGCCGAGTCTTTCGTGTGTGTATATTTGACCTTCAATAAATCCTCACATTGTAAATTTAACTGTTCTATTTGGTACGTGGCAGCTACATTGTTGTCATAGAGTGTGCTACACTTGACTGAACCCTAAGATTTGTACTCACAGCGTCATTTATATAGGCAACTTGGTGCTACACGGCTCTTGCCTGACGTCACACGCAGTGCAGGCCTCACTTCCGGCTGAAATATGTCACAACTCCCGAAGCTGTCTTCCTCTGAAGTAGGCTCAACTGCCGTTTAGCACTATCTGAAATTTTCGCGGCATATGCCAAGATGAACCTGTTTTATGACGCACAGTAGAGCATCATTTACCCGGATCAACTGAGACCAGGGCCGATCCGAGTTATATGTAGTGTTTAACGTCTGCGTTTACTACATACGGCACCGCAGGCGCTGACACTGATGATACATGAAATGAAGATGGAGCACCGGTGGAATGAGATGGCAGGGGGAACTTAAGATCCCGAAGAAAACTTGCCCCAGCGTCATGTTGTCCACCACAAATCTCACTTGGCGGGCGCCTGGGAACGGACCCTTGGTGAGAGTCGAGTGGTCTAACTACTCAGCCACGGCGCGACTGACCGATCCGAGTTAACGAAAATCCGAGTTATGCAGAGAATGACGGAAAACGATAATAAAACATGTTCAACATCACCTAAGTATTTTTAATAGATTTGAATGAATAGATCCAGACTGAAAAATTCAATGCTATAGCCGGGATTTGAACTACGTATCTCCTGCTCTCCGTGCCGTTGCTCTAACCATCTGAGCTACTATGGCCAACGTGCCGACATGACAATAAATTCTCCAACTGACTCGTATGTTTCCCGGTAGACCACTAGGAGTTCTCATATGCTATGAGACACGCACCATTTGTGGCGACTTACTATGCTGTAAGTACTTAAGTCCCAGGCTTCATAGTTCAACCATTATATTATTCAGGTAAATTGATGGAAATAATCATTTCTTCCACTGTAGCCGTGGAAGGATAGTGTCACGGCTAGTGTGGAAGAAATGATTATTTCCATTTTTAATGGAGTTTACAAATTACTATTGTTACATTTTCACTTAAAAATACATACATTGTATGTACTGTAATAGTCTATGTATTTACACTGTATACAGTATAGCTACAAACTAATCGGCAGTCAAAAGGCGGCCACTTTCTGCTTTCTCAGCTTAGTGTATGGCTTACAAACAGCGGGATCTCACATCCGCTTTAACATTAAAAGTTCATCTGGCAAGGTTTCGGCTTCACTCTCGAAATAAAGTATAAACCTCTCTATGTTGATTGTTGCTTGTGCATTGGTCATAACCACAGCTAGTTCATTCACATAATTTGTATCTGAATACTCTTTATTTTCATTTTCTGTAACATTGCATGATGCAAGAATGCCTTCCTCTGTAATAAGTTTAGAACTTCCGTCATTGCCAATGTCTTTATCAACATCGAAACAGTAATCGATATTTTTAAAAATGTCTATAAGATCTTCTTCCACAATTATTTGTTCTTGTTCAGTCATGTTTTCTGGCAATTCACACCACCACTTTTTCCATGACTTTTGCAGTATTTTATCAAAGCTACACTTTCGACCTGGTCCCAGTCAGGTGGGTTAATTGCAATGAATTCGCTCACTGGCAGGAGAATTCGAGTAATAGTAATATACTGTCTGTAAAACCAGTGTTCATTTAGTACGCTAAACATATTAAAATTTGTCGGGGTTAACGAGATTTTACTGTATTTCAACTACCTAGAAATACAACTTATCTGAAAGGATATTGCGCAGTTATTTAATATTTCTTTACTATAAACTTCATCACCTTACTCTCTTTCCCTCGACAATTACAAACTTACACCCTTTGCGCTCAAAGTAAGTGATCGCAAATGAAAATCTCGTATATTACATTACAGGTGCGTCCGCAACATGTCTTGCTGGACCCCAAAGGAAATAGTTCCAAAATCTATATATTTTAGCAAGCTTAAATTAAATCATATCCATAAATACTAGCTTGGCATTTATTAAAAGTTTTAACTAAGCATATTCGTCGGTTTTCATGTCATTTAAAAATAGTAATACAACTGAAATTTTGTTTTATAATAAATCATTGGGAGTTTGATTTTGCAAGCCTATCTGATTTTGTCATAGTTTTGTTGTATGACATTCCTCAAGGTTTTATTTACTTTTAATAATTGCTTTAAGGGGTGCGCAGAGCAGAACTGGTGTTCTGGGCGCATACCGCTTGATTTGAGATGTTTTCAAAAACTCAATTCACAGCAATAACTTTAAAATAAAAGGCGTAATGATTTTCTCAACCGAGTTCCGGCGACTAAAAATGCATCTGTCTAAGGTTAATAAAACACAATAAATCAAGCCTGGATGAGTTATTGAACAACTTCAGAACTCTCAGACGAGAGGGTACAGTCTGATTTTTAAAAGAAGATACGTGAAGGTCACCAGGCAAGGGACGCGAAGGGTAAGAAGGGAAGGTCGTTGCCATGGTAACGTAAATAAAGGCTGCCAGATTGGATACATTGGTGAAGTGTGCGAATCACATACTCCTCAGCTCAGTTATCGCTAATCCTTGTTTCACGTAAGCTTGTAATTGAAATGTGTAGTGTTTAACGTCCGCTTTTACTACATACGGCACCACAGGTGATGACACTGATGATACATGAGATGAAGATGGAACACCGGTGGAATGAGATGGCGGGGGAAACCGGAGATCCCGAAGAAAATCCGCCCCAGCGCCGTGTTGTCCATCACAAATCTCACTTTTCGGTCGCCTGGGATGGAACCTGGGCCGCCTTGGTGAGAGCCAAGCGGACTAACCACTGAGCCACGGCGCGGCCTTCACATAAGCTTGCCCCGTATCTCTTAACGGTAACGTGACCTTATCACATCTCATTGGCTGCTGTTGTAGTATAGACTGTTGTGCGGTAAAAATTAGTTCGTTATTTAACATGGTGATATGTCTTTATATGTTGGAAAAGAATTGTCAAATTTATATTTTCGTAATTGTTCTAATGAAATATATTACGCAACACAGTTGATTTATCTGAAATGCATGTTAATTCGTAAACGAAGTAAAGAGGAGGTTCCTTTGCTCTAAAGCACATGACACGATAGCACGTGCTTCAGCGGTAGTGATGACATATTTGTATATATGACTTTTATCACTGACCTTGTTTTCAACTGGATTAGTCATATATCGCCATTCGACGGTGTGCTATGCCGAGTGCGAGATCTAAATTATCTTATTGAGCGTTTATTGCGCGTGTACTTATATGTATAATGACCGAGTCTAGCTTCAGTTTTTCGTTGAAGCATCGCAAGGGAAAACCTTTACAAAGCGGCTAAAAAGGAATTGTGTTGCATGTGTTTAATGCACTCACAGAGAAGAATCCGTCTTTGTCAGTGAGAGAAGTCGAACAGCTGTGCCCTGAACTTACAGCTGTAGGGATATCGCGACGTGAAATTGATACAACAGGAGAACTTACCACTCCAGGGGCGATATTTCTGTGTGGCGAAGACGTTATTTAAGGACAATCAGACTGTACCGTGATACAAGTCGCAAAATATACAACGCTGACGAGACTTGGGTGAATGAAAAACACCCGACACTTATGGGGTGACACGGCTTTTAAGACTGAAAGACAAGCATTTTTGCAAGGCATGTTTGCTGGTTTAAAAAATTCCCAGTGGAAAAGGCCGAAGGCCTTTCATTATAAACTTGTTCCAGTTTCAGTGCTCGTTCATTCAGTTTCAACTTGCTCAGTTTCGTTATAAATTTCATTATTTCTGCATGCCTTCATATTCTTATTTGTATGATTTTATCTATCTTCCCGGCAATTAATATGACGTTTACTGCAGTTTTCAATGTGATGGGAAGGCACCGCCTATAGCCTATAGCGCGAAAGCATTAGCCAATTAGGATGAGGGGGAAGGTAGTTGCACGCGGAGTAATACATGTCAGCGGGGCAAGGTTATATGAAGCAGAGATTAGTTGTATGAGGGAAACAGCGTTTGCCTAGCTGAGCTGTATATTGTTAGCCTACTTTGTTAAACACAATTAAATATATTTTTATGGAAGCAAGACGTAGTGGCGGTAGGATTAGAGGTGGAGCGAGGAATCATGGCCCAAGGCAAAGATCAGCTTACGGTCCCTGTGTTACATTGCATAGCCAAGCTAGAGAATTTGTCTGTTCTCTTAGAGAATTCTTCCAACAGGAAGCCGAGAGTTTGCTGCTTATCAATGAACAGCTTATTCCTTTTATCCAAAAGCGACAGTTCCATGTCAGTAGATATGCTTGCACATAAAATAATTCCTGTGGGTCAAAATTCCGGCATATTGGCGGCGTTGATATGAACATGTCAATTATCAAAGTCGTTAATAATAGTATATTGCGATATTAATGTATACAGAACGAGGAAAGGATTGAAAAACCGAGGCGCTTGCACCGAAGTTTTTCAATTCTCGAGATTCCATTACCTATGTGTTTAACACATGGGTGTTGCACATTATATTTTGCACTATGTGTATGAATATGAATTTTAGCAGTTAAGATATTAGCTGAAATATTAATAAATATAATTGAAGATAAATGTTAGATTTTAGAACGTGCATCGCGTATGTTTTTCTATGGAGAAACTAGTGCGGGAATGTCAACTTAGGATTCTGAAGCTGATTTTCCATATAATTCGAGAAATTTATTAAAATTCCCCTATATGGAAATTTAATACAAACCTGGCCCTCTGAAGTTGATGAAATAGGTTAAATCAAGATGGCTTTGTTTGTGACGTATTAGACCGCATAGAAATTAAAAATCTGACCTCAAGCCAATCAAATTTAAGTTGGTCCCTTAGTAACAAGACATGACAAAATTAACCAATCAGATTTCAGTAAAAATTTAAATTTAATTTTTTCACTTGATAAAGTTCATTCCTGAAAGTTCTCTTGATCTGGCGAGAGGTGTAATAGCTATAGTTCTGGAATCGATGCTGCGTATGCTACGCCATTACTGTCATGAAATATGTTAGCAAATGTTGTTATAAGTATCGACTGTGTAAAGATACAGGGAGAAAATAAAATCTTATAAAAAAATAAGTGAAGCAGTGTTTTATGATCAATTTTGGTTACTACCATTCACCATTCCGTTGCTGGCGCGGTACCACACCCCTGGATTAAAGATCTCATCGCTCATTGACGAAGCTAACGGCAATTTATCCGGACTACTTCATCGCAGTAACGGTGAAGCTGAAGGCATCTTCATTTCTCTATCCCGAGGAAGGTAAGTCGTCTCACCGAGGGATTGCAATACGAGAAAATATTGCAATTCATAGCAACAATAAAGGCGTGTACGGAATATCAGTTACATTGTGCCAACAATTATTTAAAACAGCTCACACATGTGAAGACCCTACAACTCAGTGAATGTGTGAACAACTTATTTCTGTTTTTAAAGTACCTAATACAGTTTAAATGTGTATATTTTTGTTGAGGTGAGATAACTCGAAGCCTTGTTTATGTTTCGAGTGTTGAGAGGGTAAAGAAAGGGGATCTGGTGGGCAACATTTTACTACCCACGTGGAGAAACAGATGACCTTCACGTATCTTCTTTTAAAAAGCAGACTGTAGCAATTCCTTCACCTTCAAGCTGTAACAAACGTTGTAACCAAAATGAATTGGACATAAGAGTCCAATATATTATTGTACAGATCACTGTACAATAATATAATAATGAATGGAACAAGGTAAATGGAAATAATTTATTTATTGTTTTGTCATTAAGAATTTCAAATTGGGTGTCAGCTAGTCGCCAATAAACATGCTAGACGTTCCCTTGTACTTCACTTATTCTCTTTGCACACACACACACACACACACACACACACACACACACACACTCACACACACACACACACACACACACACACACACACACACACACACACACTGTCACACGCATTTGCTGTGCGAAATAGCCCGACGATTTTCTCTATTTATTACCATTTTTTCCCTTGAGTAAATAAACAGCTACTATTCAGTAGATGCGGTAGTATACGGGAAGTTTCCACTTACAGCTCTTTATCTTCTCAGATTGCCTCAAAACAATGTCAGGCCTGGTTTTAATTTGATTAAATATGCTCACAGACTTGGCAGAACATAATGAACTCATCTGGATGCAGAGTCATAATGACAGAGAGGGAAATGAAAAAGCTGAGCAGCTTTACCATTTACTGGACCACAGTTGCCTCTAGAAACATCTCGATGTTTACTGTGACTTCCAAATGAGATTATTTTTTTTTTTACCTCGAACGCTACTAGGCAAGCAACCAAAGTCCTGCTGTGGTCAGATTGCATTCCCCTTAAGTGGGATGTGACGAGCGCCAACCTATTCCGTCTCTAATATATACTATTTGTGCTAATACAAAAACTCAAATTTTGCAAAAAGTGATCCACGAGGAAGGTGGAGAGTAATGTTTGAAACATAACTGTAAAAAGCCATATTTTTAGCTCATATAGTTGTCATAATACAAAGGGAAAAAATACAATATGTGATAACGATGAATCGCGACGTAAGTACTGTAATGAGGCTTTAGAGTACTTTGATGTGTGTATGTCATGTACTATAGTGCGATCCATAGAAATCTGAACCATTTCAATAGGGAGATTACATTACACTATTTACATCTCAGAGAAAATGTTGCAAATGTCCTCCACCAGCATCTATACATGTTTGCACTCCTCTCATCATATTCTCTGAAGTTTCACGGAGAGTATCCTAGCCAATGTTACTTATTTCGGTTCGAATGGATTGTCCGTGGCCTATTCTTGTACACTCTATTTTTATATACCTCCACAAGAAAAAATCCGGTGAGGTTAGGTCAGAGGATCTGGGGGCCTCAGACCTTTTGAGATTATTCGATTATCAAAGAAACTGGTTACAAGTTCCATTGTGTCATTAAATGTATGGCACGTTGCTCCATCTTGCTGGAAATAAACTTCTCTCAATTCGATATCATCCAGCTGCTCCACAAATGTCTTGAAGATACCCATATAAACTTCAGCATGTACAGTCGTATCAAAGAAAATCAATCAATCAATCAATCAAACAATCAAGTACCTGGCGGCTGACTAAGGGTCAGCACGATGTGTGTTATTCGTGTATCTGTCCTACACGGACTTAACCACTTAATGACAGGATATGTGGGGTTTTGCAGTGTGGTGCTTTAAATTTAGGTGGATGAAAAGAAGGGAGGTAGCCGTAGCTCCTCATGGTGGCCAACTCAGGTGCAACGCTTGTGTGCACCGCTGATGTGAGAAAATTTAGGAAGAGTTTAATTTAGAAAGTTTATTAATGTTCAAACAGTAATAATTTTGAGGTTGTAATAACAACTTTATTGTTATCGGGTGTGCCCGCATGCCATGCGGGGAAGCCGGTAGAGCTTGTAGCGTCTTTCTGAGGATCTATAGTTCCCTAGAGACCTAACCAGGGCGCTCTGATGTTGAGGCAAATTCGCGTAGAATTTTGTGGCCCGGCGCCTAATGACATCTTCCACATAGTGGAGAGATGAGGCTTCATGAAGGTATCTCACGGGAAACCTCCAGCAAACAGAATAGATGGCCCTAAGGCATCTATTTTGTACATGCTGAAGTTGTCGCAGATTGGTTCCTGCGGCGCTGCCCCAGATCTCACACGCATAAAGCATGATTGGAAGAATTAAAGCCTGAAAAAGGCGCAACTTAAGGGGTGTCGGCATCCCTGAGCGCATCATGGGGTATAACGAAGCCGAAGCTCCGCATACCCGATGAGCTACCTCCTGGATGTGACCCCCAAAAGTTAGGCCCTTGTCCAAGCTTACACCTAGATACTTTAGGGAGTTTGTCCACTCTATGCTTCTGCCAGAATAGTTAAAGGAGGGGAGGTTGGCGCGAAAATGACGCTTGGTGAAGAGTATGGCTTGGCTTTTCTCCGGGTTGATGGACAATCGCCAAAGCCTACACCAGTCGTGAATGAGGCTTAGGTGTCGCTGTATTGGGTTGAAGGCTCTGCGTGCGTTTCTATCTGTGTTGTATAGCAGCACATCGTCTGCATACTGGGTCAAAGAAAATCAGACCAACGTTCCATAGATGCTGGTAGAGGACACTTCCAACATTTTCTCTAGAATGTAAACAGTGTAATGCAATCTCCCAATTGTGTCTTATATTTTCCCAAAGTTGCACGTGTGTCCTATTATTAGTGACACATGTATTCGTTCGTTATCTTATTTATAGAAGAGCGAAACATTAGTAAACCTGGAGTACAGTAAGGGACAAACATAAATAGAGCACTTGGGAGTTGTGTGTCTGATATGAAAGATTAAACAGTTCATTATTATCTATTGAAATGTTAATTACCATTGCAGCCGCTCGTTTGTCGCTTGACACAAAAGAATTTTGATTCCCTTTTCTTTCTCCTTGTTACAGTATTCAGTCATCTTATATACAATTTCTGGCGCCTGCCGATGTATGACACGTTGCTGTGATTGCATCTGAACAGTGTGTCTATACACTGTCTCTCATGTTTGTGCGATAGGCTCATGTAAACAACTCGGTTATTACACATTCCTTCCGATACGGTTCCACGCTTTACCATGTACTACGTATATCTTTAATTACTTAGAAGTAAAATCAAAACTATTGACATTATGTGCTCAAAAATTACTTTGTTAAATTTGAGAGAAAGCAAACACTACACTCCCTATTAATCCTTAGGCTGCTGCATCAGCAGAACGTGAGCGTCACAGGATATGTTTATGAATGCTTGGTATAATAATCAGGGACGTTTTTATAATCAAGAGTTCAAATAAGTATTAATCAATTCTTCCAAGAAAAATGTATTAGCTGGATCCACTTGCGACTGAAATGGGACAAAAGGTAATCCGCCTTCCCCTTACTACTTCAGTACAATACAATTGAGTTAATTTGAGCTGAAGTTCAAAGACTTAGTCACGAAGAAATTGACGAGGTAACATAAGAAGGCTGGGAAAACTGCGTGAGAAGTACAGAAAATCTACAAGAAGACAACTTTTGGGGAAAAATAACACGTGACGAGACTATGCAGCCTATCATCATAGATGGAAGACTCAGGCGATAAAGCAGTGACAATGGTGAATTGCCTCTTAACTTAAAGGACATTGACAGCTATAAGGATGAGCCTCTGGCAGCTACTTTGGATCATAAAAATAGAAAATTCATAAATTATAATTCCAATTATGACATTAAAACATGTGAATATACGAATATGCTTTTGCTAATTTTGATTTTAACAACTGAATTATTATCGAAGTTTGGAAAATTCAGTTTGGGTTCCCTTAGACTAGCGCCAAGGAGACCTGCGCTAGGATAGTGTGCGAGAGGGAGGAAAATATGAAAAGAGTAGACGTATAACGAGGTGGCAATGCTCAGCACGCAAACGTATCTCATTCGCCGCAGTTCAGAACTCTTTCCATTTGAAAAACATAGTAGTAAGAGAGGCAGTTAAAACTGGTTCAAAGCAGAACATCAGGAAACCTAACTTAAATTTCCAGGGAAAATATTCAACTATTTACTATAAAACCAAGTAAAGGAGCTGAAGACTTACTTAAATGTGACGGACTTCTGTTGTGAACAATTATTGAATTTCTCACAGGACATACTCTCAGGAAAACCATCTTAACGTAATGGGTATGTTTCAGGGTAACTTACATTATAGATTGTGCAAGAAAGAAGCTGAAATAGCCCAGTCATTTTATGCTCCTGTGAGCCTTTAGCTTAGAGGAGATATAAGTGTTACTATTAAGAAAATGTTTTTCGAACTAGAAGAATTTGAAGACTCATCTGCCATGATACCATTATTAAAGGCATAACGAATTGCTTTAGTTAATTGCTGGAAATTAATCATTTCTTCATACTAGCCATATATATGCTAAGGTTTTCGATAGAATCAACATGAAAACTTCAATGCCATGGCCGGGATTTGAACCACGGATCTCCTGCTTTCCGTCCAGTCGCTCTAACCCATTGAGCTACCATGGCCAACGTGCCGTCCTGATATTAAATTCTCCATTTGACTCATATATATCCCCGGTAAACCACTAGGGGATCTCGCATTCGAGATACACCGTTTGTGGCGACTTACTATCGTATGAAGAAATGATTAGTTTCCATCAATGAACTAAAATAATAAGAGTTAAATGATGAAGCCTGGGACTCAAGTACTTACGATAGTTCTCGTAGGGGAGGGTATCTGTCCCATTCAGCTGCCGAGGTGCGAGCGCTGCGGACCCTTAGCACTCATGGTACCTCTGACGTTACTAGAGGAACCTCGGACCGAACTGACGAGCCGCTCCCGTCGTGGAGTCGATCGGATTGGGTTGGACTCGAGGGGGCAGTGTGTTCCCGACATCCACGGGGAATTGAGTACCTCCGGCCAGGCTACGGCCGCATGGAGGGGGTAGAGGGTTGCTTAATAAGTCCCGGGTACTAGCCTGCAGAGCTATTAGAAGGTGTGCTAGATCACCAGGCGGCCCCACCGAGGTTTTCGGTAGTCTTCCCTGCGGGGTTGACGCGCGTAAGTGGCGTATCCACTTCCATCCCGTCTTGACGTTGTGCTCAGCGAGGGGCGGGGCTTTTTAAGAAATCAGGTATTGCCCTATGGAAATAGCCCCGGAGTATGCATCGCTCCTGGGTAGAAGGAGGCCCGGGTCCTTGGTCCTACGGGTCCAGGACTAATGGGAGTAAAACCTCTGTACTTAACTTACGATAGTAATTCGCCACAAACGGTAGTAGTTGATTTGTGGGGTTTCAAAAACACCTGCGTTAGCTGTTTTTGAAACCCCCTTGTTAAAACTCGACGCGAAATCCGCCTGTCCAAATATCGAAGAGGTTGGGTGTTGGTTGTGTTAGAATCCCCATGTTAAAATATCGAAGGGTTGGTTGTGTAGTAACACGTGTGTCACGTGTTAATGAAATCCGAGCCTTGAAAGTCGAGTAGAAATCTGTGTTTAAAAAAATATATATATATTGATGTGCTGGCGTTCGTGTGCCCCCTCCCCCTCCCCCCTCCAGGAGCTTGACGACGACGACGACGACGACAACGACGCATCTCTCCCAAGCCTGCAAGGGCAATCGTGTCATTTTGTTGTATGTATGTGAAATGTAATTAACTGATGAATGTAATTACTGAAAAAAAAATGTGAATGGATTTCAGTATTCACACACACACACACACACACACACACACACACACACACACACACACACACACACACACGCACACACCGCTCCGTCCCCCCCGGCACTCCTGCAAATCGAATGGAAAAAATGTATTTATTCACGTAACTAAGTATACATTATTAATTAATTTATTTGTTTATTTAAGTATTTATTGAGTTATCCATTACAGTTATTGGGCTCCTGAGGAATCTGACACTCTATGTGTGCTAAAAAGCGATCCTTTCCCTCTGTTCAAAATATAAATGCATATGCAGTGAAATGTTAAGAGAGGCAAGTAAAGATTTAGCGAGGATGAATGTTTATTGCTACAGCTGTAGCCACCCCAACGGAACAGCGAATCCATATAACTTACTTGGGGTGAAATATTACACACACCTGCGCTAGGAATCAATTAACGCAGCTGGATTCTAAAAATTCACTCAAGCGTAAAGGAGACAAGCCAACGAGATATCTATGCAATGAAATAAATAATGTAATAAGAATAATTGTAATGATATAAATCAGCTTAGTAGAAAGATGCCAAAACGTCGAAAAGCCATGCAAAGTCAGCTATAACAATCCTAGTGCTTCTTAAAACGTCTGTACACCAAATAGGCGTATAACTACGAGAAAAATGTTTCTAAATAAATCTAATAAAATGCAGTAATCGCTCGAGGCGTTAGACTTAACGAATTGAAGTTAAAAAAGGATTCTAAAATAGGATTCGCAAAAATAAAACATTAAAACCAATTTTACTTAGAGATAATGACAGTAGTCCGCTAGGCTTAACGCGTCGAATATAGCATATATAAGTAACTAAGAATGCAAATACGAATTGGACAGTATCAAACTTTTAATAATACATCAAATGTTGTAAGACTATGCCGTCTCTGTCCCATCGTCGACGTTTTCAAAAGGCAGCGCAGGTAGGAACGTCGAACTGAAAACTTGTATTTATTTAGCTACCTATTTATTATTTATCTGTTAATGTATTCAGTTATTGGGAGCCCGATGAATCATACTCCATGGAAATGTGTGGTAAAACCGAGCCATTCCCTCTGTTAAAAATAATGCGCATGCAGTGAAATGTTAGGAAAGGTAGGTAAAGATTTATTGAGAAATAATGTTGTTCGCTGCAGCTAAAACCACCCCAACGGAAGAGAGAATCCGTATAACTTACTTGGGGTGAAAAAATTACGTACACGTGCGGGTAGGAATCAATTAACGCGGCTGGGTTCTAAAAATTCACTCGAGCGTAAAGGAGACAAGTAAACGAGATATCTATGCAAACGTAATAAATAATGTATTAAGGATAATTGTAATGATATAAATCAGCTGAGTAGAAACATGCCAAAACGTTGAAAAGCTATGCAAAGTCTGCTATAATAATGCCAGTGCCTCTTAAAACGTCTGTACATCGATTTGGTGAATAACTACGAGAGACACGCTTCTGAATAAATCTGATACGAGAGACTAATCCGTTCGAGGCGTTAGGCTTACCGAATTGAAGCAAAATATCACTGGAAGGAATAAAAACATAAATTATCTAACGGTCACACTTAAACGGTCCTTCGGAATAATACAGTTGCATTAAGTAGCAATACAAACGCGAAATACAGCTTGCAATAATTAAAAATGCAATAAAAGGTTATACTCATATTATAGATGGCATTATGATATTATTAGTTTGCTGCAATACAAATTTGAAATATTGTTCAATGAGGTAATTACCATGAATGCACTAAGGTGAACAGTGGGTGTGACATATTCCACTTCATCCAAGCTAGCCAATCAGGGTGCAGGTAGCAGTATCGTAATAAAGGGTATAAACGACCAATCGCCACACGAGTGCGTGCGCAACGTAAAAGGGGTGGAAACTTTCTAAAGAGTATATATATACTTACAGTTAATAGCTATAGATCTTATATTATTTAATTTTTAGTTACTAGATACATAAGATGACAGGTTAAAACTCTACTCTAAGTTTAATAGTTTATAGCGAAAGAAGCAGAAGCATAAACTTAAGGATGTGTGCAAACAGGTTACAGCCAGAATGGAAATTTTGGGAGGGGGTGCTGAGGTAACAAAACAGTGAACCGAGCGAATAAAACAGCACATCAACAACTGAAACGTAGCAGACAGCATCAACATGAATGAAGGTAAGCAATATGCATATGTCTATGTACAGTAATTTCCACGTAATGAATCGAAGCGTTGAATAATATGCGTGAATTTATAATTCCAGAATCGATTCTTCACGATTTAAATCAGCTTGCGGAAGGAGGTTCCTATCTCCCGACGAAGAAGTTACGAGAGATTCCCCGAGACGTGCCACAAGCCATACACGATGTCAAAATCGTGAAGACGAGATACGGTGATAGAGTCGTACTTAAGCTGCAAGAATGCCAGGTTTTTTTGCCCGAGAGATTTAAGAAGATGACAGCAGCTCAAGTGGATGCTGTTAATCAGGGTGGTTGGAGTTTCGTGTATTCCGGTGAAGAAACTCTGGAAAATGGATTCAAGAAGCACAAATTAACTTTTTTAAACAGTCGGGAGTAACCAGTGAAGGTAAGACTTTACAAAAAAACTAAAATCGTGCTGCACTACTGCTATGAAGTGTCAATCTCTTGATGTCAAATATTTCAGTGTAAGTTAAAGTAATTAGCGTTAATCTGTTAATATTTGTGAATGGAATACCTAACGAATTAGTCATTCTATATAAAAGGCAAATCGATAAGAGTAATAATGCAAGCAAATTTAACGTTTTAAAAGTCATTAATGCATATCTGCAGCCAATCGACGGGAAGTTGAGGAATTCAATTAACTAATTAAACAGCCAGTAGCCATATACAAATGAGTATATTGTGATGATGCATTATGTATAACGTTTTTTTCAGGGAAACATGTTACGTGTATAATCTTATTTCTTTTCCAGAAAACATGTTACGTAAGTCAGGATAAAATTTCAATAAAATACAGAGGTGCAATTTAAAAAAAAATTCAATAAAAGACAGAGGTGCAATTTAAAAAAAAAAATCCATATTAGGGAATGCAGTACTCTGAATGTTCTAAATCTTTGTTATTCAAAAGATACAGTTATCATTTAATTCCACTGCAAATAACATGCAACTTATTTCTTTTAAGGAAAACATGTTATGTAAATCAAATTCAAAGTTCAGCAATGTTAATAAAGTAATCATTTTAAAGCTTAAAAATATAGCATTGCCATGAGTGTTCAAATGTTTATTATTTTAAAAGTGTAATTATTCGTGTTTTCTGACATGTTTAATCCATAATTTCAGGAGGTGTAACGAGTCGCAAGAGACCGGGCATGCAAGATATTCAAGCAAGTAGTGCAAAGCAGGCGAAACGCAACGACAAAACATTGGAATGCATTACTGTAGAATCAGCGTTCCAGCACAGGATCTTCACAGGTACCATAAAAAATTCTATACACGAGCTAGATCCATCAACGTTCTTGAACTTGTGCAAACCCCTTGTTACCAGTGAAATCCAGAAGGCCATAAGAACTTACAAATCAGGAATTAAATTAGCCGGTACTTTAACATGTCAATATATAATAACTTCACCCGATAATGAAACAGTTGAATCGATTAATTTTAACAGTAAGATGGATGCTATTATGCAATCGACAAACAAATCTGAATGGTATGAAATTAAACTGAAACAGCCTATAATCACCCATCTAGAAAATTTTGAAACAAAAGCCAGTTCGAAAGCGCTTTACAGGATAGATTCGCTAACTTTATACGCATGTCAGTACGATCCGTTAAACGCAGGTTGCTTTAAGCCGCTGCCATCGTGGATCAAATCAAAGAGAGCTGTCGTGAATATTCGGAATACTGACTTTAAATGTTTTGCATATTGTATGCTGGCAGCAAAATATCCAGCTCGCCAGAACAGGCATAGAGCTAGCACGTACAGTAAATATGATATATATCGCGAATTCAATTTTAAAGGAATAAACTTCCCCGTCGCCCTTCATGACATTGAATTATTCGAAAAGCAAAATCATGATATCTCGGTGAACATATACGGGTTAGAGAGAGAATCCATTATCATCTTATATCAGACGAGGGAGCAAAAGATAAACCATGTGAATCTTCTAATGATCAATTCGCATTATTCTCTCATAACCGATATGTCGCGTCTAGTAAGTAAGCAGATATCCAAACATAAAAGTAAAAAATTTGTGTGTGAATCTTGTAATGCATGGTTTTCGACTGAAGTTATTCTGAAGAAACATAAACTGAGATGTATGAAATGTCAAATTATTAGCATGCCTCGCGAAGGAATAAATGATGTTATCGAGTTTCAGGCTTACTCAAAATGCGTTAAAGTCCCTTTTGTGATATACGCTGATATCGAGAGTATGTTAATAAAAGTGCCATCGTGTCAGCCCGATGCGATGCATAGTTGGACACGTGATATGCACGTGCACGAGGCGATATCCGTTTCGTTGCACCTGGTCTGCAGTTATGACGAGACACTAACAAAATTCAAAATATTTAGAGGTTCGCATGCAGTTGAAGAGTTTCTTAGAGAATTAACTGTGATTGCCGAGGATGTGCTTAGGATATACGGTGATGTGACAGAGATGCATATGAGTGATGAGGATGAATTAAATTTCAGAAATGCAGTCCAGTGTCACGTATGCAAAAAGGATTTCGATTCTGACTCGATTAGGGTGCGTGACCACGATCATCAGACCGGATTATATATAGGGGCTGCTCATAAATCATGCAACCTCAATAGAAAAACGCCAAACTTTATCCCGATATTTTTTCATTGCCTATCAAAGTATGATTCGCATTTCATAGTAAAAAAGTTATCGTATGACAATGAACCCATTACATGTATTTCGCAAACATCGGAGAATTATCTGTCATTTAGTAAAAGATACACATCTAATGGTAAATCAATATTCCTCCGATTTCTTGATAGCTACCGCTTTCTGGATTCTAAACTGAGCGATCTTTCTGATATGCTAGAACCTCAAGATTTTCGGTACACAAATAAGATGTACGTTGATCCTAAGCAACGTTTGTTAATGCAACGGAAAGGTATTTTCCCATATACATATTTAGATTGCAAGGAAAAATTAAATGATTCCAAATTACCTCCGCAAGAGTGTTTTGATAATATAAGCAATGATGATTACATGCACGCATGCGCGGTATGGAGAGAATTTGGTATACAAAATCTCGGTGAATACTCTGATCTTTATCTCAAGACGGATACGATCTTATTAACAGACATCTATGAAAAATTCCGAAGTTTAAGTATCGATATGTATGGCTTAGATCCTTGTCATTACTATACAGCTCCTGGCCTATCATATGACGCAATGTTACGAACGAGCCGCGTGCAAATATCGCTGATTACCGATCAAAATATGCTGGAATTTTTCGAATCTGCGATTAGAGGCGGTATCTGCACTGTATCAAAACGTTATTCCAAAGCAAATAATAAATACATATCTGCTTACAATGAAGCGGAATCGATTAAATACCTATCATACTTGGATTGCAACGGACTTTATTCACACATTATGACTGGGAACGCTTTACCGTATGCTCAATTGAGATGGTTAAACGATAACGAAATTAATTCTATAGATTTTTTGAGCATCAGACATGATTCAGATACAGGTTATGTTTTAGAAGTAGACCTGGAATATCCGGAGAACCTTCACGAGTTGCATAACGACTTGCCATTATGTCCGCAGAGTGAGATAGCTCCGGGTGATAATTACAAAAAGTTACTTGCAACGTTGAATCATAAGGAAAAATATATATTACATTACAGAAACTTGCAGCAGTGTGTAGAGCTCGGTTTGAAAATGAAGCGTATACATCGAGCGGTATCCTACAAACAATCCTTTTGGCTTAAGACGTACATTGATTTAAATGCTGCTAAACGTATTGAAGATAAAACAAAATTCGGTCAAAATTTATGGAAGAAAATGAATAATTGCGTATATGGTAAATTTATTGAGAACGTCAGACGTTACAATTCCTTTCACCTAGCGAGCAATTGGAAACAGGCAAGAAAGTTAATATCACGACAGACATTCATACGATACGTAATTTTTGACGAGAACCTTATAGGACTCGAACTGGTAAGGGAAGAAATTAAGATGACGAAACCGATTTATATAGGACAAGCCATTCTAGATCTTTCAAAACACTTGATGTATAATTTTTATTATAATATTTTGAAGAAACAGTTAAAAAATGTTATGTTGAATTATACGGATACCGATGCATTTCTGTTTGAAACCAGTAGTGACATTTATGAATTTATTAAATCTAATATACATCTCTTCGATACATCTAATTACCCGATCGATAATGTGTACGGTATTCCGTTGATGAATAAAAAAGTCGCTGGTCTATTTAAAGATGAATTATCGGGTAAAGTTATGACACAATACGTAGGTTTACGTTCAAAATTGTATTCATATCGATACGATTGCAAAACGGTCAAGAAATCTAAAGGCGTTACGAGTGATGGCATGCGGTGCATAACGTTTGAGGATTATCTATCCTGTGTAAATGATATGACAGCCGTACGTCATGCTAAACAGACGTGCTTTAGAAGTTATAAGCACGTTGTTCGAACCATCGAGAGTAATAAAGTTGCTCTTAGAGGATTCGACACGAAGCGATTTATACAGAAAAATTCACATGAAACCTTGGCCTGGGGTCATCATTCTGTACCATTGGATAAGTAATCGTATAAAAAATATGTGAAAAAATCTTGTAAAAAAGTTGACAATGTATTTTAAAGCTAGCAAAAACATGTGAAATAATTTGCTTTTTTAATGATTTGACACAAATATTTAATTTTTCAACATGTGTACATGCAGCAGTGCAAGCGTGATTGAAGTAATGCTTTTTGTGATTTGAGATAAATCTTTACACTTTATAAAACTTATGTACATGAGTCATGATGTCATTTTAAGCAAGTCTTGAAATACGTTGTCAAGTTTTGGTGCTCATTCATTGCTTTGAGTTGCTGATGGTATGTATAAACACCTTTGGAGGACTATAATCCCGCTTATGTATGGGGATATAATATGATATATAATATGAGATTATTGCATCTCTCAATTCCTTAAAAGAGGTAACAATTAATTTTAAACTTATGTTTAAGGACTTTAACGTGCATAATACTTAATTTGTTTTATGTATACATGCATATTGGGATAAAGCTATAATTTGGACAGGTGTTTACTATTCTATTGATGCGTCGTTAATTTCTTTTTTTTTTTTTTTAAAAGTAACCATTAATTTGAACTTAGATTTAAGGATTTTTCAAGTGTAAGACACTCAATTTGTGTTTATGTATGCACGCACATTGAAACTTTTTAAAATGTAAGCATCATTAACCATTAACTTTACCGGATATTGATTGGATAATATTATAATTACGGTGCTGGGGACTACATTTTCGCTAGTACGCATCTTTAAAATGTAAGCATCTATTTGAACTTGGATGTAAGGAGTTTTAACATGTGAAAATACCTAATGTGTTTATGTATGCATGTGTACTGAAGCTCATTTTATAAAGAATGTGAGCATTATTCTCTATTAAATTGAAGTTAATTTAGGGGGTTTTAACCTGTTGTGGATGCATTATCTCTACAGGATTTATTTAGAATAAAAGTATGGTTTCTTGGGATGGGTTACAATTCTGCTTATATATGTATGTTTTAAGAAAATATATACATTATTCACTATGAACTTTGAACTTAGGTGTAAGGAGTTTTAACCTGTTGTCGATGTATTATATATAGAGGATTTAGTTGGGGTAAACATATAATTTTGGGGGGACTGCATTTCTGATTATGTTTGTAGGTATATTGAAATTCTTTTGAAGATTAAACGTTAATTTGCACTAATATTAAAAGAATTTAACATGTAAAACACTTTACTTTTATTTATATGCACATGTATTGAAGCTGTTTAAAACACAGTGTAAGCATTATTTTTAGAGGATTTAGTTGTGATGTTCTACTGAAAAATTTCTGTTTATGTAGCCACGTATACTGAAACTATTTAAAAAATATAACCATTATGTTTAGAGGATTTAGCTGGAAAGGAATTATAAAATAAAAACACTAAATTTTTAGGAAAATATCTTGTGTATTTATTTATTTATTTATCAATAAAACATACATTCCTTTTTACACAATATCCTTAACATCGATCCATTCCTTTGTAGGAAAACCCAGCCACTTAACGTACGCACGATTACCACGTCGGCGTATCACTCTCTCAACAAGGTATACATTAGGATGGCGTGTTTTTAGTAGTTCGTGACCATAAAAACCGCCCTGTATTTCATTTCCTTCTGCATCCTCC
This sequence comes from Mantis religiosa, assembly GCA_030765055.1. Classification (NCBI taxonomy): domain Eukaryota; kingdom Metazoa; phylum Arthropoda; class Insecta; order Mantodea; family Mantidae; genus Mantis; species Mantis religiosa. The sequence goes on from CM060958.1 coordinate 83,666,779, forward strand.
AGAAAATAGACAACTGGGTTAGTATTCCTTGCACGAACAATCCGAAAGATCTCCGTACTCCAATTGGCCGTGTAACCTTTCTCAAGTAGTCCCTTGTACCTGGAAATCCTTACACGATCACCGACATGAAAACTCCTTGCATTCCTTTTCTCTCGACGTTCACGCCCGCCATAACGATATACACTAAGGAGCAGATCGTTGTTGCTGACGTCACGGGGCTTCATGCGAATCGTCGTATGGTAGGTATTGTTGTATGAATCGATGATTCTAGGTAGCATTTATAACCAGTGATGCGAACCCTGAATCAGGAATTCTCTATGCATGTTCATTTTAATTGTTCTAATCAACCTTTCCACTGCTGCAGCCTTGATGCTACTGAAAGTACTGTAATGATTGATTCCATTCCTAAGCATTAATTGCCTGAAATGGCGATTGTAAAACTCCTTCCCATTATCACTTTGAACGTTCTTAGGAGGTGAATTCAACTCTGATAGGATACCGTGCATAGCTCTTGTCACGCTAATGCCACTTTTATCTTTCAATGCTCGTGCATAAGCCATTTTAGAATAGAAATTAATAGCAATAAGAATATACTTATAATTTCTATTTTCTTTTGCATAAGGTATCATTTCAATAAGATCTATTTGTAGTAGATCATTAAGACCTTTACTTATTATTTTACGGCGTAAGAAGCGCCTTCTTGCCGGCGAGTGTAATTCGCTTGCTATGACACGTTTAATCATGCTATGATTTTCGAGTTTTTTAATTCTGTGATTAGTTCCTGAATCTCTGCTGAATGGTTAAAGTTACCCGCATCCCTCGATGCAATGAGTAATCTCAATCTGTCTATTAGAACGTTGGGATCGGTCCAATAGATGTAATCCAGTTTTCTGCCGGGTACGTGCTCCTTCCAGTAGAGAGCCGAGCCCGTGCGACTGGAAACAAGATCTCGAATAATATTGCGATACTTGTAACCGCGGCTTGCTCTTATACGCCCGCTCCTAGCGTATCCCTGCCTGTAAACCTGAGTATTCTGCAATATCTGCGAATAGGCGTCCAGATCCTCTTCGGTATATGATGAATTGAGCGGCGATCGCTTGAAGAGCAATTCGTACAATCCAGGACTTGCATCGTAGCTCTCTTGCCCTATCTGAATACCGTCATCGGTGAAATCGACAGTTTTATTCCCTAGTTTATATTCTCCATCTTCATACCGCACGCCGTAGGTGGCATCCATGTCGCTGGAGCTAGCGGTTCGAACCTTCTTCAGGTACTCTGCAAGTAGATCATCCTCCTCCTCATCCCCATCCTCTTCTGCATCGTTAACGACTGGTTTTGACTTGTCACGATCCCTGTCGGCTATAACCTTCAAGGGCTCGGTTACAGGCTGGAGAACCTCGGACATGACGCGCTGAGTTTCGAACTTGAGACCTTTCAGGGAGCGTAACTTTTCTCGTATTGCCCTACTGTGACGAGCGATTGATTGTTTGAGACTTATACCTTCGGCATCCATATTGTACTGAATGTATAATTAACCTACTGCAGATATTTTATATGAAATTATAATTTCTATACTTAACATGTGACCATCCTTAGCACGTTCCACTGGTGCTGTGAAAGTGAGTAAATCACCAGTTCGAATAGGGACAGGATACCTTTCAACTAATTTATCGTTTATTGCAAACATTGTGTCATGTGCCGTATGAGGGTGTATTGATGAAAGCATAGAACAAGAAATTACATTCCCATTTCCTGGAGACTTGTAGAATTCGAGACCCGAGGATAACGTATACCTTAACGAGGGACCTCTAAAGGGTCGTGTATGCAGTGAAATGATGAGCTGACCTTTCAGTTGTTGTAACATGCCGTTTACGATATGTCTCGTCTGTATTTTCATGTTGTCAATATCGTTCACTGCACTGGTTAGATTCTTATCCAGTTCCGTCTGTCGCTCGGTTATATCTTTCACGGCCTTTTCCACCGCTGTAGATATAGTTTCGGCAACGGTTGTTATCGTTCTAGTTAAACCGGTTTGCAGTTCATTCTGTTTCTGTATATAGAACCGATTAACATATTTCATGGTTGCAGCATCGTTATCCTGTGCAGGATCGGCTATATCCTTTAATCGTTTCATTCGAAATGATAGATTAGCATCAGACTCTAGAATTGGCATTCTGGCATCTATATACTTTTTATTGATAACATCGTGATCGTCAATGGGATCCAATAGAACTTTCATCCTTATAGCATCCAGAATGACATTGTTATCCGAATCACGTTTAAATGCATATTTTGTTAAGTATTCCATTAGATGTTCATATTGGAGGTCGAGGGATTTTTGTATGTGATTCCTAAGCATAGCTTCAAACTGGCCCATGCGTTGATATGAAGCCTGTTCGCTGAAGATCTGCATTCGACTCTCGACATCACTCGTACACGCGTCCACATAGCTCTTAGTTGACGCGTCATCACTTTCCTCACGATCGTGAACGTTGCGCAATCGCTTTCCCTTGAATTGATAGTTTCCCGATCCATCTCTACTTATGGTATACCGGTTAATCACGCCCCGGGAGGGTATGACTCTCCGAGATCCGAACCTATCGATACTCATGACTACAATGAAGGATACGCGTTATTTATTCACTCTGATAAAGATGTCGAAACCGTGACGGTAGCGTCCTTCGTTCAAAGGGAACTCGGGTACTATGACAACGAAAGGTCGCGAGTTCGATCCGTCATTACTCTCCCAAACTTGTTTACACATGTCCTTAAATTCCGCATACGTCATATCTGTGTTTACGTAATCATCATATATATGCTTTAAGTTGAGGTTATCCTGTCTGAAGAGCACGATCATATTTGCATTATCTCTAATTAAATGTTTAGGCACCTTCGCATATGACTGTGCTAAGTATACGGCATCGACATTGCGATGTCTACCCATGCTGTAATATGACGCTATTTTTCCATGCTTCTCATTTATGACATCATCGAATACGAATATGGAGTTTCCTCGGGCTTCGGATGGTTGAACCACCTTCTCGCCATCCTCGAACGTGAAAACTCCAATATCGGGTATGGTTTTTAGCATCTTGAGCAAATACTGGTATTTCGGTTGGTGCAACGATTTTGAATATATGTAGAGATTCTCGAACCTAAGACCATTTTCATGGATGAGCAAGTTCAGTAGAACGTTCGTCTTTCCAGCATTCGAACTACCCAAGAGGAGTGCTCTGACGTTGCACGGGAAGAGCGCGCCGTGTCGTCCTTTGCGTATGTCGTTGTCGAAATCGAGCACCTGTATAGGCAACTTGCACTTTTGCTTCACTACTTCCATATCGCAACTAAACATATAAATCATAACGTTTGCTTTTTTATTTCATAGTAAGCCATGAACTCTGCAGGCGTAAAGAAGGGATCCGGAATCCTTAATTCGCTAATTAATTCTCTTCCGTTTGAGGCTCATTTACCAGGGTACCGATTCTGTGGACCTGGAACGAAACTACATAAGCGTCTGCAGAGAGGGGATTCTCCCAGAAACGCTTTGGACTCAGCCTGCCTCGCTCACGATCTCGCTTACGCCACTCATCAGGACGCAGATTCGCGACGTTTGGCCGATAAGGAACTCGTTGAAAAGGCTTGGAGTCGAGTAAAGTCTGCTGACGCATCTTTCTGCGAGCGACTTGCAGCCCGACTTGTAACAGTCATCATGAAGGGGAAAGTTGCCATGGGCGCTGGAATGCGTAAGCGACGCAAGAGGATCATACCGAGCCCTCGAGGCGGTTTTTTACCTCTGATCCCGCTTTTGGCGGCTTTGGGCGCTGCAGGTAGCCTAGCCGGTGGCGCTGCTCAGATCGCCACGGCTGTGAATAAGAAACGTTCCGCGGAAAGACAGCTTGCAGAGTTGAGTCGTCACAATCAGAGCATGGAGGGTTTAGCTAGGGGTAAAGGCCTTCGACGTAAGAAGCGCAAGGGCAAAGGATTGCATCTTCGTGCAAAAAACTCGGGGCGAGGCCTGTATTTATCCCGGAAAAAGCCCTAAGTGCTGCAGAGATCGATGCCTATGCACGACGACTGCGCATTCCTCATTTTAGAGGTGTGTACATGATAGACAACTTACCTTCACGTCCTCGACATGTAGAAAGGATTATCGTAAATTTGGATATCTCGCGTAACCCGGGAACACACTGGGTTGCGATACGCAAGGATGGAGATGTTGCATTCTACTTTGATAGCTTCGGTAATCTAAGACCACCGAAACAGATTGAGTCCTACCTCGAGGGTGTTAAACTCATGTACAACACCAAGAGGTTTCAGAATTTTGGATCTGTGATTTGCGGTCATCTGTGCCTGCAGTTTCTCTTATAAAACGGATTTACCGACTTGAATGTTTGATCAAAATGAGTTACACAATCACCGTGAGCGGTTCGAATGCCAGCTTCTCTAGCTTTCTCAACCCGCCTCTTCATCTGGATCCGAATGGACTTTACGAAATAGCTCTATTGAATTTCGAAACCTTTTATTCCATTCCTAATGTGGATGAGAGCAACAACTTATTCCATTTCGCTCGTAATGACAAGAACGAGAGTATCGAGATTCCTCCTGGAACTTACGAATTAGATGATATCGCGCATTTTCTCAAGGGAGCCCTCGACGTCGAAGACGGCTTTATCTTACGTGCTAATAATAATACCATGAAGTCTGAGATAAAATGCCCATATACTATCGACTTTACTCAAGACAGATCAATTGGCTCTCTTCTCGGATTCAAAGCACAGCGTTTGATTCAACCGAACGTGATGACTGAGTCTGATGATTTGGTGAACATCTTCAAAGTTAGCATCATACGCATCGAGTGCAGCCTAGCCACGGGATCCTTCATTGACGGTAAACACGGTCATTCTCTGTACGAGTTTTTCCCGTCGGTTCCTCCCGGTTACCACATTTCGCAAGAACCATCTAGCCCTATATATCTACCAATCATCGATACGAATCTCATTGATCATCTCGACATTAGAGTGGTAGATCAGAACGGTGACGTGCTCGACTTCAGGAACGAAACCATAACCGTACGGTTACACATACGTCGCAATGGGAATAAATTTTAAGCATCGTTCCTATATTAAGAAGCCTCTTTCAGATTGGGCTATACTCGCTCATTGACAGGGCGTCCGATCACGTCGTCTAATCGAAGGTTCCTCGAGGCTTTGGGATTCAAAGTGCTATAATGGATGTCCTCGATGTAACAGGAGTACCGACCTTTGATGATAAGATTAGTAAAGAGGAGGAGCACGTCTTCCTGCCATACAATACATCGGCTCTTGACGCGAACGATGGAATTAGAATACCGTGTCAAGCAGAAGATTTGTACACTCTTCCTAGTAGAAGTTATCTCTACATAGAGGGCTCTCTCACCAAAACAAGTGGCGGACCCTCCTCCTCAAAGCTGACCAACAATGCCATGGCATTTCTGTTTGACGAAATTCGTCTAGATATGAACGGCATTACTATAGACAGAACCAGGAATCCGGGCATTTCTTCAACGATGCGCAACTATGCATCTCTGAATGCACTGGAATCCGATCGAATGCAGAATGCCGGATGGACCTATCCGGTAGTTGACGTCGACTTCGTGAATTCAAAGAATGGTGTCTTCAATGCTGTAGTTCCTCTTTCGATGCTGCTGGGCTTTGCAGACGATCACAAGGAAGTCATTCTCAATAGCAAATTTGAACTGGTTCTCATTAGATCTAAAGATTCTAATAATTGTATATCGGGCAACGAACCAGCTATTATTCAACTAACTAGACTCGAATGGAGGATGCCCGTTCTTCGACTTTCAGATGGAGAGCGAGTCGAAAAGCTTAAACTCGTCAAATCCGATAAGCCACTGCACGTAGCCTTTCGAACCTTGGACCTTCACACTCAACCTGCGGTACCGCAAACTAAGGCCTTCACCTGGAACATTGCAACTACAACGAAACTTGAGAAACCTCGCTTCGTCATAGTCGGTGCACAAACCGACAGACTGAATAAGCTTAGTAAGGATTGCTCACTCTTTGATCACTGCAACATCACCAATCTGAAGCTTTATCTCAACAGCGAGTGTTATCCTTATCACGATATGAACTTGGATTTTGGAAACTCTAAATTTGCATCTCTGTATGATCAGTATTCGAAATTTCAATCATCCTATTATGGAAAAGAAAATTACCCACTTTTGAAGAGAAGTGACTTTCTGAATTATGCACCGCTCTTTGTCATCGACTGCTCGCATCAGCCTGAGGAGACCGTGACCGGGGCCGTGAATGTGAGACTGGAAGTTCAAGCCTCATCTAACTTTCCTGCACATACATCATTATATTGCCTGATTATTCATGATAAATTGTTCACCTATAAACCACTAACGCATGTTGTTCAATCTATCATATAAGGATGTAATTTTGTGGAAATAAAAAAGAAAACGAAACTCAAATTTATGTTATCTTTTTATTGATTTTAACATACATTTCCTTAACCTTTTTCCTGTCGCTCCTACTTTTTGCATCGTATGAACACATTGATTTATATATGTCCTGTAATTGAAATAAGTTTCTTTCAATATATGGGATTAGTCTCTTAAGTCCTCTTATGGCAATGCTATTTAGATTTATGCTGTTTAAGTTTAAGCACGTATTCACAAACGTTACTTCATTCACTTTATTCATGCACAGTAATATATTGTACGCATATATTATATTCTCACTGTATGACACTTTTGGATGCTTACCATCTTTCAAGTAAGTTTCCAACGCATCCATATTTTGCTTTATTATTAGCCAGTCTTTCTTTGTTATGTATACAAAAGTTTCATCTGTAGCTCTGATATAGAGGGATGGGAGTTCATGGTATAACCCTATGTTCACACGGTGCCCGGAGTTGATGGGGATGTCGTCTACCATGAACACACTATTCGCCATCACTCTTTGTCACCTCTTCAGGAGCGGGGGCCATGGGTTCGAACATCATTATTATAAAGCTGTCCTTGTCGAAGATCCTCTTCTTCTTGAGCACCCTCGGCTTACAGCTCCTCTTCTCTGCTTTCTTGTCGGACCTGCGAACATGCACGGCTATGAGGATACGAATTATTACACGCTTTTATATTAAGTGTGACGTTTTCTTTTTACTCACTTTTCTTTATCTAGTTCTTTGGACGGGCCGGATTGTTTCTCGTCACGGATTTGAGGTGTTATGTCTTCACCTTCCAAGCTTCTGTAATTACACAATGAGAGAAATCTTTTTTACCCGTACACAAAACACTATAGCTCACTAATTTCCAGTGCTTTTTCTTTCCACTTACCTGAGATATACCTTGCACTGCATCCCACACTTGCCGTATGAAGTGACTTTGTCATGATGTGCAGGATTCTTGCAGACGGTTTGATGAGTCTTTCCATCACACATTTCCTCGTGATGATCCATCCAGTGTTGCTGCATGCTCTCGTAATCTTGCAGATGTTCCCAGAAGTTGATATCGCTCTCCACTCTACTTGTTTCGCTGCTCATCTTGCTGAGTGTTAGATGACAACTGACAGATGGAAGTGATCGATCGCGCACCCTCCCTGCAGTACATTGGTGCACTGCTACGGATTCATCTGCTCACGGAATCGGTTTGCATTCCTTATTGCGTCGTGTAGGAGGGGAGGATCCATAGAGTGTTTGATTCCTACGGCTCCCGATAATAAAATCAATACTTACTGATTTAAATAACTACACTCGACGCGTTCCTTTTTGCAAATGTCGACAAAGGTGAAGGCGATTGACAATTCAGTCTTACAGCATTCACATATAAATAACATGCATCACCCCTATTGCAGGAGTGCCGGGGGGACGGAGCGGTGTGTGTGTGTGTGTGTGAATACTGAAATCCATTCACATTTTTTTTCAGTAATTACATTCATCAGTTAATTACATTTCACATACATACAACAAAATGACACGATTGCCCTTGCAGGCTTGGGAGAGATGCGTCGTTGTCGTCGTCGTCGTCGTCAAGCTCCTGGAGGGGGGAGGGGGAGGGGGCACACGAACGCCAGCACATCAATATATATATATATTTTTTTTTAAACACAGATTTCTACTCGACTTTCAAGGCTCGGATTTCATTAACACGTGACACACGTGTTACTACACAAACAACCCTTCGATATTTTAACATGGGGATTCTAACACAACCAACACCCAACCTCTTCGATATTTGGACAGGCGGATTTCGCGTCGAGTTTTAACAAGGGGGTTTCAAAAACAGCTAACGCAGGTGTTTTTGAAACCCCACAAATCAACTACTAACGGTGTATCTCGAATGCGAAAGCTCTTAGTTGTTTACTGGGGAAATATGAGTCAAGTGGGGAATTTAGTGTCAGGACGGCAAGTTGGCCATTGTAGCTCAATGGGTTAGAGCGACTGGACGGAAACTAGGAGATCCGTGGTTCAAATCCTGGCCATGGCATTGAATTTTTCAGGTTAACTCTATCTATCATAATGAATTGGCTTAAACGCAATACAGGAGGCACTATAAGCCCAAGGTTGAAGTGCATCCGGAGCACTTATGGAAACCTGTATCAGAAAAGGCGAGGCAAGACTAGCTATTCCAAACATAGTATACAGTATGCCAGCAAAATAAGTTTTTTCCACGTCACGTTTATCAATAAATGATTTCAAATTAAGAAATATGATTTGACTGCATGCAAGATTGAAAGCAACACTCGAAGTTTATCTATCACAAGACCATTCTCGCCAATAATGAACTTTGATGAAAAACAAGAAGGAAAAGGAGAGCATATTTTCAAGTGTATCATGCAGAATGCCGCACTGAAATCAATCCATAAGCAACAAATATTTCAGAAATGCTGTTGCTACGAAGAAAGTAATTTAATTTAAGATGTGTATTTTATTAAACTTTATGTTTTTTTTCTCTAGTAAATGTTTATTTGTTCTTTTAGTTTCCCAGTTATGCAGTATTACGCACTAAAGGCCTTCTGAGACAACTTAAAATATACATTACATTTTTCCATGTATGGTGTGTTATGTTAATCGAAGTAATTAGAATCATTTTAGACAAAATGAAAACTAACAACAAACGTCCGTGTAATCTTTTGTTGAAGTGAGGAACTTCATTAAAATCAAATTGCATCCTAACGCGGTGTCTGATTTAGGATTGATTTTTTTTTTCAGACACATTGTTTTTTGATTGATAGACTCATACAGACACAAGCATGCACACACGCTTTTAGTTTGAAGGAGGGAAGATCCAGATACCTAACCTTCGGGTATATGCAGTGAAATCCCGATATAAAATGTCTGGGTCGATGAGAAACCTCCACTACCTCAGGTAAGTGGAGTTGTTCATGTTTTAAAGGCCTCAAACGTGTGCTTCCATTCAAATATTGATATAATATATTTGGATCAAATATGCAAGTGTTCTATCTACCTTGATTACGTGATAAAACTAAAAGTAAGTGCAAATTTTTACCACAGAAGTGTAAAGAATTTTTAACAGTATTTCCTTTGACAAAGTGTTTCATTTTATTGCGAATTTATGAATGAAATTTCATTTAATAATATTTCATTTCATCTCTGCCCAAAGATGACGTATAAACAACTGATACTGTTTAATGTAATTAAATTTATCTTCTATAAAGTAATAGGAATTGAATACTAGGTCGTTATAGGAAGAATATGCTCATTATTCAGCGAAATAACAATAAAAGAGAGATCATTACCTGAAATACTTTAAATAACAATTAATAATTTCTATAAGAAACTATTTTGTAGTTTTCTGTAAGTCGTAAACTTCTATACCTTTGTTATAAAGTATCTTTTATAAAATAATATAAATTGAATACTAGGTAGTTTTAGGAAAAACAGTTTAAGCATTCAATAAAGTAACAATAAAAGAGAGCTCATTATTTCAAATACTTTAAATAATAATTAATAACTTCTATAAAATGCTGTTTTACAGGTTAGTATAAATCGCGAACTTGTATACTTTTGATATGAGTTATTATTTAGCTTTTTATGGATTTTAATCAAACTGCACGGATAAGTACAAAAGTTTGCTCGACTGAAAAGTAGTATGGGTGCTTCTACTGGCAATTTTAAAGTTGGAAATTGGAAAAACCAGAAGTAGCTTGACCCAGTCAGGATTCGAACGTGCGCCCTGAGAGATGTAAACAAACCCTAAATATTTAACGGAGTGCGCAAGTCACATGAGGGTGGGAGACCCCGGCGGGTATCGATCTCGTGCCAAACACTTTCCCTGCTCGCAATATCGAGCTGCAGCCAGACGCCGTCTAGACTACAGACCGCGGTTAGCTGGATGAGAGGAGGTGGGGGGGAGGGGAGATGCTCTCAACTTCTTGCAAACCAGGTGGATGCAGCTTTTTTTTCCCTTCCTCAACCGTGAGTTTAGATTTGTTCAGATCATTACGAATGCTTGTTTTTAGAAATCAATATTTTAACCCGACAATATTTGGCATTTTCAAAATCTATAAAAATTATCAACTGAGAAAATTTGTGTAGGTGTATATGAGATATCGGAAGTCACTCAACCAAATCTAATGATTCTATAATCATCAAAGAGCACTGTTCTTCAAGAAGGGTGTAGATTCATTTCAACTCTTGATGATTATTACACTAAAAGCGATGTACATATTGAATACAGACATGTTCAAATCTCAATACCAGAACTTTTATAACAGAATACAAGGAGCAAAAAATGTTCACATGTAGCATCGAAAATGGATCTCTTACTCATGGAGAATGAGTGTAAAAAATAAAACAAAGGATAACTATTTATTCTAACATGTACATAGATCGTCATGGAAGCGTAGAGTCTTCTCTTGATTTATTTGTCAGTAATTTTTGTGTACTTCCCATGTATGCAGTATTCCTGCTCATTATCAAGGAAGAAACCGATGAAATTGATATTCATAAGTATAATAACTGAGAGCATTATTTACATGCCACAATATAATTTCGCGAATCCGTTATCTACGATAGCGCGGCTAGTGTACACAAAGAGCCGGCAAATAAAGATAGCCGAGATAAAGGACTTGCCGACATAGATTAAGTTACGCTTCTGGAAGTGATAGAATATTCCGTTTCTTTATTGTTCTGGAACAGCTCGAATTTATCAATGAGGTATTTAAGAAGGCAACGACTCGCCAAGAGTCAGTCGTGAACAAATGTCGTAAGCAGTAAACAGTTGTAGAGTGTTGTAACGAGAGATGATGTAATCAGAACGCTGTTTGTTATTGTCATCGACCTTGGTAGACTGTGTGTATGTGACGTAACGTTGTTACGTGAGAATTGAACAGTGTATTTCTACAGAAATAAAGAACAGTTGGAATATCTGCAACTCGGATTTTTCATTCTAAGAACCCACAAAATTGCAATACCTACAGAATAAATCACCTAAAACTTGCACCACCAATATTTCCGAAATGGAAAAGTGCTATTGATGTGCGGTTTCTACAGCATTGTTTGATAGAAGCTTGTAGTTTTAGCCTATAAATAGATTTTAATAACACTTAGACGCTGTGCTTTCGGAAGAAGCATATACTTTTTGAAATAAAACAATGCCTAATTACATAAAAACTCAAAATTACGGTAAATTAGAATGTTAATTGTGTTTTCCGTTGGATTCTAGTGCCAGTAGTTCATGAGATATCTTATTTTGGAACTTTTACCAGCGAGACTTGTATTGTCGCGCTGCTCAAACTGTTACCGTGGATTTATCTTTGGTAATATACATATCTCAGATAACACACTGATTACTCCACGTGGAATGAACATCTATCTGTCATTTGTGATTCCTGCGAATTCCATTGGCTGAAGTGATGCGTTCATTGGTGCGGCAGTTCCCCTCTCACACTTATAAGAATAATCAGTGCGTTATCTGAAAGGTTTCTGTTAACAAAGATAAACCGTTCGAGCAGCGCGGCTATACTACCTGTGGTAGCGCAAACTAAAGAAAAACAAAAGGGAGTGCACTGTCTCTGTGGATCCTGACAAGTAAAGAGAAATTTTATCTTCAAAGATTGTGTTTAACATGACAATCTGCAGCTTCAATACAAGCTTCTAATCCTTGTTACACTTAAGCTTGCCCCGTATCTCTTAATGGTCACGTGACCTTAATTTGCTGCTGTTGTGGTGCAGACTGTTGTGCGGTAAAAATTAGTTCGTTATTTAACATGGAGATATGCCTTTATATGTTGGAAGAGAATTGTGAAATTTATATTTTCGTAACTGTTTTAATGAAATATATTACGCAACAGAGTTGATTTATCTGAAATGCATGTTAATTCTTAAACGAAGTAAAGAGGAGGTTCCTTTGCTCTCAAGCACATGGCACGATAGCACGTGATGTAGTGATGACATATTTGTTTATATGACTTTTATTATTGACCTTGTTTGAACTGGATTAGTCATATATCGCCGTTTGCCGAGTGCGAGAGCTAAATTATTTTATTGATCTTTTATTGCGCGTGTACTTATTATATGTATAATGTCAGAGTCTAACGCCAGTTTTTCGCTGATGCATCGCAAGGGAAAACCTTTACAAAGCGGTGAAAAGAGGAATTGTGGTGCATGTGTTTAATGCACTCACAGAGAAGAATCCATCTTTGTCAGTGAGAGAAGTCGAACAGCTGTGCTCTGAACTTACAGGTGTGAGTGTTAGATGCGTAGGAACATCGCGACATGAAATTGAGACAACAGGAAAACTTACCACTCCAGGGGCGATATTGCTGTGTGGCGAAGACTTTATTTAAGGACAATCAAACTGTACCGGAATACAAATCACAAAATATACTACCTTGACGAGACTTGGGTGAATGAAGAACACACGACAAGAATGGCGTGACACGACTTTTAAGACTGAAAGACAAGCATTTTTGTAAGGCATGTATGCTAGTTTAAAAAAAATCCCAGTGAAACTTGTTTCAGTTTCATTGCTTATTCATACAGTTTCAACTTGCTCCGTTTCATTATAAACTTCATTATTTTTGCATGCCTTCATATTCATATTTGTATGATTTTATCCATCTTCCTAGCGATTATTATGACGTTTACTGCAGGTTTCCATGTGACGGGAAGGCACCGCCTATGGGCTATGGCGCGAAAGCATTAGCCAATTAGGATGGGGGGAAGGTAGTTGCACGCGGAGTGATACATGTCAGCGGGGCAAGGTTATTTGAAACAGAGATTAGTCCCTTATGGTAAGACTGCTGCATAGGTTCTAGCATTTCCGCGGAAATTTCAGAGCAAGCAGCAGTAATACGTTGTTTCATATCATCTGCTACAGCTGGCATGTCCTTGTAGACAGTATATTCTAGTTTTCCCCATAGAAAAAAAAAACAAGAAATCTAACGGAGTCAAATCCATTGAATGGGCCGGCCAAGGTACAGGTCCTCTTCGTCCAATTCATCGATTTGTAAACAATCCGTAAAGACCAGAGGAACGTCTTCTAGCATATGTGAAAGATGGTCTGTTAGTAGGCTGAGATACTTGTGCGAGTTTAGAGTTCCTTCTATGAAAAAGGGCCTACGAGCTGTTGGTTTACTAACCCACTTCACACTTTGAAACTTCTTATATCACTGGCCTCCGGGCGACATTCAAAACTCTCACCTCTGTTGCATCGCCGTTCCAGACTCGGCCTACAGTCTTCATTGTTACTCTACAAATCACTCGTTCGTCCGCTTATTACTTATGCCTGCCAAGTGTGGGGGGTCGCACCCACATGTCATCTGCGTCGTCTTCAAGTTATACTTAATCGCTTCATGCGCATCGCTACCAACGCTCCATGGTTCATCCGTAATCAGCAGCTCCATCACGAACTAGGTCTCTTACCTCTTCACGACTACATTCGCAGGATCGAACGTCGTTTCTTTTCTACGCTGCAAGAAGTTCCAGGAACTGTGCATTATAGCATCGGCATGCGCACGAGCCAGCCGTCACGCTTAAAGAGAAGACTACCACAGGACCTGCTTCTGACTAATACATCTGATTCAAGTGATTCTAGTGCTTGATGCGTGTCTTACATCTTCAATATTTACATAATTTCTTAGAGTTATTGGAGTTCTAAATTAATGTAGTTAGGGGGCGGCCTGTTAGCCTACCCCTGAGTGTTATTGTTGTTTAATGTATTATTCTGCTACCTTCCTTTCACTCTAATCTGTAAAGCATTGTACTGCTAATCGATCAATAAATAATTATAAAAAATTTTTGAAACTCCATGGACGCTGACGTTCCACCTGACGAAGCCAACGGGGATTGTCAACAGATCAATGATACATGTTTCTGCGGTTTACCTGGCCATGATTAGTAAATATTGCTTCATCACTAAACGAAGTACATGATGAATCTGGAGTATCACGCCTTAATGTCCATGTAGAACAATTAACACGATTCTCAACCCTTGATGGAGAGACATGTGATAGGGATTGAGCCTGTGTCAATGGAGAATGCGAAGTACACTTACGTGTCTGACTCATTTCACTCCCACGTGTGATTGTGTGGGAACTAATTTGCGAATCTACTGCAACAGCAGCCAAAACTCAATTTCTCCTACATTTCCAGTCACCTGTTTTTATCTGTTACGTAAAATTTGTTTCAAAATAGAACGACATGGGAAGAAAGAACAAGAGACAAGAGATCTGTAAAGGAATCTTTTAGGGTATTGATTGGAGCGTTTCCATTACGGTACACCTGTCTTTCTCTTTTTCCCTTCCCATATGTTTACAAGATTTGTATATGTTTATAAGTTTGAGACCGATTTTAAGAAGGCGCTAAAGTGAGTGCTGAAACTCTGGAAAGTAAAACATTTGTAGCATTTGTTTATGCCTGCAGCACAGTGCGAACTGAAGGAGCAAATGAATGAGCTGATATCTGCAGTTGCGACTGTTGTGCAGGCCGGAAGATAAGGGCAGTTCAAACAGAACACTGCGTACTTATAACCGGGAAATACAAGGGGGAAGACCCGAGTTGTCAGTCATCCATATGCCGACAACATTTCCGTCTCATGTGTGTAAACACTTTTGCAACATCCGCTCTGCCATTCATCATAACACACAAGTGTTTTTCTTTGATCCTGAACTTTAGAAAACAGCAACACGACTTACTAAAAGTATCTGCTGTATTTCCTAGGGCCTATGAAGACTGCTCATATAAAGATATGTTGACTTTTTCTTACCCATTTTCACACAAAACCTTATATATAATTTTTTAATCTACTCAATTTAAATGAAAACATGATGGACAGCCAAATGTTTAAAAAGCTGATCGATAGATTTGAAATCCCACTCTTTGATGGCTTTGCGATACACAAGCCAATGACCATCTAGCACTTCAGAACGTATAAAACGTGAAGATACTCAAATCATTACAGCGAATGCCTCGGAAATAGTTAACGCAGCAACTATCTTTATTTGACTTACATTGTGTACATTAACGAGAATTACACGTTTTGTGGAGCACGATTTTCTCTATTTCTTGCGATATACGGTATAAAAAGTGGGGAACAAAATACGTATTCATCTAGAAAAGAGCACTTCGCGGTCTATTTGCAGAAAATTCATGGCATACGTTTTAGCGGTTGTAAATTCATTAATCCATTTGTGAGAAAACCATAAATAACACATATTTCCCACCAAATTTACTTTTAGCCATGGGTTTAGTTGCAAACCTTTGTTTCATTTTCTTGGAAGATGTTGAATCTAAATACCAAGATCCAACTCTTCGATTTTTGGATTATGCTATTCCAGAGATGAGTCACACACGTGGGTTTTTAAAATGCCTTTTTTTAGTAAAATTTAATATTGAATTGTTGGGCGTAATACTTTTCTCCATCTAGCTACTAAAGAGACATGCTAGAAAGTGTGTATATGTAACCGAGCGCTTCCAAACTGAGAACAAAGCACTTTTTTTTATGGAAACTAATCATTTCTTCACACTAGCCGTATATAGGCCATGGTTTTTGATAGAGTCAACATGAAAAATGCAATGCCATACTCGGGATTTTTAACCACGTATCTCCTGGTTTCCGTCCAGTCGCTCTAACCCATTGAGCGACTGGACGGAAGCCAGGGTATCCGTGGTTCAAATCCCGGCCATGGCGTTGCATTTTTCATGTTGACTCTATCTAGCACCTATTTCATTGTAACCAAATTGATTGTCACATAATTGATTGGTATTGGGGTCTTTTATCTAACTATTATTGTCATAGAAGTCAAATACGACCACGACATTATCCAATGAATAGTCGAAAGGTGATTAAGTTGGCACAGAGCTTAGGGGTTTTCGAATGTGCATTCCAGTGGAAGATACAGCGTACACAATTACGAGGTTCAGTAAATCCCACGTTAGAAATGAAGACTGTGGCATTGAATTTTTCAGTCTGGCTTTACCCTTCCATAGTGCGTCCTACACGCGGCTAGTGTGAAAGAATAATTAATTTCCATTAATTGTACCTAATAGTGGTCCGAACTATAAAGCCCGGGCCTTAAAGTACTTACAGTATAGTAAGTCGCCATTAAAGTAGTTGTCTCATGTGTTTATGAGAACTCCTAAGTGGTTTACCGGGATAAACACGAGTCAGTTGGGGAATTTAATGTCATGTTGGCACGTTGACCATAGTAGCTCAATGGTTTAGAGCGGATGTATAGAGACCAGAAGATCCGTGGTTCAAATCCCGGCTATGGCATTGAATTTTTGAGTCTGGCTCCACTCTTTCATAGTGCGTCCTACACACAGGTAGTGTGAAAGAACAGTTAGTTTCCACAAATTATTTATTTCTCAACACAGTCCAATTTTCAGGATATACACTTATCCCAATATTCCTGACTGTTTTAACCTCTCCAAAAAGTAAGAATTGCCAAGCTCTGCAAAATACCCCTCTGTCTCCATAATAACCTCATATCACTACATTTTGTTCCTGCTGGCCATTTCTTCATGTTTGGGAACAGGGATAAATCGCAGAGAGCTGGGTGAGGAGAATATGGGAATATGGCAGAAATTCATAGCTCAATTGTCTCAGTTTGCCGGCAACTCCGGATGAATATACTGAGGCATTATCGTGGTAAAACAGAACTTTCTTCTTCGCCATATGGGGTCCTGTCTCCTTCAACTTCTTTTCGAATTGGGCCAAAAATCACTTTAGTATTTCCTTTTTCCAAGAAATCAATGAGTATGACAGACACCCTTCCAAAAAATCGTCGCCATCACTTTTTGGGCTGATGGAACCGTCTTTGCTTTCTTTGCAGTAGATTCTCCGGAAGCAACCTATTGTTTTAATTATTGCTTGGTTTCCGGAGTATAATGATGAATCTAGGTCTCGTCGACAGTACCAACGCGGCGCAAAAGGTCCTTCGGATTTCGCTTAAACAGCTCCGAACACAGCTTCAAAGTTGAAAGGCACAAAAAATAAGTAAATAAAAATAAAAAAATCTGTATATCTAATGGCCCGGTTTCTGGAATCTATATCAGGCCTTATCATGTAAACTTCATTTTTAACTTTATTAATTTTTAAATCAAATTACACAAAACGATTTACAAATTTTGCAGATATAATCTAGTTGCTACCTTAACGAACTAACTAAACCTAAAGATTACTGGATTCCAATAACCTTACAAATATACTCATCTAATCTATCTGAAACAGTCTTTCTTCTACTTTACTTCTACACCAACAATATAATCATATCTACATTTCTACCACAGCTTTAATTGCCATAACGAACTAGAAAGACTGTTTGCTACGATTCATAGAGCTTAGAGCTACCCGACATTCGTCTTTCAGGATAAGGGAAACCCCCGGAAAAGCCTTATCCAGGTAACACACCCTGACCGAGATTTGAACTCGGGACCTCTTGAACGTGAGGCAGACTCGCTACCATCACGCTACAGAGGCGGGCACACCCGCTTATCCACTGTGAGCAACCGCGGCACTCATCGGACGGCAGCTTTTTCATCTCCAACTTATCGTCCAAAATATGAATTGTCCTTCTCGTCGATACACGAATGGCTTCTGCCACTTTACGAATTTTCGTTCGACGGTCAGCGGGAATCATACCGTGGACTTTTGCAATGACTTCCTCGGTAACAACATCTGCAGGGCGTCCTGGTTGCTCCTCGTCAAAAACAGATGTTCGACCTACAGACTCCCATAAATAATCTGACAAAGCAGAGTACTAAGTTTTGAAAGTGAAAATCAACATTTCATGTGGTATTTTATTGAAATTAATGATAATCGATAGTTACATGGTTCGTTCTTGTAAGAATGTCATTTCACTTAAAATTATATAATGTGTGCTTTTTTAAGAATTAAAAATAAATATGACATTTCTTTGATCCTCAAAAGTAATTGGACATAACAACTTGAGTGTGATACAAAATATGGCATACTACCTTGTGACTCCCTCTCTTCTTTTCACTACTTCTCGCAGCCTATTTGGCATATGTGAACCAGGTTTTTCAGGTAGGCTGTAGAAAGTTTGCTCCATTCCTCCTGCAACCTCTCATTCAAGTGGTGCTGGAGGTAATTGGAGTCTTCCGCACGGTCTTCTCCAGTTTATCTCATACTGCTTCTGGAATTAATATCCTGGGACTAAGGGAATTGATGCAATACATGAGGACAGTTGTAAAGTAACCATAGCTGCACAATCTGGGACGTATGCTTTGGATCATTATCCTGATAAAATGAGAAGCTGTCCAAAATACCCATCATTTCTGCACTTTGTTTTAAATTTTGCTGTAATAGTCTAAGACAGACTTCCTTCTTCATAGTTATTTATACGCGGATTCCGTTTTACCTTCCGCATAATATAAGACTCCTGCCTATCGATAAGTAGTTTTGGTCGCCCTGGCTTTGCTCGAGATTCAATTCTGTCTTCATAGTTATACCGGTGAATTATGTCACTAACTGTACTTTTGCTAAGATTCACAATATTTGCTATTTGCCAGTATGTTTTGTTCTTTTCTGTTCAAAGGTACTCTACTTACCTCTGGCCCCATACTATGCTCTTTCCTTCTTGGTGCACAGTTGACGTACTTATTCTGCGATGTTGTTTTGTCTACTGACAGATTTTACCTACTCGTTTGTATTGCATTTCATTTGTGCTGTCCGATTCTTTTTGTGTCGCGAACTTACGCTGTAAACAAGGTTGAAGGGGGAAACTCTTAGTTTAGCCGCATATTCAATCTCTAAAATGGATATTCATCGCAAATGATTTTTGCTTAACACAAGGAGTACCTTGAGATTGATACACATAATCTATCCTGCTTCATAGAGCACTCAAAGTGAAATACAGCCTGTCCGATTATTTATGGGAGTCAGTGTATATCTAGCTGTTGTCTCCATGAACAGCTACCAATTTAGCTTTAATCTCCTCGCAAGTTTTCCCATTTAAAAGTAAACAGCGAATCGCTGAACGATACTACACATTCTCCATTTTAGCGAAAAAAAGGTTGAACAACTCATTGAAATGTTTGTAAAATCCAAACTAACCTATGAATCAACACTTAATTTGCTTTGACAACGTGTAACAAACGACAGTACATGATCATAAGTGCTGACACAAACTTCCCTTAGCAACACCATGTATTTTAAAACAGGAATAATTATTGAAACGCCCTCATATATACAAAAACTGAGGTACGTAATTGTATGTGTTATGACAAAGGTGTGTAAATATTTCTGTAGTAAATTGTTGAGCAAAGTAATTGTAATCCTATATTAAATTGGTTAGGATAAGACTACCGTAGAGGATATAATTGGACATAATTCTCGTATTTTTAAGCTAACACTCCAATTCCCGATTTTACCAACAGATGTTAAGACTTAACACGGCTGTTAGTCTGTTTAACAATAGTCATAACAAAAATTGCATTCTACCAACAAGTGTTAAAAAAAATTAACACTATTGAATCTCTTGTTAAACTAACAAGCCATATTGATGTTAAGTAGTTAACAATTGTAAACAGTCAAGATGGCGGGCGTGAACACAGCTTTAGATGTCGATTTGCTATGTTTAGATCGTCTAAATGGCATTCGTAATAGAGTACGGCCTATGAGGAGAACTGATTTTGAGGAGCTACCAGAAGATTTTCTACAGAGATGTAGACTGTCAAAACAAGTTGTTATGAAGGTTACTGCGGAAGTACAAGAGAGGTTAGAACATGCATCGAAAGGAATATGCCACTCTCGCCTTTGTTTCAAGTATTAATAACCTTAATAACCTTTATAATTCACTGAATTCTGAGGATAATACACTACCTCCCGTCTTGAAACGTTAGTCACTCGTCACTTCTGTCCTTCTTCGCACCTCATTTTAAATTTACGTAACACTTATGAAGTTGCTTCATACTTTTGGTTGTGACATTTGCATTCTAATTAAACTCGTTTCCAATCTTTTCCCATGTCACATATTTCTCTTTCACATTTACCGCATCCGTCCTCTTATTTTCCACAATATCCTTATATTTAGTCACTAAATCAACTATTATTTCTCCATCGATGAGAAATTTGTTCACAGCTTCTCTTCTGATTTTGTTCACCCGCCATTTTTTCAGCTGTGTGTAAACGAAAATAAAAACAAAAGTACATCACAGTAGTTAAAAATCTAATAGATAATATTCATCCACAGCCTTCTGTATATGTAATATTTACAAATCTCTCGGCGTTAACACGTTTGTTAACATTTTCAGAAAACAAGTTGGTGAAATGCAAGAATTTTAACACTTGTTAACTCTGTAACAATTGTTACGTTACATTTGTTAACGTCAATTTTAACATCTTCTGGTGAAATCGGGTACAAGAATACCGTAATCACTCAACTTTGTCAAGGGAAAAATTACATTCACAGTTCCAGAGGAGTAAACCTTTATTGTAGGCGGTGCCGTAGCCGAGAGATTAGACTGACCGTCTAAGACCAAAGTAATTCGATTCCAGGGGATTGCATATGTGGTTTGTGATAGACGAAGTAACGTTTGTGTGAATTTTCTCCGGGTTTTCCCGATTTCTTCGCCATTTATTCCATCAGTTCTCTTCCGCCATTTGCCCACCTCGGTAGCGTAGATGGTAGCGTGTCTGCCTCACGTTCAAGAGGTCCGGAGTTCAAATCTCGTTCAGGGTGAGCTACCTGGATAAGGTTTTTTCCGGGGGTTTTCCCTTATCCTTAAAAACGAATGTTGGGTAGCTCTAAGCTTCATGTACCCTGGACACGCTTCAGCACCATTTCATTCACCGTCCGATATGACGGTAAAAAAAAAATCTCTGAATTCTCTTTCACCATTTCCTTTGTTACTGTTACCTTCATCCTCACTCTTATAACAGAAAGCAGGCTGATCCCCCGTTGATGGTTCTCTGCTCACACCCCCAACTCCTGGTTATGATAGCCGCATTCTCCGGCTGGGACACTAACCACATCTCATTCTCCGCTACCGCTCCCCACTCTTGACGCCCGTTGTGGGCCGAGATGGAGGTTGTGGTGATTGGTCGGTGGGCCTTGACCTTGCATGCATATTGTGCTAATCGAGTCTAAGCAGGAGATAACTTCAACGCATTTTTCGTGAAAATAAAGGCATAATGTTAAAAACAGGTCACGTGATGGCGAAACACTAATTTAGAGAATATGACACGAATATGACGGTTCCAGACGCGAAAAGTTTATCCAATAAGGGAACAGCAAGATCAAGAGACATTCTCAACAAATACTTAGTCAAACAATTGCCGTTCATGTTTTAGATGATGCATTCTGTTATTTTTACGTCTGAGGTACTCTCGAGGTAAACGAAAAAAAAGAGTGCCGGAAAAATTAAGTTTGGACTGACGTGCCTAATTGAAACACGCCGACATTGTCGGCAACTACCACCATGAAGAATGCGCGGTTTTAAAACGTCAGTAGTAAACAGCTGTTACTTCCGCTGCCTTAGTCGGGACGTGAAGTACTGCGTCATCAGTGCACGAAGGTGGGATTCAGTAAAGCATGCTTATTCGACTTGCTTCATATAGCGGCAATAGGATAGTTCTCTGGAATACCAATTTAACATTTAAAGTCACATATGTAAATAAAAATGTTAAGTGCCTCTTAGATCATCTCAGACTTGAGATCTACGCTAAGTTTTATCAAGTCCACGCCCATCCTGTAACCAGAACCAGTATCTAAATAGCTAGCGACTACGTAGAACACTGCAGTCGGTGAAGGGACCTCAAAACGTACTAAAACAACAGTGAGATGCAGCTCATCCAGCCAGGTGTCTATCAAACAGCTGAGCAGCTATTTCACAACCTGAGACTACATTACAAACCTTATATAAGGCCCAAAGACCGGGGTTCGAATCCTCACCGAAGCGTGTTTGTTTTATTAAGCCTTGAAGAGAGTAAATGTATCTTTAGTGACTACAGCTTGACCAATTTGTTTTTTCGAGTAGAGGAAATTTGGGGTCTGTAATTAACATTCCCTATATTCATTCACCTGACGTCCCGGGGAAACCCCGGAAAAGGAATATGGGATCAGGATGCTCGGATCGAGAAACGTGGCTCAGGCGGTTTCATCTTTGACCCGCATTTGGGAGGTCCGGATTCGATTTCTGTGGCCCACCTACCTTACCTATGGGTACTTTCGCGCATATCCCAGGTCGCCAGGCAAATAATGGCTAGGTTAATTGCATCCTTAGAATTTCCTGACTCTACATTTCATCTCTCATCTGGAGGCCTCTTTCAGGGTAGAAGTATCGCTGGGTGTCTAGCACTGCAGGGCAGAATGACGCACTCCCTGTCAAACACTTCCTCCGGTAGGACGGTCTCTGGGTGGTCCGTTTTAGGACCACGATGAGTGGAATACCGGTTATACTGACCTACAGGGGAGTTTCCAACTGATAAATATTAGGGACACTGCCCTCTGCACTGTCGTGGCTCCTCGTAACAGCCACCCTGTCTCTTCTCGCCTCATTCTTCCTCCCGGGCGCCCCACTGGGGGACAGAGGTACCATAGACCAAGTTTGAACCTCAATGCCGATTACCATCCGTAGCGTAGTGCAGTCCAGGATGCTCAGTCACGGTAGGAGAAAGCCACTACTAGTCATATTCGCTATCGGCTGGTTAAAATACAGCATAGTACACGATCAATGCCCGCCTCTGTAGTATAGATAGTAGCGTGTCTGCCTCACATTCAGGAAGGTCCCGAGTTGGAATCTGCGTCAAAGTGAATTACCTGGACAAGGTTTATTCCAGGATTTTCTCTTATCCTGAAGAATAAATTTTGGGTAACTCCAAGCCCTATGAACCCTGGACTCATCTGAGCATCATTTCACCTATTTCATTCATCGTCCGATATGACTTAACGTTGGAGGACGAAAATTTAAAAAATAAAGAGGCACGATCAAGTTTGGCAAGCGCCCCGAACATTTCAAAAGCCGAACCGAGAGGAATGGCTCAGGCAGTTTAGTCTGTGACCCGCATTCGGGAGGTCCGGGTTCGATTCCCGTGGCTGTCCTACCTGACTCATGGTTTCTTTCGGGGACTTTCCAGGTCGCTAGGCGAAAGCTGGGTAGGTTAATGACATCCCCCGAATGTCCTGTCCCACCATTTCATCTCTATTATCATCTCTCATCTGGTGGTCTGTTTCAGGGTAGAAGTGTCGGTGGGAGTCTCGGCGGTGCATGGCAGGATGATATGCTTTGAGTGAACCACTTCCTCCTCCGGTAGTTCGATTGCCCGTCTTCGAACCGACTGCTGGGACCCTCTTCGAACCACAGTACGGGGGAATATTAAACTGAGATCTACTCCAAACGTCCGAAGACGCCGGTCTCTAACACCCGTATGACGATGGAGGACTCTGGGGTTCTTTCCTTAGGGCAATATCTACGGTCTATTAAGCTTTCCCCCTATCGACAACGTCAAGACGGGATGGAAGTGGATATGCCACTTACGCGCGTCAACCCCGCATGGAAGACTACCGAAAAAACCTCGCTGGGGCCACCTGGCGATCCAACACACCTTCTACTAGCTCTGCAGGCTAGTACCCGGGACTTCTGAGGCAACGCTCTACGTCCTCCGGGTGGCCGAGGCCTAGCCGGAGGTACCGGATCTCCCGCCCGAAGTTCTTCTCGTAACGTCAGAGGTACCAGTGTGCTAAGGGTGCACAGCGCCCGCACCACGGCAGCTGGAGGGGACGGATCCCTTCTCCTACGGAGAGTATGGGGGAATGTTCGTTGTCCTGGCCTGCCGGGAGAGGTTTCTAAGTAAAAATGCAGGGACCCTGCCCTCTGCACTTTAGTTGCTCCTTGGAACGGCCACCCTCTGTCTCTTCTCGCCTCATGCTTCCTCCTGGGAATGCCCTACTTGAGGGCATAAGGTACAATAGACTAAGCCTGGTCGCAGTGCCGAATCACATCATAAAAAACAAAAACTGAAAGCCGACCCTACTATAAATCAACTACTTACCGAGAGTGAACGGCTCTACGTGGTTGGGCGGATATGGAAAAACGTACTTGTGAAATGTACCCGCATTTGGAGGGTCGTCCCGCTGCTTATTCCGGGATTACTGAACCACACGAAGTCTGTCATATATTCATTCGTTGGTCAATTTCGCAGTTTATCCATGTAAGAGGATACACACGGACTCACTGAATTGAATATGTTACCTAAAACGCAGACAGGTTAGCATGATCAAAAAACAAATGTTTCAAGTAGTTACAGGATGAATAGGTTCGCAGAGATGCATAGAAATAATTCCCAGCAAGACTCATGCCTACCAGACTACGTGGAAACCCACGGTGTGCTCCTACAGATAATATGCAAACAGATAAGCGAGACTGCCCTTTAAACCAAACAATGTCTTAAATCATTTTCCAAAAGAACGGATTAAAGTCCCTCTTATCCCATAGTATTTACCACTGTTCTTGGTGTAGTATCTTTGTTTACCTTTATTTACCTTTATTAGCACTTTTACGTTAAGGTTAAATGCAAAAGTGTATCCACTATGTAACGTATTTTTCATTTTTTACGCTAAAAATGTGACTGAATACTTACAACGATTATTCAAATATTTGATTTCATCACATAACCTCAAGTCATTTATAAATTAAAAATTAAGATGCGCGTCCTTTTGCGGAATTGCAGTGCAGTTCGTTAAAAATATTTTCACTCCTTATTTTGCATTGATACCACAACAATATATCGTCATGATCAACAATTATATTTTTTCTATTTCTGTTCACAAATTCAAAACCTATGTCGCGAAGAATGGTGTAGAAGCTCGTTTTTCAAAGCTCGGCTAAATTGGATCCTTGTTTGCTGCTTGAAGCACTTTTGTAATTGCGATGGCCCGTTTCTTTCAAAGAAACTATAAATCTTGCGACAGGTAACTTTTTACAAATTCATCAAATTATCCTCCCACAACTGGCTTCTTTCGTTTTTGATGTTTTCCTGGAGTGGAAAACCGGCTTTTTTTTACAACCTCACTTTGAGCGGCATTGATATTTGGCGCTGAATCTCCGGTTAATTCTGATGACAAATTAACAACGTCCTCAATTGCTAATTCATCCAATTTGGAAAGCACATTCAATATAATTATTTTTTCGCCACTTTTTAAATGTTTTCCTCTGTGATGTTTTACATACTTCATGGAAGCCTCCATGTTTTAAAGTGATTCTCTTTCCACTTCGTTGAAAACTGCGCAAGCGCAGCGTGTGCTCTAATTAATGCATACAAATTACACTTACATTTACCAAATAAAAAAATTAATTACTGTTTCACTTTTGCACTTGTAATAATGTTATGATGTTTATATATTTTGCATTATTTGTAAGGTCTTTAAAAATGATATGCGAACTATATTTTTCATACACTGAGAGATATAAGGCTAAACAGCCAATGATGTTGCACACGTACACGTCCTTTTATTTACATTGCCATATAAACTAAGGTCGGCTCCGGTGTAGTGGAGGGGAAACGCTCTTAAATGTATGGTACATATATACACGGTGTTCATTTTTATCTGTGATTTACCGCGCAAAATTTGACGTCAACAATAGTATCGCTGCTGTAGCGAGTTTATATAAGTTTCCCCTAGCGACTTGAGATAGTATTTGATGTGCTGACAGCAGCTCTGAGACCTCCCTCTACCGGCAGGTAAATATACTATTTGAGAGTGGGTATGCCCGCGTAATATGAAGATGTGTAATTTCACCTGGTTCGTAGATACATTAACTGTTATACTTCGCTTTAATCAATGTGAACACGACTTACCTTGCAATTTGGTGTTTCTCTATGAAGATAATATATAATTTAATATAATTTAATAAAGGAATACCAAATTAATAACAGTATTAGTTTCAAAACATTTTAGTAAAGCAACAGATATGTTTGTCCTTTCAACAGTGCACGTCGTATCGAACGATGAGTGAGTGAATGAGTGAGTGAGTGAGTGAGTGCATTAAATGGGTGATATGATACTCAAATGAGTCCAGAGTTCCTAGAGCTCAGAGTTACCCAACATTCGTCTTCGTAGCATAAGGGAAAACCCTGGGAAGGAAACCTTATCCAGGTAACTTATTCTTAGCGATATTCGAACTCGCGACCTCTTGAGTGTGAGGCACACACGGTACCTCACACCATGGAGGCGGGCAAGAAACAGATTGTTTATACTATATATTGTGACTGCGAGGGTTACGTAGAATAAATCTGGTTTACAGAAATTTAAAACACTATTGCAGTAAAATGACGTGAAATTGACAATCAGCTGTTTTCAAGGTCGACTCGGTGCTCTGTCGTACGTAAACAAGTGAAAGAAATCACTGCGGTACACTTCAAACGTCCACTGTCGCAATGACCGTCACACAACTGCCGATTCTAACATTTTGCCGGTATTTATACCTCCCAGTCATTGTTTCTATAAAACCGTTGACCTTCCGAGAAATTTCTCGGCAACAACAATGGACCGAACGCTCTGGAACGTCTCTGTCTCTTTCTCTCCTGCCCACGCGTCCGACTTCGGCTTGTCGCGGCAGCTCAATAATGCCACACGTTGACAATATTTATTATGAAAATTAATTATTCTTTCACACTAGCCGTGTGTAGGACGTACTATGAAAGAGTAGAGCCAGACTGAAAAATGCAGTGCCATAGCTGGGATTTCAACCACGGATCTTCTGGTTTCCGTCCAGCCGCTCTAACCATTTGAGCTACTATGGCCAACGTGCTAACATGCCATTAAGGTAGTTATCTCATGTGTTTATGAGAACTCCTAGTGGTTTACGGGGGAAAACACGAGTCAGTTGGAGAATTTAAAGTCATATAAGACCTGAAGCTTTCATGAATTTAATTTCATGTTGTCACGTTGGTCATAGTAGCTCAAATGGTGAGAGCAGCTGGACGGAAACCAGAAGATCCGTCGTTCAAATCCCGACTATGGCATTGCATTTTTTCAGTCTGGCTCTACCCTTTCAATATTTATTATATTACTTCTAGATTGGAACCAGACACTTTGTAGCGTCCAGTATCTCTCTTTTTGCGAGTAATTGATCCTGTATTTTGTAAATATTTGATGCACCTATGGGTTTTAAAAGACATAAGGATACCAACATTAATAAAGACGTTTTAATTAAATGTGAGAATGACAAAACATTTAAATCATAAACTGATCAAACAGAAGATGTTTATGCTGCAAACAAAGGTATGTCAATTTGACGATACCTGGACACTTTTGACAACATTACGCTCCAAGGAACTTGTCTGAATGCCAGATAGCGTTGCATAAACCCTCTATGCAGTGATTTAAATTATATTTATATGTCGCATCAATTTTAATACCGGTACGAAAGTAGCATTCAACCTTGAAGACGCGGTGCTCTGTCTTCATATCCATGGAGCTAACCTTAGAGTAGAAATGTGCTAATTATACATATATACTAGGATATTAATCACTATTACTGTAAGAGGGGTGAAAGGGGAGGCTGGTTGTATTAGTTATCGCCGCAACCACACTCAGAGCGCTGTAATTTGCTTACTGTTCTGCAAACATCACAGCTTCTTGGCCGTAGAGGGCACTGTGATTTCAAGGTAGACTTACTAGTCAATATGACGTCATTCTTGCTCTATCGGAGGGCAGGGAACCACAAATAAAAATGAATACCGTGTATAGAGTATTCTTTGGCTTGTATTGACGGCTAGGGATGAAAATGCGAATTGCTCAGTACAATTCGAAACAAATAAAATTTCATGGCAATATGTTATTTAATCCGTATATCTGTCTTTTAATGTTTACCGCAAACAAATATCATTACGGAGAGGTTGGGGGAAGCGAGGTAGTCAGGTGTTTGAAACAAAACGTTACATTTTGATCCTCGGGAATCCCAGTGTTTTGTTCCCTGTAATTCTTCTGGATTGAGGCCAGTCTCTGGGAGCAACTTGTTTTTGCATATGCAGAATATAAAAATAGAAGTCAGATCGCACGGTGTGAAAAGTTCAAGCAACCGTTGCCCCATTCCTTTACAAGTTGGTGGCAGGGCTGTCCAGGCTGCCAGTATTCCAACTCCATTACGGTCTATTTCTCATAAAGGTTCTACATATTCGGAATACATGGTTTGTTTTGCAGCAGTGAGAAATAAAGGAATTAACTGTCACACTTTCACGTTTGTTGAAACGCCACCATGTCGATTTATTATATTATTATTATTACATAAAACCTAGGCTTAGATTTCGCTGAATGTAAAATCATTGAAAATTGCATTATAAAAAACGATTCAAAAATAAAGAAAAAACATAATAATCACACAAAAGGCCTCTAACAGAGATTTATTAGTTTATTAACATTATTTTTCATACATTTAATTATATGTGAGCTTAGTTGTTGTTTTTCTTAGTTCTAAAACTAAATATAAGAATAAGCATGGAATTAGCTATAAACTAAAACGTATGTACTAGTATGTTCCATGCTGTTTGAAGAACTTGGAAAGAAAATTGAAAAACGTCTTTTTTGAAGCTGGTCTTGCACCTGTAGAATTAATTATTTTGGGTTTTAAGATTATGTAACACAACGAAAGAAATCTGATTACAAAAACAAAAAATGGGCAAAATGGTGCAAAAATTGGAAAACAAATTACTCTTACACTTATTTTGAGACATAGATAAGTATATAGTCACAACCGTATCATTGCCGCAGCTGTTCCCGAATTTCATCCCGCAGGAGTTCCTTTACATGCCAGTATGTCTATTCAGAATGAGGGTATCGCTTTCAAGTACAATAAAAAACCATTGGTTTTGTCAGAATTTGAACCCACGACCTTGGAATCACTAGGCCTGCGCCCTCCTTGGTAGCGTGGTGGTAGCATGTCTGCCTCACGTTCAAGAGCTCCCGAGTTCGAATCTCGGTCAGGATGAGTTACCTGGATAAGGTTTTTTCCAGGGTTTTCCCTTGTCCCATAAGACGAATATCGGGTAACTCTAAGCTCCATGGACACCGGACTCATTTGAGCATCATTTCATCCATTCCATTCATCGTCCGATATGACTAAACGTTGGAGGACGTAAATTACCCAAAAAAAAATTTAGGCCCGTACCTAATAATTCAGCCAGCAGATCCACTAGTTTAGTTTATGACTAAATTTTTTATCATAATGATACTTGTTAGATTAATAATATCCACCGTTTCATTCATAAACATATTTATATTTTTCCAAATTAGCCATTAAATAGAAAAGTGTCTTTTCCCCCAAGAAAACAAGTAAAGGCTTACAATTGTGCTCCTATTTCTCAAATGAATAATGATATTTATTTATGTTTGAAAATATCAAAACTATAAGACTGTTGATACGTAAATACAAGTAAAATACACGTAGAAACGTATAAGATGCAAAGAATATGGTAAAACAATGGCATAAAGCTGAAAAGACGTCCTAAAATAGAACACTACATAAGACAACTAACACTTGTCAATTAAATGTGTATTTCCAAATAATTTGGGAGTCCTACACCGTGGCGTAGCGGAAAAGGCAGAATGCCTTCGTCCCTGCCACGGAAAGCGACCCGGGTTCGATCCCACCCATGGGGTGCGGATATAGGATATAGGACTGGTGTCCTCTCAGCATCGTGAGGAAAGTGAGGAGCTTGCGCCAGGTAAGCGGCCCTGGTCACGAAAACCAACATACCGGCTGGGAGATGCCGAGATGCTCACCACATCTCCTCCCTGTATCGGTTGGATGATCGTCCACCTCTGCCTGCGTAAGTGGGCGTGAGGTCGACAGTCTTGTTGGTAGGCCTTGGTCCTCTTAGGGCTGTTGTGCCAGGGTTTATTATGCAGGTATAATCTGGGACCAGTAATAAAGGCTTATGCACACGCTAGCATAACAATGTAACAATTAAAAGAAGATGCGTAATAACAATAACAATGCGGACCCTCATAACTTAGGAATAGAAATGTTCCTTAAATACTTAAACTGTGGACTTAACGTTCCTTAAAATGCTACGTTATATATGTAAATGACATAGTATTTACAGTACTATGAAATACGCATATAATACATAGTTTGGCAAAATCTAAATTCTTAACTTGTTCCGAAGGCTTCAAATGCCTTTTGTTCGGTAATTCTACTTCAAACTTAATTTGAATTAAACTATTCACTCTGAAGAAGACTGAAAAACATTGAAAATAGGGGTTAACTAAAGAAAATAAATAAGGAATACTCTTCACAAACAGAAGTGAAAGAATATTTCGGTATTTAAAAAGAAGTATTTGTTGTTATTTGGCAAATAGTTGTTCCTTTATACGTTTGCTGACCAAAATAGCTGGTTATAACGTCTGAGATCAGGTTCTATACCCGACAGACGTTGCATTTTTCGTGTTTTCCTTGTCGATAGATAAATACTGCGGTGGTTTCTCACCTAACATGATTTCCTTTCCATATTTCCTTTCTAAACTTTCAAATATGCTTTTGGTCTATTGGCGTGTGGCGGTGCCGGACAGATGGCAGGGATGCTTGCTCAAAGTAATGAGTACTCCGCAGGGACACAGAGGTCTACTTGGTCGTCGGGTAGCACTCGCCCTCTCTAGGCAGCTCTAACGGTAGGGCTGGTCTTCAGTGCATCTCTCTGGCCTGCCTGCCTAAAACTTGTAGCCTCTTGTAGCTCCTTCACTTCAACCCTTCCTCCTGGGGGCGGGGCATCAGTTACAATAGGCCTATATAGATCACCTGTACGAAATTTCTTTTCAGTTGTATAACTCCAACCGCTTGACACATTATACAAAGGTTACAAAACCTTTAAACTGTGTTCAAGATCTTACTGGCAACACAAAAGATGTTCGTGCACTTTTAAAAATTCCAGCAGCCAAACTAATGGAGGAGACATTTTCATTTTAATATCTATGACTGATATTACATTTTACATTTGCGATTTTCCAGAGTTTGCATTTTATGGGTTTTACATTTTTTGGACAATTGCACAAAATTTTCATTTTTTTAAAGAGCGATATCTACGCGTTTAGCGGTTTTTTATGTATATTACCTGAGAATTACATTGAATTATTATTTATATAAGGGAGAAATAAGTTCGTAAAGTAGGAATGGTAGACTTTTGCTGGATTTACTAATAAGCGTCTAAGTTTTCATTTATGAATTTATTTCTCAGTCATTTTCATGACCACATTTAAAAATAAATTGAATTACCAAAGGGAAACGCCCAGCTTTAAAAATGTGTTCGGTGTAAAATTACAATTTTAGAATGTAAAGCATTTACTTCATATATGATCATAATCATTATGGTAGTTATATATATATATATATATATATATATATATATATATATATATATATATATATATATATATATATCTTTCCTTATGTAATCAGGCACACCTCGCACACTTTAACAGCTTTTACTCCAAGTAAATGCCTGAAATTAAACTATATTAATATATAAATAACAACTGAACTTTGGGATAACAGTATATGAACTGTCAATACAGGCAGGTATTTTTTTTTTTTTTTTTTTTCGTTTCACAATTAAATGGAAGCACGGGTGATGAAAATTAAAAAAATGAACTACAAGGGGAAAAAATAATCTCGATGTTTAGTAGCACGTTGTGGATTGTTTATTGTCAGTCAAGTGATGAGTTTGTCATTGACACAAAAGTGGCCTCAGATAATTATATTTCTGCCTACAGCTTCCGAATCAATCGATGATTGGCAACCCCTGAAGTGGATATCATCCAAAAATCTCGCGTCCAACATTGGAAATTTAGTGCACTGCAGAATACTTAGCACACATTCCTGTATCTTACTTGCCAAGTAAATACATGTCTGCTCTTACACGATCCAACCAGAATATGGTGGTTTGTTCAGCAGCTGCCATGAAATATCCAAGCAGCAACTACTGTCGTGATGATAATCCAAAAAATAGAATGTTTCTTGAGTAACGGTTACTTTCTCTAGCACTTCGTTAAATATTAATTGAATATTTTAGGAGATGTACCACCTGAAAAGCTTTTGAACAATGTGACTGGTCACAAGACACTTGATTTACGTACAGACAACCCAAAATTATACTAACTTTGTTCTACCTCTGTTTTAATCGAAATTGACTATACTTTCTTATTTTAAAGCAAAGCTACACTGAAAATTCGCCGAAAACATTGGAAAAATGAATTTTTCGTTTTTTTTGGTGGCATTTTTGGTAGCTTAGACTGTGTAGTAATATATGGCTTGCTATTTTTATCATTTGCACCATTTTAGTCCATCACGTGACAATTTATAGAGACCTTTAACATTACTTTAAAATTAATTTTCTGAGAAACATTTTTTAACACTTTTCAGTATACAAAATGCCTCACGCGTCCAAGTTTTTTATTTAACTTTGTGAAACTTACAAGATAGGTCCATAATATGTAACTAAGAAACTTTACATTACCCTTTTTTGTTATAGTCATGTTTTCAAAATTATATGGTGTTAAGGAATAAAAGAGTGAATGTTTTCAAAATTTTGAGAGAAAACACATGGAAAATATTTTAAAATAAATGCTACAAGAATATTCCAAAAATAAGAATGTGGGTCTTTTAAAATTGCTCTGTACTAGCTGAAAACAAAAATTCAGCTTAAAAGCTCAAATTTTTTGTCGCCCAGAACATTTTATACATCGAGTAATTTTTACAATATTTTCACTAAAATAATTAATAGTTAATGAAGTATTTGGTGCAGCAACATGAAAATTTGCATGCAAATTCAAAATGATATTGTGGCTGTAACAGTACTTTTGGGTTATGTTTGAAGTATGAAAGGTTTATAAATTTATAAAAACTGATTATGTAAATATATTTAATAATTTAAATATGTAAAAATGTATGTAATTGTGTGATTGGCCTAAATAATAATGGTATGACGTAATATGACGTAATGTGGTGACGTGCCATTGGATCGGCCAATCACAAAATTAAGAGAAGTAACAGTAGTTACGATAAGTCAGTAATCTTTAGGAGCAAGATATGTTCTTCAGAGTTGAATAGTGACGATAAATCAATAATCTTGTTTTAAAGAGAAAGAGATTTTTGTTGTAATGGTGGAGTGTGATGAATACTGGTACTAGGTCAGGAACATTTAAGTTATAATTTGAATCTGTATAAATATAACCAATTACAGAATTTGACTTCTTTATTCCGAACCACGCCTTGAAACACAGATGTCTCATGACTCTTATTTAGAATAAGATGATACAATTGGTGACCAGAGGAAATAGAAAGCCGCAAAAACTCACACGAGAAGAGAACGAATTGTGCGTCCAACATAGAAATCCTGTCCCAAATTGCACCCGAACGGCTGATGAAGACGAAGATAAATTAACTACGGCCACAAATTCCTGTTACATGGCTAAATTTTCATAATAATAGGTTTATTACTATATAAGTTGGAATTTTCAGTGTATCCTCGCTTTAAATGGAACACTATATTCTTTTTACATACTCACATAGCATCATTTAAAGAATTTTCAAAAAGTACCACAATTATCCCTCTATAAAATTCATTACCGTTAAAAAAAATAGTGTACGCTTAACAGAGTAAAATGTTTCTTTTTTCTGTGAATTGATTGTCCTTTGTTTTAGTCTATAATTTTTTGTATATTCGTGGAATACAAAGCTGTTTATTTGACCGAGTTCTGCTACTTCCTGACTTAACTTTCCCAGCAATAAACATATAGAAAAAACAACAAAGAAATAAAACCAAAATAAGTGCGGTTACCCTTCTAAATTGTGTTCAAACTAGTAGCCCTTGTTTGATCTACAATATGATAGTACGTCATAGAAACAATTTAAAGAAATACTTAACTAGGATTTAGGAACGTCTCTCGTCGCTTTCATTGTTAGATCGTACAAGGTGTTTGGTCTGTCTCGATATAGCACTAATATCAAATGGTTCCGTAAAATACGTTTTAAGGCAACAAATCTGAGGATTTTGCTGGCCACTCTGCGTGACCTCTCCTACCAATCCATTGTTGTGGAAATTAAAATGGAATTTTTATTTACGGACGCTCTTTAATTACTGGTTCTTAGCGTTCCTCTCTGTTAAAAACTACTAGATTTTCCTCAGGGACCTTTGCGAGTCGTAAATATATGGGATCCTTTGGATGGAAGACATGCTAAGGATTTTTACGCCCGAAAACATCCATCGTCCTTCGCCGGGTGTGAAGCCGCTTTCTAGCATCTTACCCCAAGACCATGGTTAAGTAGTGACGAACAATCTGTGAAATTGAGGTGGAGCTCACAGAATTTAAAAGGTGAACTGCATTATTTTTATTATTGTTTTGGTTTTCTTGTTTTGAATTGTGTGTACTTGTAGAAGATATATTGAAGAGTAATGTCCGAATCTGATAAAACGTGCGCGCGCTTAAAGTACTTCAGTCGCAGTCACTTCAAGTTAAATCAGAAGCAATGACTGTGCTTTCATGGATTAAAACAAGAGACAATGAAATCACAGGAGAGGACAAGATGAATCGTTTTCTTCCGTTAAGCCCGCACTGATCTTCTTTTAACAGTAGTGAATTTTAGGGCAGTACCGATTTTGGGTACTTTTAAACATCTTTTAGAGTACTGTCCAGATCTGTATAACATATAGAGTGTTAAATTTAAAACAAGAAACCAGTAGTAGTAGAAAAATCTAATGTACTTTTAAGTTCCTATACATGACCATGTACACCGAGTTTTGTGTTATCAGTCATATTCTTCAAAAGTTATTTAGGTGGTGCAAGACTTTTAGCTAAACCTGTACATTTTTTGTTGTAAGATTAGTTACTCGTTGTACACTAGCTTGTTGGGATGATGCAAGTGTGGCAAATTCGCAGAACGAAATGTGTATATGTGTATACTCCTGCCGTCCTAAGAAGAACCTACTGCTAAGCTACTCTTGTGCATACAACTTGTTTGAATGTAATATGGCGTAACACATGCGTGAAAGTGTCATTCTCGTCTGTCACTCTTGTGCACGTAGGTGCGAAGTAATACAAAAGGTGTGCTTCTTAAGACGGATGCAGTATAGTGTTAATCGCCCGCTTTTACTACATGCGGCACCGCAGGCGGTGACACTGATGATATATGAGATGAAGATGGAGCAGCTGTGGAATGAGATGGCGGGGGAAACCGGAGATCCCGGAGAAAACTCATCCTAACGCCATGTTGTCCACCACAAATCTGAAACCCGGGCCGCTTTCTTGAGAGTCGAGTGGTCTAACCACTCAGCCACGGTGCTGTCCCCGCAGCGCGAAGATTGAGACCAATGTTCAGTGTTTTATACATACTTCCAAAGCATTTAAGCGCATGTATGTGTTTTCCCTTAATTTGAATTTATAAAGATATTTACGCGAAAACAAAAATAATTTATTGTCAGCTGTTCTAAAGCAATATCAAGGTCATACGCACGCGTATGGTAGTGTTGGACAAGCCAATCAGATGGCTTATAGCGCCGAAAGAGTTATACTTAAATATTATGGGAATAAATTGTAAATGCTGGGGCGGTTCCCCTCCTTGTGGTTTGGATTTATATCACACGATGCGGTGACATATCTGAAGTTGGATTCGCCCCTTCGTGAGGTCTACGCCCCACATGCGCAAAAGTTTCGCGCTCCCTCGGTGTGGCGATGCGTGTAGAAGCCAAACCTTACCTTGAAGTGGAAGCGATGAACCTTTCGTCTAAAAGCCGTGAAGATGAAGTTCTCGAAGATTTCTCTAAATCTTCTCTCCGGCAGCTGCGGTGAGCGATGAGATGTGAAACTTCTCAGCTGTGGTATCGATACAAAAGGGATTTCACTTTTAGACAACTATGGAATAAAATAATTAACATAGTTTCACTTAACTTGGAATTATATTTCTTGACATCAATTTCTTCTTTACATGCGACTTTTTCCACTGATGTATATAGTCCTTTACTATATTTTAATTTTCTCCTTTTATTTATAAATGATGCAACGGTTTTTACTTAAATTATTTATCCAATAACTTCTCGTAATTACAAGAAGTCTTTTACCGAAAATACGTCTACCCTCTTCGAAGGTTAAAGCCAGAAGAAAAAAATTAAGGATAAAATCATTGGTTCTTTTTTCTGTTTTTGTTGCTAAGCCACCGCAATACTTAATTCTGATTGGTCCTACGTCACAATTTGGGATTTCAATAAACCTATGCATTTGTTGTATCATCTATATGATCTGCTTGGTTATTAACTTAAGTTGAATTACAGATGGTCATGTTTACTTAATATGTCCATGTATATAATATCAGCTTTAATGTTGACAAATAAAGGGAAGTAAAAAGAATAAGATGTAAATGGCAAAGTTCAACTATCAAATATGAATATACTACATGTCTGCACAATAACATACATACCACATCAAATATATTTTATTGATATCTAGTATAAAACACCGAAAGATACAACTTACACACAACAGTGTGAGGTGTAAGCGACAAAAAATAACACTATCTTTAGAAAAGATATACAAAATTCATTCAAAGTGTAAAGGACTTCACAGGCTATTCACAGAAGATTTAAGATACACTTTATTTTTGTCATACAAATACCTTAAGCATGGATATTTTAATTAAAACTGTTAGAAGAATGTTTAGAAAATCAAAAATAATGAAAAAATGCACGTGCCAAGTGTAATAAAATTAGCATCATTGTATTTTATCAAAATACAAAAATATAATAAATATAGGATATCAACTGCTAATTTAATTATAATATTAGTTTTTAAAATTAATAATTAAATTTTGTTTCCTTTGAATATTTGTATTTCTGGATTAAAAAACATTTTTTTTTTAAATTTTAATCTATTAAAAGTAAGTTTTATACATAATGATCAATGAATAAGTGAATGAATAAAATTAGTTAATAATATTAACGAAATCATAACTAAATAATTAACGATCATGCATTTTGGAGATAATAAGAGAGAGAGAGAGAGAGAGAGAGAGAGAGAGAGAGAGAGAGAGAGAGAGAGAGAGAGAGAGAGAGAGAGAGAGAGAGAGAGAGAGAGAGAGAATGTAAAGTGTGATCTGAAATGGGGATTTGCTTGATGTTGGCTTAAGTATTATGAAGATGCCAAACTCGTATAGGTTTGTTAGTTATGAAGCAGAGAACGGCCTCACACTGACTTTTTCTAAAAATTATTTTTTGATCCACTACACTCAAAACATGGAGACATCTCAATATTGACTTAAATGCTCTCTCTCTCTCTCTCTCTCTCTCTCTCTCTCTCTCTCTCTCTCTCTCTCTCTCTCTCTCTCTCTCTCTCTCTTCCGTTGGAACATTTTGTTATGTTGGAAACCTAAATGATATTTTAAAACCCATTGTTATGAACGTGACTCGAACCACGAATCTTCGACACTGCTACTGAATTATAGTGATGTATGTAATTTAATTAGAGAAGCCCAACCGAGATAGTAAATGTTTAAAATCTAGCAGAATTTCAACCTTTAGCTTCACAGGCTAATATATGTTACTCCAATATATTTTATTGCTTGCGTAGTGTATGCACAGCTATGCTAGTACTGCACGCTGTTTTATTTGTTTTGTTTTGTTCGGTTCCTTTTTCCCCCCGCAAGAGGAGCAGGTAGTCGAACTTTTGTAATGTTGGAGCAATTTGCAGACAACGCCCCACACCACGTGACCAAACGTGTGTACGTTTGACATTCTCCCAGTACCCATGACGCAGTCGTTGCCATAACAACCAGACGAGGGGGATCGAATCGATTGTTGTGGAGCTTTGGCGGGAACTAGTTGAGCGTGGGGCCGCTGCAGGCGCTGTGATCGCTGTTTGGGTGCTGCAGCTGTAGGAGAGGGTGCCCCGCCCCGGTCTTGAACCCACTTAGGTACCATGGTCAGGGTCAACTTGTATACAAAACAACGCTTCAAGTGGAAAATATATTATAATTTACTTTCCTTGCGTTTTGTTTTACTCTTATGTAAAGGAAATGGGAGCAGTGACACAATAATTACCACGCAGACACAGGAAGTAAAGCGATATGTCGTTAGCGATTCTCAAAATGCTTTTATTGATTAATTGACGATATCGATGCTTTAAAGGTCGGTTTGTGCTGATATTAACAGAAACTAGTGACATTGTGCTATGTCCGCTTAATATTTACTTGTTATCTCACCAGGAGTTGTGCAGATGGCTATTTCTCGTATGAAATATACCACGAGCAATTAGAAAAGAGTATTTGTAGGTACCTTACAGGAAGCTGCAGAAGTCGCCAGATGCGGAAGTTTCGAGATGTGCTTGTTCAAAATCAAGTCACTTTCTCTAACAAAATAATATTTGTTCTTATAGCTGTTCTATAAATTACAAATTCACAAGCGTGTTAGCGGTCTGGATGGCTCAGTTGATCTACTGATCCCAAGGTCGTCGGTTGAAGCCCAGCCAATGGTTAAGTGTGCTTAAAAAGTGACACCCCCATGTCGTCCCCGCGGGACGAAATTCCGTCTCACCGGCGTCGCTGATATGGTCAACACAACTGACAGCGTCGTTAACAAACAAAATCTTTTTTAATATAAAATTCAGGAGCACACAGGAGGCTGGTATACGTAAATTGTTTCAAATGTAAGCTGATATGTATTGGCTTTGATATTACATACTCTTTACATAAGCTCGTGAAAAAAAAGGACATTTACTTAAAATTTAACAGAATGTTACTTAAAATATTGAAAATACTTCAAAACAAGCAATAGCAAATACTTCGGAAATGGATAACTTCACAGAAATGTGCGTGATATAAATTAAGCTTATATTTTAATCAAATCTTCATTTTTCCTGAAGTGGGATGTTGTCTTCATATCTTTTATGATTTCCCAGTTACCAAAATTACGATGAGTGCTGTTTACATGAAATTAATCGTTAATTTTTTCAAAAATAATGTGATACGTAGATTAACATTCCTAGAGCAGAAATGCATTTACAAAATAAATAGCAAAAATGTTTCTCTATGTGGGTTGCTTAGAATATTTCCTAAAATATATATCTGTATTCTTAGAAATTACGTGTGATATTCAAGTGTTATATTTATCTTACATTTCGTTTCACTGCCTGCGCAGGAGTCTTTCAGTAAAAATTATTTTTAGGGATCTCCTTGTGTCCATTAAAGCCTCGATATATGAGGTGTGGGTCTAATATTCTGCCTCAGGTATGAGGGGAGTTCAATACATGTAGTGCAACACCATTTTTCTTGGCCAATTTTGGTTTGAAAAACCTAAAATTTCTTGTGGAACATTTTCAAATATTCCCGCTTCGTCTCGTAAAGTTTCATTGACTTCCGATAGGTGACAGCGCTATAGGAAGCTTTTAAAATGACATCTGTAATGGAGGTGCGTACCAAACATTGAGTTTCTTTTGACGATAAGCCAGGACATCTCAGCTATTCATAGGCGCTTGCAGAATGTGTGCGGTGATATGGCAGTTGACTAGAGCACGGCGAGTCTTTGGGTAAAGCGTGTGTCATCATCGCCGCAAGGTCAAGCAAAACTGACTGATCTGCCGCGTGCTGGGCGGCCGTGCACAGCTCTGACTCTTGCAACGTTGGAGCGTGCCAACACGCTCATTCGAGATGACCGCCGGATCTCAAGTCAAACACCTCAGTGCTTAACTTGACGTCTCTGTTAGTAGTGCTGTCACAATCGTTCACCAGTTGGGATATTCAAAGGTTTGTTCCCGCTGGGTCCCTCGATGTCTAACCGAGAGCCATAAAGAGCAACTGTGCGGATTTAACTTGCTCGTCATGAGTCTGATGGTGATAATTTTTTGTCAAACATTGTTTTCGGTGATTCACTTCGAACCCGAAACAAAACGGAAAACGCTGTAGTGGCGCCACACCCACTCCCCTTCCAAGAAAAAGTTTAAAGTCATACCCTCAGCCGGTTCCCGTACGGGAGGAGATCCGTCCCTTTCAGCTGCCGAGGTGCGGGCGCTGCGGACCCTTAGCACTCGTGGTACCTCTGATGTTACTAGAGGAACCTTGGGACGAACATTCGAGCCCCTCCCTGAATGGGAGTTGTTCGGATTGGGTTGGACTCGAGGGGGCAGTATGTTCCCGACACCCACAGGGAATTGGGTAGCTCCGGCCAGGCTACGGCCACCTGGAGGGGGTAGAGGGTTGCCTCACAAGTCCCGGTTACTAGCCTGCAGAGCTAGTAGGTTTGCTAGATCACCAGGTGGCCCCACCGAGGTTTTCGGTAGTCTTCCCTGTGGGGTTGACGCACGTAAGTGGCGTATCCGCTTCCATCCAGTTTTGAAGTTGTGCTCAGCGTGGGGGGGCTTTTTAAGAAATCAGGTATTGCCCTATGGAAAGAGCCCCGGAGTATCCATTGCTCCCGGGTAGAAGGAGGTCCGGGTCCTTGGTCCTACGCGTCCAGGACTAATGGGAGTAGAACCTCTGCACATAACGTCCCTCAACCGGTAAAGGCATGGCTACAGTCTTCTGGGACGCTAAAGGGTATTCTGTTCGATGTCCTTCCCCATGGTCAAACGATCAACTCTGAAGTGTATTGTGCTACTCTTCGAAACTTACAGAAACGAATTCGGCGTGTTCGTAGGCACAAAAGTCCGAACGAACTTCTCCTCCATGACAACGCAAGAAGCTCGCCTCGGTAGCGTAGATGGTAGCATGTCTGCCTCACGTTCAAGAGGTCCCGAGTTCGAAATTCGGTCAGGGTGAGTTACCTGGATAAGGTTTTTTCCGGGGATTTCCCTTATCCTGAAACACGAATTTCAAGTAACTCTAAGCTCCATGGACCCCGGACGCATTGAACATCACTTCACCCACTTCATCGTCCGATATGAGTAAATGTTGGAGGACGTAAATTACGAAAAAAAAAAAAAAAAAACACGCAAGACCTCACACAAGTCTTCGCACCCAAGAGAAGCTCACAAAACTTCAGTGGACTATTCTTCCACATCCTCCCTACAGCCCCGATCTAGCTCTGTCGGATCTCCATATGTTTAGCCCAGTAAAGCACACGATCCGTGGGACGCACTACGCGGATGATGGAGTTATTGATGCAGTATGATGTTGGCTCCGATATCGACCAGTGGAATGGTACCGTGTAGGCATACAGACCCTCATTTCAAAGTGCCGTAAAGCCATAACATTGGGTGGAAATTACGTTCAAAAATAATGTTGGGTAGCTGAAAGATTGGGGAA
The DNA here is from genome assembly GCA_030765055.1 of Mantis religiosa. Lineage (NCBI taxonomy): Eukaryota > Metazoa > Arthropoda > Insecta > Mantodea > Mantidae > Mantis > Mantis religiosa. Next base: position 83,708,488 of record CM060958.1, read on the forward strand.
TAACATGGTGTATTCGAGTGTTGAATAAAATAACCTCTGTTTCAGGAAAAAAAAAATGTGTTGCATTACTTATTGAACCGCCCTTGTGTATAAGCAGAAGAGAAAGTAAAAACTTCATATAACCTTCAATTAAAATATATGTTCTGTGTTTTAGGACATTTTTTGTTTGCTTATGCTATACGTACATAATGCCGTATACTAATCCTTGTTTCACATAAGCTTACCCCATATCTCTAAACGCTCACGTGATCTTATCACATTTCATTGGCTGCTATTGCAGTATAGACTGTTGTGCGGTAAAAATTAGTTCGTTATTTAACATGGCGATATATCTTTATATGTTGGAAGATAATTGTCAAATTTATATTTCCGTAACTGTTTTAATTAAATATATTACGCACCAGAGTTGGTTTATCTGAAATGCATATTAATTCTTAAACGAAATAAAGAGGAGGTTCCTTTGCTCTCAAGCACATGGCATGATAGCGCGTGATTTAGCGGTAGTGATGACATAATTGTTTATATGACTTTTATCACTGACCTTATTTTGAACTGGATTAGTCATATATCGGCATTCGAAGGTGGGTTGTTCCGAGTGCGTGAGCTAAATAATTTTATTGATCGTTTATTGCGCGTGTTCTTATATGTATAATGGCAGAGTCTAGCGCCAGTTTTTCGCTGAAGCATCGCAAGGGAAGACCTTTACAAAGCGACGAAAAAAGGAATTGTGGTGCATGTGTTTAATGCATTTACAGAAAAGAATCCGTCTTTGTCAGTGAGAGAAGTCGAACAGTTGTGCTCTGAACTTACGGTGTGAGTGTTAGATGCGTAGGAACATCGCGACATGAAATTGAGACAACAGGAAAACTTACCACTCCAGGGGCGATATTGCTGTGTGGCGAAGACGTTATTTAAGGACAGTCAGATTGTACCGGGATACAAATCGCAAAACATACTACCTTGACGAGACTTGGGTGAATGAAGGACACACGACAAGTAGGCGTGACACGACCTTTAAGACCGAAAGACAAGCATTTTTGCAAGGTATGTGTGCTGATTTTATAAAACTTCCAGTGGAAAAGGCCGAAGGCCTTTCATTATAAACTTGTTTCAGTTTCATTGCTCATTGATTCAGATTCAACTTGCTCAGTTTCATTATAAACTTGTATTTTTGCATGCCTTCATATTTTTAATTTGTATGATTTTCTCTATCTTCCTGGCAATTATTATGACGTTTACTGCAGGTTTAAATGTGACGGGAAGGCACCACCTATGGCCTATGGCGCGAAAGCATTAGCCAATTAGGGTGAGGGGGAATGTCGTTGCACGCGGAGTGATACATGTCAGCGGGGCAAGGTTATATGAAACAGAGATTAAGTTTATGAAACCAATCATAAGAAAGACTTTCGTAAACGGATACTGTGCGAACGTTCTGAAATTAGCCAAGTGAGCGTCGCAGATAATGTTACCTCACGTAACAAAATTCAAGAAGATAACAAATGATACTGGAGCAGAGTCGACAGAATGTGTCGCCCAAATGCTCCACAAAGACCTCCGCACATTAAAATATGCAAGTTGTGTTAAATAACTCTTTTCGTAGTATTAGCCGTTTCCGGAATAGTTGTTGTTTCGCACTATGAATTTGGTAAGAATAAGCTACGATGAGGCTTCTATAAAATATTTTTAAAATTATTCCTTTATCCTCCTACATGGGATCACTTGTAACGAAATTGTCTTGCCCTTTATAGTATACCCTCATAACATGTATATTGAAGTACAGAGTAAGTATAGATACTGTCTCAAGTAATGCCTTTTTTTTAAGAAAAGCAATTACTTGAAATGTGTTCTGAGAAGAAATTAACTAATTTTCAAAGTATAGACGATTAGATTCTATGGTCTTGAGCCATTTTTCAGCAAGCTTTATTATACCCGTCTCTCGTCCTCGATACGAAGAATTGGTGACACCCATTTGCACTGCTTCAAAGTTGTCAAAATTTCTTCTCGTTGAATTGGCCATGCATAAAAAGGATGGTAATCTAATGATGCGGAATCAGGGCTGTAGGCTGGATGTGGTAGCAGTTTGATTCCTCTCAATTCCTGAATTCTTTTCAGGTTGTTCGTGCAGCAAGGGGTATAGAATAGAACTATATTTTGTACTTAATGTAGGTGTTCTTTAGATTTGGGTGGTGTCGTTGAAGAGTAAGGTTTGAATGAACAGAGACAGACTGAAAAATGCAACGCCATAGCCGGGATTTGAACCACGGATCTCTGGTTCTTCGTGTGGTTGCTCTAAACCACTGAGCTACTATGGCTAACACGCCGATATGACATTACGAGTCAGTACTATGGCGTGTTGGCCACAGTAGCTCAGTGGTTTAGAGCAACCACACGAAGAGCGGGAGATCCGTGGTTCAAATCCCGGCTATGGCATTGAATTTTTCAGTCTGGCTGTACTCATTTGAAGAGTAACATTCATCACTTAAAACAGTAAATTAAAGGTCAAACTTCATTTCTGAAGTGTATAAGTCAGCAAGTTTATTATTTACCACAATGGATATTTACCGGGTAGAAAAGAGAGGCAAAGGGCTTATCTGCAAGATGCCTGTGATAAAGTAAACAAACATTGAGCGTGTATTTGTTTTGACGCCTGGCCAAGTCAGTGGCTGACCGACTTTTCCGAAAGATGAATCTTGTGTCACGAAATCGGCGAGTTTTAATAGATTTCTTTATATTTGGGTCAGGTGACATGTGGGAGAATGTTAGTAATGGCACAGTGGGCATCACTTTACAGCGATCAATACAAAGCTCTGGTTCAAACTACGACGTACTTGTTTGCAAGGCGGTGGCTTCCCGCTGCGCATGCGTCCCTTGTATTTGTTTACCGTTTGGTTTACTAGGTCGTTGCCTTCACTCACACACACACTCACTTAAAAGATAATTAATATACATAGAGAGCAACAACTGGCACGTAAATATTACATTTCTTCTCATATCTCTCAGCGCATTATTGTAATTGTATAGAGGGGTTAGGGTCAACTCTCCCTTTTACACGCTGTCCGGTTCAAGTTACATCAGTTACATCTATAAAGGGCTCAAGCTCCTAGTTTTACAATCCATTAAAATATAAGTCTAACCGTATTACGCGTGAAATTTATAGAGTGTTTTCGTAAATTTAATGTAATGAGTATCCTATTATTTCCCCTAAAACCTCAAGGAATGGCGCTGTTCATTGGATAAGCCTGAAATGAAGCGCTGTAAGCGCCACTTCCCCAAGAATTTGAGGAGAAAAAGAAGAAAAATAAAAATGTCATGCCAAACAAATGCCATAGGGCCGGGCATTAAATTTTTCAGTCTGGCTCTACCCTTTCATAGTGGATCCTACACACGCCTAGTGTGAAAGAACAATTAATGGCCATTAATTATACATAATAGTGGTCCGAACTATAAAGCCCGGGCATTAAAGTACTTACAGCATATTAAGTCGCCATTATGGTAGTTGTCTCATGTGTTTATGAGAACTCCTAAGTGGTTTACCGGGAGAAACACGAGTCAGTTGGAGAATTTAATGTCATGTTGGCACGTTGGACATAGTAGCTCAATGGTTTATAGTGGCTGGACGGAAACTAGAAGATCCGTGTTTCAAATCCCGGCTATGGCATTGAATTTTTCAGTCTCCCTCTACCCTTTCATAGTGCGTCCTACACACAGCTAGTGTGAAAGAAGAATTAATTCCCATTAATTGTACCTAACAGTGGTCCGAACTACCAAGCCAGGGCCTTAAAGTACTTACAGCATATTAAGTCACCATTAAAGTAGTTGTCTCGTGTGTTTATGAAAACTCATGTTTTTATGTGTTCGTGATCAGCTGAGTTTCTATAGCCACTAGTTACACTATAGGCACCCTTGGTGGAAGGTGATTGATCCACCACCCATTGATAGAGCAATGAGAAAGAAACAGCATACTTCGGGCGTGAAATCACTGACAGTTTTGGTCAAGAACCTACTCTTTCAAGGTTTGAAGTTCTTTTATGAGCAAATAAACTTTACACCCGAAAAATCCGAAGTCCTTCACCGGGACTGACCGTCAAATTCTATGAATCTCAGGCCAGTATGGTAACCAACAGGATGACAGATCCTAACATTACAACAGTTATCATTATCATTGATCGCCCAAGTAGATTGCCAAATACATTGTTAAGTGTATAAAAAGGTAGAACATTCTCCACTTTATCTCGTGTTTTCAAACGCTTCCACTATTCTTCTTTAAGCTACTTACAACGCTTACATAAAAAATACCCCATGTGTCGTACTGAGAGAGGTTTAATGGATAAGTAATGCAGAAAAATACTCTGACATAAAAGAATAGCATTACAGGGCGAAAAACTATAGCTATTATTATTATTATTATTATTATTATTATTATTATTATTATTATTATTATTATTATTATTATTATTATTATTATTATTATTATTATTATTATTATTATTATTATTATTATTATTATTATTATTATTATTATTATTATTATTATTATTATTATTATTATTATTATTATTATTATTATTATTATTATTATTATTATTATTATTATTATTATTATTATTATTATTATTATTATTATTATTATTATTATTATTATTATTATTATTATTATTATTATTATTATTATTATTATTATTGTTATTATTATTATTGTTATTGTTATTATTATTATTGTTATTATTATTATTGTTATTATTATTATTATTATTATTATTATTATTATTATTATTATTATTATTATTATTATTATTATTATTATTATTATTATTATTATTATTATTATTATTATTATTATTATTATTATTATTATTATTATTATTATTATTATTATTATTATTATTATTATTATTATTATTATTATTATTATTATTATTATTATTATTATTATTATTATTATTATTATTATTATTATTATTATTATTATTATTATTATTATTATTATTATTATTATTATTATTATTATTATTATTATTATTATTATTATTATTATTATTATTATTATTATTATTATTATTATTATTATTATTATTATTATTATTATTATTATTATTATTATTATTATTATTATTATTATTATTATTATTATTATTATTATTAAACCATATATGTATATATACAAGGGGCGTCCAGAAAGTAAGTTCTATTTCAATTTACCTCCTCTGCAGCGCTGCGATCGCAGTTCCGCACATGCGTGGTAGACGCTCTGTATCAAGGAGAAGAAACGTGCGCTATTGTGAGATCGCTGTCAGCTACGTACGCTTTGTTATGCTTCTTGATTGAAAATCCCGCCGCTCGTGAAATCAGATCTGTAATTCGTTTTCTGAATGCTGGGAAAGTGATACCAACTGAAATTTATCGGCAAATTTGCGATGTCAAAAGGTGTTGTGTTTCTTCTCGTCAACGCACGACCACACACTGCAAATGCGGCAAAAAACATCCTACAGGGATTTGGCTGGGACGTGTTTGACCAACCCCGTACAGCCCTGACCTCGCTCCTAGCGACTTTCATCTGTTTTTGCATCTTAAATCTTTCCTTGGCGGTCAACATTTCAACAATGACAAAGAGCTGAAAGAAAATGTTTCCAACTGGTTGAAGACACAGGCGCCAAACTTCTATGGAGAACGTATACAAAAACTTGTGCCTCGCTATGACAAATACCTGCTAAATTTCGGCAGTTATGTGGAAAAGTAGTTTAAGAGTTGTAGAATTTTGCTGTATCTGTACACAATTTAATTTTATTGCCAAACACAACTTACTTTCTGGGCGTACCTTGTATTTTACAAGTGAACCATGGTTTGGCTTTGACGATAAATACCAACTGTACAGGCGGAGTCCTGTAAGCAAGTGAACTAAAAGTTCAAGAAGTGTGAGCTTAAGAGGGCGGAGATGTAAAACATCTTTAAAACCGAGGTTTTTTTTTCATTGTTTTTGGTTGCACACTTGTACTTTCCCTACTACCGAGAGACCCAAAAACATCCTAACCGGCTGAGCGGTGTTTTGCTTAACCGCGCCCTTTGGCGCTTGTTGCAGTCTGCCGCTAACATTGAAAGGCGCGGATGAAACCATACAACATTTTTTAAAACTACTTTTAAAGGCTTTACTTGCCCATGTTATTAAAGGAAAAGCAGAAACTGAGGACTGCCGTTGTCCATACATGTTTTGCATCTCTTTGGGAAACCATCCATCGCTCGCCGTAGTTCACATTGAGAAAGAGAAATAGGCCCCAATTTTTTTTTTTCGAGTCAATAGTTGACGCCCGTACATACGTGAATAAAATTTTGCTCTAATTTTTTTGGAGAATTAACAGACAGGGAGGGTAATTTTGTCTTTTTTTTTTTCAACAAGACCCTGCAACAGCACATACAGCCGATCTTTTGATGATGACAATTGAAAATGCGTTTCAGAACGGAATTATTAGTAGAGATTTGTGCCCGCCCCCACGAACTAATTCTCTGCATAAAGCATAAGGTGTACAAGGCAAACCCGCATACCCTGGAAGAATTAAAACAAAATATCCGTCAGGAAATTACCAGCATTTCTCAACGTGAACTACAGCGAGTCATAGTTTTCCTAAAGAGGTGCCAAACACGTATGAACAACAGCGGTAGGCGGTTTCAGCATCTCTGTGTAAGTAAAGCCTTTAAAAATCATTCATGGTTTCATCCGCACCTTTCAATGATAGCGGGAGACGGCAACGAGCGCCGAGGTCACGGATAGGAAAATCACGCGCAGCCGGTTCCTACGTTTTGGGTTCTTTCCGTGCATACTGTTATGTTCCACCGAAAAATTGGATACCGAGATTTCACCGAAAGTATGTCTAGACACTTCCTGAAATAAAAAACAAATACATATATTTTTCAAAAAGTTTTGTATATGTTCCTGCTTTCATGGAAATTTTTCGAAGATTTCCAAAATTATTTCAAACCAGCTCGAACGAGTTTGATTAAAACGCCATATGGACAAGATATTTTTATAACCAAAGTAAACGAGGTATCTAGAGAGTTCTGGGAATAACTTCTGAAATCTCTTTCACTGTGAATGACTTTTGCATAACTGGTGAACCTCAAAAGATAGTCAAAATCTTAATATACAAAAAATGTAGATCTATTTTTAAAGGAGCTATTTCTAAGATATTGTTTGTTATTGATTCGATTTTTCAAATGTTTATACCTTTTCTGATATAGCAACATGTTATTTCTGTTTTATCTCTGAGCTATGTAAACAGAACTTAAATTAAACCTATCACATAGAGACCGACTCATAAGAGATTTGACTGTTGCTTAAAGCCTACTTACTGTATTTACTTATTCCATTTGTACCTGCATGAAAATATGTATGAAACATTTCTCGATTAATACCAAATAGATAAAATAATAAGTGTGTTTAGGAATAGTTTGTAGAAGATTGAGTAGAGAAAGTCATGTGAGCGTAACAAATTAAAATTTTCTGCATATAACCCTTCCGTAATGATCTTTTTTGCACTATGTAACTAATATTCCATACTTGACCGTTATTGTTGCTATGCAAGGTAAGTTGACATTCCTGCACTAGTGTGGTAGGTAAAAACATTTATTTTAAAATATTTATTGTTACACTACAATTTTTACAATTATATAAATACACATAGTGCAAAAAATGCAATACACATGTGGTAAGCACATAACGGAATCATGGAAATTGAAGAAGCTTGGTGCACGCGCCTCGTTTTTGCAAAGCTTTCTTCGTTACGTATAAGTGCATTAGTATCGCAATATACCATATCTGAACTACATACGTTCAAATATTGTACAATATAGTTAAATTTTAAAGTGAGTAAATGGAGTAAATCTTTCCGGTTCTCTACAAACTGCCTTTTTAAATCTTAGTTGCACTTTAACCTCGCTGTTAAAGTTATAATCACGAAACTTTCTGTGCATATACAAATAAATAAAAACTTAACAATTATTATAATTGCTGTTCGTGAATTAATATATTTTAATGTAATAAATTATAAATCCATTATCTTTTATACAATGGTTTGTCTGATATGTTGAAATGGTGTAACTTTTGTGCAAAACAAAGGTACATATACACAATTAACTAACTCACTTTTTCTGGAAATTCTGCAAGTTTGTGAACTATAAATGAAAATTTGATGTGCAACAGTCACCTGACTTTCTCTAACGCTTGTCGGTGGTTATTTGAATATTCTTATGGAAATTTAATGCTTTAACGAGAAAGACTTTTCTAGAAATAGTTCATTAAGCATCTCGGTATAAATAGAAAGATAATAGGGATAGTCAAATGTTTTAAGAAGTGGCGCTATACGCTGGCCTTAAAATTCGATACTCTTTCCATCAGTCACGAGAAATAATTGAATGTCGAATTGTTAACAGAATAAATATTGAACAGTTATGCTCATTAATAACAAATTTCTCATAAACGGATGATACGACAAAGAAAAGGGCATTTAAACTGCAGTACGTGGTTTACACAGAGGCTTTTTCCCTTTTTGTTGCTCCTGTTATTTGTTAATCCTGTCAAATACGGAGAAAGTATCCTGAACATACACCTAAAAAGTCCCCTTTCTAAAATGCTTTCCTTTAAATATAATGTCATTGCTTGATTCCTCAATGCTCACCGCCTGTGGTGCCGCAGTAGTAAGAATGGGCATTTAACACTACTAAAAATGTCTCAGAATGCTTGAGGGGAGGCTGAATGGCTATTTTTTACATCTTAATTTCGTGTTTAGTTTTAAAAATCATATTGCATCTATTCAGAATCCAGCTTATGCGCCAAAATACACAGTACTCATGTTCGCGCAGTGCGCATGCGCACACCTGAAATGAACACGTGTAGTGTTTAACGTCCGCTTTTACTACATATGGCACCGCAGGCGATGACACTGATGATACATGAGATGAAGATGGAGCACCGGTGGAATGAGATGGTGGGGGAAACCGGAGATCCCGGAGGAAACCCGCCCAGCACCATGTTGTGCACCACAAATGTCACTTTGCGGTCACCTGGGATCGAACCCTGGCCGCCTTGGTGAGAGCCAAGCGGTCTTACCACTGAGCCACGGCGCGGCCGTGCGCACACCTGAGCGTCTGCGTGTTGTTACATCGCCATGATTGGACGTGACAATGGGTCCCGCGACAGAGGAAAAAGTGTTTATAGTGGAGTATTATTTTCGTTCGTACGGATACGGTAAGACGGTATCACTTACTGTTAACTAGAAACCCTATAGGGATATAGGGATCAGGATATAAGAATGTTTGTCGTGCCAGGAACATGCAGATGAATAGACAGTGGTTCCAACAAGACGGGGCGACCTACCACACCGTTCGACAGTCTATGGCTATGCTGCAAGAAATCTTTCCCTTTGTAGCTACATGGTGCTTCTTGTTTCTCAAGTTTTCCTTTGAAAGATATATTTCTTTCTGTTAGATTTTCTTTCTGTTAGATTTTCTTTTTTCTCAGAAACCATTCGAAGCTATTATTGAGTGCTATTACGCAATTTTTGATGTACTTCAGTGAAATAAGTTCTATGGTTATGTTTATAAATTAATTTCTAATGTTTTTATAAAAATATGTAATTATGGAAAACCCATATCTTCTTTAACAATTCATATTGTCGTACATAAGTAGATCAATGAACTTAGAAAGCATCCCGTAAAATTTTCAATCTGTGAAATGGTTTTTGAGATAATGGGGCATGAGGCTAGTAAATCTAACCTCCCCATAAAATTTATTTTAGTCAAGAAATTGCTGCTTATGATCAAAAACCGACAGCTAACGTTTTAGAGAAACGTGGATTTTTTTTTCCTCCCTGCCACGTGCTCAGGAAGAGGATCGTGCAGGTTTGTTGACCGATGGACGAAAGGCAGGGAACTACGCAGTTGGTTTTCGCGATGAGTCGATCGATACTTGCACCAAAGGAAACGGCCATAACGCCCACTACCACCTTTTCCTTATGCTGCGAGGTTCTGAATTGCTTCAAGAGAAGAAAAAAATAGGCAGTCTCTTCAGAGAGTGCAAATGTTGAAAATATTCCAAACACGATTATTCTAAACCACATGCTTCGTGCAAGAGGTTGAAAACAAGGATAAGCGTAGCTATTGTAAGTCTTGTACAGTCTTTTGTTTTCACTGAAACGTAACATATCATAAAACTTTGTACGAACCATTAGGAGGAACGCATAGTAAGAAGTACAAACAAACAACAAACCGTAAATTTTCCGACTTGCAGATACTAGTAGGATTTTAGTTTTCCAAATATACACTTAAAATCCACTGCAAGCGAAGTTACTCTGTAAGAAGATTGGTTAAGTCGACGATACCAATCTATTATATTCACTAGATCACTGAACGTTCATTAGGGAAAACACCCTATGAACGTTAGATTATTGCTAGGACTGTTAAAATAGAACTTTCTTGTTTTCATTATTCTGAAGAATGCTCAGAAAATTTGCATGGTTGAAACAATGACAGCCATTTTACATCAGTCTGCTTATTTTTTAAACTGTCAATTTCTTTTATCCTTAATTCCTTTTGTAGATATTCCCTCAAGCACTCTGAGTGGTCGAACAACAAAGAACTCAATAACAAGATGAGTTACCTGAATAAGAACTTTTCCAGGGGTTTGCCTTATCCTACGAAGACGAATGTGTAACTCTAAGCTCTAAGGAACCTGGACTCATTTGAGCATCATATCACCCGTTTCATTTATTTACTCAATCATTTACTCATTAATTTATTCATTCATCGTTCAATATGACGTGCACTGTTGAAAGGACAAAATTTGTATGTTTCTTTACTAAAATGTTTTGAAACTAATACTGTTATTAATTTGGCATTCCTTTATTAAATTATATTAACTTATATACCTTCACAGAGAAACAATAAATTGCAAGATAATGTTTGTATTTATCCGTCATTTATAGCGTTCACATCCATTAAAACAAACTACAACAGTTATCGTATCTACGCACCAGGAAAAATTACGCACCTTTATAGGTATATTACGCGGGCAGGATCCACCTCTCAAATAGTATATTTACCTACCTGTAGAGGGAGGCCTCAAAGCTGCTGGCAGCACATCAAATACGATCGCAAGCCGCTAGGGGAATCGTATATAAACTCGCTCCATCAGCGATGCTATTGATGTCGTCTAATTTTGACCAGTAAAATAACAGATAAAAATGAACATCGTGTATGTATATAAATTCAGTACACTTTTCAATTATACTGAATTGTTGTACCACATTTGCCAATGTGTATGGTGAAGTTGAGAAGGTAGAATTCACAATTGAATATTTGTCTGATTCTACCTTCTAAATTATTTCCCATTAAGGCACCAAATTGAAAATCTTCCATTTAAAATAATGTGTTGTGACTTTGTGGGTTTGTAAAATTAAAAGTCTGGTTTGCAGAAATTGAAAATGCTCTTTATTTCAGTAGAAGGAGAGTTTGTACAGCCCTTTGCAGCAGGATGACGTAACATACACCAACACAGTGTCCCATGGCTTCACCACACATAAACAAACAAAAGAATTCACTTTCAAATCATTACACGATTATCAGTTTTCAACTTGCAACTCGATACAGTTCAAATGTCCACAAAACTCAATTCAAAAGTCCATAGACAATTGCAACTTCGTTCACTCCTAGCAGCTCCGCTGCACAACTCACTAGCAAACCTCCTTGTCCCTTGTCCCTTGTCACATTACTCGAGTCACTGTTTCTCGAAAGTTGCCGAAACATCGCGGTATTTCACGATGCAGCGAGGAGAGGTAACTTTCCAGACATTTTTCTGGCTCTTTCTCGGCAAGTAACAAGCGCTCTTCTACTCCGTGGGCGTGGCTTGGCCGTTAGCTGTCTCGTTCACTCCCCGCTTCTCTCTCTCTCTCTCTCTCTCTCTCTCTCTCTCTCTCTCTCTCTCTCTCTCTCTCTCTCTCTCTCTCTCTGGGCGTTCGCATAGGCACGGACCGGCAGGAAACAATACCTGGCGACAGTATTGAAACACTTCGTATGACTGTATCTTCCACTGGCTAGAGTTGAGCGTTTGCTACTCTGATTTCATCCAGTAGAAATTGATTCATATCTAACTTTCACCAGTCAGAGGCAACTGAATATCTTCTCCATGTGCAATAACTCATGTGACAGCAGCTAGTTTTGCATGGTTACGAGTCAGTCTTTATTTTAGATCCTTCGTCAATCAATGAAACCATTCCGGTTACAACAATGTTTGGAAAAAGTTAACATTACAACTATCTCACAGATGTTCACAAATTCATTAAATTTAATTTCGTCTAGGAACTGCCACAAGACTTGGATCACTGAAGGCGCATCATGCATGTCAAAGGTTGATTATGTTTTAATAATGTGCTATTTCCAAGTATGCTTTATGTGAAATATATAGTACACGGTTTTCACTGGATGTTACAAATGTAACACAACTTAGTTCTGGATGTAGACGAAATGATTCCCAGTATTAGGAAGGTATTTCTGAAATCCTCGTCAAGTTAGAAAGACACTGTTCCAGATCAATCTTCACTTCGCGATTGGATTCAGCAGCAGTTTCAAATTTCCCAAGTGTAATTAAGGGAGCCATTCTCTGGAGGACGACCCATCATCGATCAATAGCCAAGGAACATCTCGAATCTTAAGAAGTGGAAAGGATCTAAATTTCATTGCGCCGATTTTGGTTTCCTGTCAACGTCAAGAAAGAGGACAGACTTGAAGTCAATGAAAATTGTAGACGCTGCAGTTAACGGCTATAGTGTGTGCCAGGCAAATGGGAAGGGGGTGCTTAGCAATGAAATATGTTAACAGAGTGCATTCAAAATATTCTGATTTCGACAAACCTAGACACATTTTTAAAATCTCAACTAGATGAGAGTTCTGTTGCTGGTGAAATAGACCCTTCCGTGAGACTGTGCTTTAGATTTCCCCAATTACCGCATTGCATTGATAGGTACAGTATATCGTCGTTAACCCGGACTTTATGATAACCCAGACCAGTTTTCCCTGGATCTTTATTCAGGGAAGGACGGAGTTTCTTTATCCAAGTAAAAAGCAGAGAGAGAAAGATTACGAACATTGCCATGTACATGGATGTTAACCTAACTTGAAGGCGAGAAACTTCTCATTCTCCTCATACGTAATGTAACTAAGTTTCTGTTGGCTCCCGTGACAAAAGCTAGATCCATCTCCTTCCTTTGTCAAAGGAGCAGCTTGGCGCACTAGATCTAAAGGGATGAGAAGCTAGAAGTTCTGGTGGGTGTTGGCAATACAGACAGCTGCAGTGCTTTGCTTTTACCAAGACAGTGCTCCGGCTCATTCTACTCAATGACGAAGTTAGCTTTCCTTCATCACATAAAAGTATTGATAGTGACACAAAATCAAGCTTAGCCTTAAAGGTATAAATGTATAAATGGAAGGCCTAAGACTTTATCCAGATAATTTGACGTAATTAAAAAGTATATTTGTAAAGTTGTATGCAGTTCCAAAGCCTTTGAATACTGGGATATATAGCGTACTGGAAAAAAGTTAGAAAGGTCACTATGTAAATATAATCAAAAATGATTCTTGTGATGGTTCTATGGTAAGAGGGCTGTTCAATAAAGAATGATCATAATTTTTTACGGTCATAATTTTTCGCACTAAAATTCAATCTTGATGTGTGATCTTGGCTTCCGGTGAAGGCCGCGTCATCTTGGTCGAAATTGCCGACGTTTCGCTCATCTTGTCGTGAGCTTCTTCTGGGCTCTTGTCCGCTCTTTTTTTCATTCAAGTAGCTGGCGGCTGACTGAGGGTCAGCACGATGTGTGTCATTCGTGTACCTGTCCTACACGGACTTAACCACTTAATGACAGGAAATGTGGGGTTTTGCAGGTTGGTGGTTTAAGATAATGTAGATGAAAAGAAGGGAGGTAGCCGTAGCTCCTCATGGTAGCCAACTCGGGTGCAACGCTATGTTAGCACCGCTGGTGTGATAATTTTCAGGAAGAGTTTAATTTAGAATGTCTATTAAATTCAAACAGTAGTAGTTTTAGGTTGAAATAAGTAATCTATTGTTACCGGGTGTGCCCGCACGCCATGCGGGGAAGCCGGTATAGCTTGTAGCGTCTTTCGGTTGTTCTGTAGTTCCCTAGAGACCTAACCAGGGCGCTCTGATGTTGAGGCAAACTCGCGTAGAATTTTGTGGCCCGGCGCCTAATGACATCTTCCACATAGTGGAGAGATGAGGCTTCATGAAGGTATCTCACGGGAAACCTCCAGCAAACAGAATAGATGGCCCTAAGACATCTATTTTGTACACGCTGAATTTGACGCAGATTGGATCCTGCGGCCATGCCCCAGATCTCACAAGCATAAAGCATGATTGGAAGAATTAAAGCCTGAAAAAGGCGCAACTTAAGGGGTGTCGGCATTCCTGAGCGCATCATGGGGTATAACGAAGCCGAAGCTCCGCATGCCCGATGAGTCACCTCCTGGATGTGACCCCGAAAAGTTAGGCCCTTGTCCAGCTTTACACCTAAGTATTTTAGAGAATTTGTCCACTCTATCCTTCTGCCAGAATAATTAAAGGCGGGGAGGTTGGCGGGAAAGTGACGCTTAGTGAATAGTATGGCTTGGCTTTTCTCTGGGTTGATAGACAATCGCCAAAGCCTACACCAATCATGAATGAGGCTTAGGTGTCGCTGTATTGGGTTGAAGGCTCTGCGTGCGTTTCTGTTTGTGCTGTATAATAACACGTCGTCCGCATATTGGGCAATGCTGACGTGTTGCTCCGTGGGGAGATCCGCCACGTACACGTTAAGAGTGTAGGGGATAAGACAGAGCCTTCTGGGACGCCTCCTCTGATGGGTCGTCTGGTAGAAAGCTTTCCCGCCACAACAACTGTGAAATGTCTGTGTTTAAGGAATGAGTGTAAGATGTGTATCATGTGTGCAGGAATCCCCAGGGTGATTAGTTTGTGTAGGAGGCCTGCATGCCAGGTGGTAGAGAAGGCCTTCTCGACATCCAGAGATACCGCCGCAGTGAATGCCCTTTCCTGGAAACCCAGGGCAGCGGCCTCCACCAGACGGAGCAACTGCTGTGATGTCGAGTGCCCAGGACGAAAACCAAACTGATGGGGAGGAATAGCTTGAATGTCCCCCCAGTAGGGGCGACAAGCGGGCTAAAACAAGCCTCACGAAAACTTTCGAGAGGACTGACAGGAGGCTAATGGAGCGGTAACTGGCGGGGAGAGCCGGATTTTTACCGGGCTTCAAAATGCAAATCACCCGAGCCTCCCTCCACTGCCGTGGAAAGTGGCCCAGGGCGAGACGCATGTTAAAAACCCGAGTAAGAAAAAGAACGGCTTTGAATGGAAGATGGCGGAGCATGATAGGTGTCAACCCATCAGGTCCCGACGCTTTTTTGGGATTTAGACGCCGGAGTGCGCCCTGGAGCTCACTGGGTCTAATGACAGGTAGTCGGTCCGCCTCAGCAAGAGGACGTCGAAGGTACTGACGAACCTCCCGCTTGACGCGGCCAGTGAAGTCTAGGTCCTGGGGGTCATCTCGTGGCCTCATGGTCCTCTCTAGGTAGTTGGCAAACACATTTGCTTTAGCTTGGGGTTCATACACCAGGTCTTGGGTGCCTTGGATAGGGGTGTTTGGTGCTCCTCCACGATTCCGGAGTCCTTTTGCAAGCCTCCACGCCTCGCCATTCTCAAAATTCACTCGAGACATCAACTCCTCCCACGCGCGCACACGGTGCTCGCGTAGTCGAAGTCGAACCTCTCGGCGCAAGCGCGCGAGCAGAACCTGATTATGGCGAGTGCGGTGTCGCTGATAGAGTCTGCGAGCCGCCCAAGAGCGACGAATAAGAAGATGGATGTCTAGCGGGATGACGTGAGGGTGTAGAGGTGCTGGAGTGTGAACGGTGAGGTTGCGAACTGTTCGTCCTACGATGGAGGTGAAGGAGGAGATCGCCGTCTCCAAGGTCGGTATATCTGTAATGTGTGGATTAGGAGGTATGGAGTCATTTAAGCAGACCCGTACGCAATCCCAATCGACTTCACGGTTTTGAACCGTGAATTCATGACTGACAACCCGTAAGTTGACCTCAGCCACAACTGGGTTGTGGTCGGAATGTAAGGCGCTTTGTGAATTGAGTGATAAGTGAAATGGAAAATGTTTGATGATTGCGAAGTCAATGACCGAAGGACGGCCTTGAATTCGCGGGAAATGAGTGGGTTGCCAGGGACCCTCTACTCTCAGTTGAGGATCTCCATCTATGATGCGGATGATTTCTCTGCCTCTTGCGTCTGTCCGGGGACCCGAATGCCAACGCGGGTGTTTAGCATTCAAATCCCCAGCCATAATGACGTTGGGATGTAGGGCGAGGATGGAGAGATAATCATTAGCAATGAACTGTTGGCTAGGAGGGTGATATGCAGACACTATCAGGACTTCGGAACCGCCCAGATTCACGCAGACGGCAGTGGCTTCAAGGGTTTGAAGAGCGGGAAGCTGGACAGGTTTAAAGACAACCCCCCTCCTCACAAAGATCGCCGTGCCGCCGCCGCGACGGCCCACACGGTCGACCCTGAGGCAGTGGTAGCCGGAAATCCGGAAGGACATTTCAGGTCGGAGATGTGTTTCCGATACCAAGATGAGATCCAAAGCAAATGACCTCGCGAAATGCAGGAGTTCATCTTGTTGACCATTGATGCCACTCGCATTCCAGAATGCGAATCTGAACAAGGGCAGAGACCTAGTTCGACCCGCCATCCTGGCTTGCGCGGCTTACTGCGGACAACAAGGCAAGCGCCTCCATGGCAATGACCATTCGGGCTGCAGAATCCGTGGTGTCAAAGAACCTCACCACCAGTTCACAGAGACGCCGGCCGTGGTTCTGCAGCAACTGCTGCAACCATCCCAGCATCTCCCAGGCCTGTGTGGTGGGGGGAGAAACTTCTATTGAAGTGGAAGCTTTGATGGGAGAGGAGGATGCTGAAGAGTGCCTGGGCGCCGGCCTACCATTAGCCCGTCCGTCCCTCAGCTGGCGATCGGGTTTGGGAGTACCTCGCCCGCTCGACGCCTCGAAAGCAGACTCTCGCTCTCTGGCAGGGCGTCTTCCCTGCGCTCTATCAGAGGGGGTGGTATTAGGGGCTGTTTCTGTAGCCTTAGGTGGACGTGTGTGTTTTTCCCGTGATACCGTCGGCAAATCCGCAGGCTTGCGCACCACCTCCGCAAAGGTAGGCACACCACGTGCTTTCTGAGTTGTACCAGAAGCAGCAGGCTGCACTGGTACGGTGGGGGCAGTTTTCTGCCTAGCCGATAATGGTGCTGGCGCCTTCCTAGAGGCTATCACAGCCTTCCTAGTCGGGCAGCCCCCGTAGCACGCAATGTGATCACCCTTGCAGTTAGCGCAGGTGGGTACCTCAGTGATGGCACGCGGACAGGCATCTTTGGAATGGGTGCCACCGCACCGTAAGCAGCGTGGGTTACGGTGGCAGAAGTTGCTGGAGTGGTTAAAACCCAGGCATCTATAACATTGAGGGGGGCCGCCAGAGCCCTTTGCTGGTTCCATCTGAACCCGGAGGTAGCAGATGGTAGTGACTCCGTCCAACTTAATTTCTGGATCACTGGTCCGCTCCACCACTACAAGGAACAGTGGGAGGGGGGATTTAGTTCCTTGGCGATCTGGAGCTGGCCTTGTAAGCTGCTTTATCACTCTGGGGGTGATACCCTGGCGGACGAGATCTGTCCTGATGTCCCCTACTGAGGTATCCACCGGCAACCCGCGGATAACCCGGCGTATATCACGGGCCTTCTCTAGCCCAAAGGTGAAGTGGGAAATCTCTCTCTTCTTGAGGTGCTGCAATAACAGGCTGTAATCTTCCACTGCTTTTGCTTGGAAGATATAGCGGCTTTTGTTCCTCCGCACTGTGCACGTCATCCGGTTGCTCCCGTTTATATACCGGTTGCGAATCTCTGCTGGTCCCGCCCCTTTGTCCCCGATTGGTTGCCTGTCTGCCAATGGGATCTTGCACCGGTGTCACCGCTTTTTGTTGGTTTTGGAGATAATTATTATTGTGTTTTGCTGTCTGGTTCGATTCCTTAGGGCTTTCTTTTCCTGTGGTATTATTCCTTAAACCATCGTTTTGCAGAGATTGCTGTGGCAGGCCGTCGGACGCGGGATGGTCTGTTCGCTCCGCCCCTTGCTTTTCATTGGCTGATCTTCGGCCAGTAGCTGTGCTAGTAAGCAGGGCCTTCCAGGTGTAGTGTAGCTGCCTTCCATGATCTCTGTTGATGTTATTCTTTTCTTTGAAGATTTCTAAACTTTCTCGCGTCAGTCTGTATGAGAAATTTTTGCAGGTGGCTAGAAGTTCGGTGTTATCAAAGTCGATGTGATGGCCGGTTGTAATCACATGTTCCGCTAATGCGGAATTTTCGGGCTGGTTTAATTTTAGGCTGCGTGTGTGCTCTTTTTTACGTGTTACGATTGACCTGCCGGTTTGGCCAATGTAGGCGTTTCCACAGTCGCATCTAATTCTGTATACTCCTGGGTTTAGCAGCGGGTTGCTGGAATCTTTAGCGGGTCTGAGAAATGATCGGAGCTTTCTGGTAGAAGTGTATCGTGTTCTGATGTTGTAGTTTTTGAGGATGGTCGAAATCCGGTCAGTTACGCCTCGGATGTATGGTAAGGTGGTCCATGTGGTGTCTCTTTTTCCGAGATCTTTTTCGTTGTCCTTCTGGGAGTTTGTGCTGTTGTTGTTGTTCTGTATTCGACGATTCCTTAAAAGATTCCTTCCAAGATTCCTTAAAAATCATCACAGAAAAGCTCGAATACAACGGATTGCCTGAAGACTGGTCACACCTAGTGGAGCACTGCCTTACAACCACCTACTTCAGCTACAGAGGAGAGCTTTACGAACAGAAGGAAGGAGCAGCAATGAGCTGTCCACTCTCGCCCGTGGTCGCAAATCTGTTTATGGAAGATTTTGAAAATACGGCCATTGATACATACGATCTCAAACCGGCATTATGGTTAAGATACGTGGACGACACGTTCGTAGTATGGCCACACGGCAAGGACACCATAGACGGTTTTCTGGAACATCTTAATAGCCTCCACCCCAACATACAATTCACAATGGAAATAGAAGAGAATGGAAAGCTCCCTTTTCTAGATGTCATGGTGCAACGAGAAGAGGCCACCAATATTGTGCATTGTTCTGTATATAGAAAACCGACACACACCGATCGGTATCTGGATGCATCCTCTCATCACCCACCTGCGATAAAACCAGGAATGATGAACACCCTATTCCTGCGAGTCTACCGCATTTCCGACCCAGAGCTCATCGGAAATGAAAAGAAGTACCTGAACAGCATCCTCCTGGCAAACGGTTACTCCTACAGAGAAATACGTCGAATACAGAACAACAACAGCACAAACTCCCAGAAGGACAACGAAAAAGATCTCGGAAAAAGAGACACCACATGGACCACCTTACCATACATCCGAGGCGTAACCGACCGGATTTCGACCATCCTCAAAAACTACAACATCAGAACACGATACACTTCTACCAGAAAGCTCCGATCATTTCTCAGACCCGCTAAAGATTCCAGCAACCCGCTGCTAAACCCAGGAGTATACAGAATTAGATGCGACTGTGGAAACGCCTACATTGGCCAAACCGGCAGGTCAATCGTAACACGTAAAAAAGAGCACATACGCAGCCTAAAATTAAACCAGCCCGAAAAATCCGCATTAGCGGAACATGTGATTACAACCGGCCATCACATCGACTTTGATAACACTGAACTTCTAGCCACCTGCAAAAATTTCTCATACAGACTGACGCGAGAAAGTTTAGAAATCTTCAAAGAAAAGAATAACATCAACAGAGATCATGGAAGGCAGCTACACGACACCTGGAAGGCCCTGCTTACTAGCACAGCTACTGGCCGAAGATCAGCCAATGAAAAGCAAGGGGCGGAGCGAACAGACCATCCCGCATCCGACGGCCTGCCACAGCAATCTCTGCAAAACGATGGTTTAGGGAATAATACCACAGGAAAAGAAAGCCCTAAGGAATCGAACCAGACAGCAAAACACAATATTAATTATCTCCAAAACCAACAAAAAGCGGTGACACCGGTGCAAGATCCCATTGGCAGACAGGCAACCAATCGGGGACAAAGGGGCGGGACCAGCAGAGATTCGCAACCGGTATATAAACGGGAGCAACCGGACAAAGAGCGGACAAGAGCCCAGAAGAAGCTCACGACAAGATGAGCGAAACGTCGGCAATTTCAACCAAGATGACGCGGCCTTCACCGGAAGCCAAGATCACACATCAAACACAGGCCGTGGAAGCCTACGCATCCAAAATTCAATCTTATTGTATTCTGTTAGCTTAATGTGAAACAAACACGCCGTAGTAGTTTCATTATTGGTACTCCTGGTTCCCTCCTGTGAGAACCAGGCAAGTTCAGACATGTTCTGTATCGCCTACCACTGCAATGGAGGTAACATGCAGTTAAAGTTGATGTTAGAGGAAGATCCTGAGTTTGTTTCAAACGTAATCACTGCTGATGAAACTTGGCTACATCATTTTGATCCTGAAAGCAAACAGCAAAGCTCAGTGTGGAAATCTCCTTTATCACCAACCCCCCAAAAAAGCAAAAGTGGTTGCTTCTGCTGGGTAAGTAATGGTCATCTCATTCTTTGATATTTATGGAATGGTTTATAAGCATGTTGCACCTGCACACACATCAGTAACTGGACAGGGATGTCCTGTAAAAATTGCAAGTCCATATCAGGCACAAAAGACCACATTTCCGTGAAGCAGGCTGGATCCTACACCGCGATAATGCGCGGCTGCATATTGCCAATGTTGTTGAATATCTTGCAAAAATCAACTTGAAGTACATCCCTCACCCTCCCTATAGTCCGGATTAACCCCATGTGCCTTTCTGCTATTCCCTAACTTGAAGAAACGCCTTCGTGGGAGGCATTATCCATCGTCAGAAGCAGTGGTGAAGGCTGCGGAGACGATTTTGAAGGATCTCTCAAAAATGGTTTCCAGCATGTCTTTGAAGACTGGCAGAAACGCCGGGACAAGTGCATCGCATTCAGGGAAGATTATTTTGAGATGGACCATAAAATTATGAGGATGAGTAAAGGTACGTTGTCAAAAAAAATGTGATCATTCTTTATTGAACAGCCCTCGTAGTTCCTGGAGTCGACCGTGGTCCTGAGTATTGTAATCAGACATACCAATATAGACAATACATGGTAACTCAAAGAGTGGAGAGGGCACACTACGACTCACCGCGAACTCGCCAGGGAACTATTGTGGGCTACCACTTTCCAAGAGGAAGGGATGAGGTGAGGGAGGCCACAGGCCGACAGAGGGTGGGGCCAGTGAAGCCCAGAGACACGTCCAAGTCCCGCGCTGTTGGAGAGATTGTCACTCGGCGCACCACCGAAGCTTTCCAGCATCAGGTACTGAGCCTAGCGGCCTGGGCAGTAATTTCTAGGGGAGGCCAGGGTGTTTAGAGTGTACGACTCTGTGCCATCTGTCCGCATCCGTCAGAACTACCACGCTGATATCAAACCTGAAAGCTGACAAGGAAGTGAAGTGAGAAAGAAAGAAAAGAATACATGAAGGACAGTATCCACCCCAACATTTGCATAATGACAAGGGGAAACCACATAAAAACTCAAGTCGGTCGAATGGCATGAAACCTACTATCTCCCTAATTCGTGAAGCGATACCAATCCTATTTGCTCCCTCCCCCTCTTATCTTTAGGTTACTGCGAATACAGCCCTTCAGAAGTCACGTTTCTGGTGAAATCTCTATGCAGAATGTGGCGCGAATAAGAAACAAACTTGCACACTTTTGGGCAAGTGAAGCAGATTCTAGACTTGCATTGGAGAAAACTCGGGATATGAAAAGAACAATAGTGATGTAATTGACGTCGTGCCAGACAGTTGTGCTGCTGCCAAATTCGCTTGTTCCTTGCTTCTTATTTTAGTTCGGACAGGCTAATAATACGATATCAGGTCCCTAAATATCACATTGCCGTACCAGACCCTCGTGCTTGGCAAACATGATCTCTCGTAAACAACATTTTGAACTGTGACCTCTTCCATCAAACAAAACAGCTTGTTAGATAGTTCTGCGAATAGGAAATAAGTAACTACTGTGAACTTCAAATGACATGATTCCTTTTTTCTTTAACGTTACCAGACCAGAAACCAATCTGAGTCCTGTGGTGTTGTCATACTGAGTTTTCCTTAAGTAGGGTGTAATGAGCACCAAGTGAATCCATCTCTAATAAATAGTATTTGCGCTAAGACGGAAATTCAAATTTTGAAAATAGTGATCCACGAGGAAGGTAGGGAGTAATGTTTCTAACACAGACGTAAAACTTCCATATTTTTATCTCAAATACTTTTCATAATAAAAATATATAAAATACCCATATAATATAACGACTCATCGCGACGTAAGCACTGCAATGACCACCATTATTGGTTCGTATATGGTGTGTGAGTGTGTGCGCGCGCCCGCGTGCCACATGTTTATATTACTCAGAACTGAAACGTAAACGACTGACATGATGTGTTAAAAGAATTACTTGATCAGCAATCTAATATGTTTGTTTACTGATAGAGAGAGAGAGAGAGAGAGAGAGAGAGAGAGAGAGAGAGAGAGAGAGAGAGAGAGAGAGAGAGAGAGAGAGAGAGAGAGAGAGAGAGAGCAAACAGTTCATTTCCTGTTATTGTAAAGTTTGTTTCACATAACCTTGCCCTTGCCCCACTGAGCTGTATCCCTCCGCGTATTATTGCATTCCCCTTTACTCTAATTGGCTAATGCTTTCGGCGCCATAGGCAGTGCAATGCACGACAAATCCAGTTCAAAGCAAGGTCAGCGATAAATGTCATATAAACAAGTATGTCACTAAAACACCAATAATGCACCTGCTATCGTCAGTCAACCCAAGAGGCAGATTTGAAACAAAGGATCTTCCTCCTTATTTCGTTTAGGAATTAACATACATTCCAAATAAATGGACTTTGTTGCCTAATATATTTAATTCATATTGTGACTTCTTTCGTAGAATTAAAAGTCTTGTTTGCAGAAATTTAAATGCTTTTTATTTCAGTAAAAACACAATTTGTACACCCCTTACAGCAGCAAAATGACGTAACATATATAAACGCAGTCTTTAAGGTCGTCTCGTTCTCAGCTGCGGCTAAACAAATGAAAGAATTCACTGCGTTACACTTTAAATGTTCACACACTCACAATGATTACATAGCTGCTCACTAATTAACAACTCAATAGCAACTGACTCCGCTCTAACAGTTTGCCGCTTTTATACCTCCAGTCATTTTTGCAGAATGCAGTTGATCGCTCGTGACACAGCGAGACAAAGACGTAACTATCCAGACATCTCTGTCTCTTTCTCTCTGCGTTTCTTTCTCTCGGCAAGCGTTCAGCGCCCGCCCACGCGCCGGCTGCGGCTTGCGGTAGCGGCACAACAATGCCTCGGTGACCATACGTTTATGAAAATATAAATTTGGCAATTCTCTTTGAAAATATTAAGATATATCATGTTAAATATGAACTTATTTTTATGTACAACAGTCTATACCACAAGAGCAGCCAATAAGAGGTGATAAGGTTACGTGAGCGTTTAGAGATACGATGCAAGATTATGTGAAACAAGGATTAATACTATGTTATGTTTATGTTTATGATTGCTTCGTAAGGGTGTTTATGTACCATAGAGTGTTCAAATCAATATTATTCAATTGTTCTTCCGTTTAAAAACCAGAGAAAAGTATTTTAGCTGGATCAAATTGATATTGAACTGCGATACGAGTAATCCACCTGTACTCTCACCATTACCAGTACAATCCGAGTTAGTGTGGATTCAAATAAAACGTGGGGCTGCAAACAGAAGTAGGACTTTTAAACTGAGTGACGTTGAGCGACTTTTCCACAAAGAAATTGACACAAAAAAGGAAAACTGCGTGAGACATGCAGAAAAACTACAAGAAGACTTTTCGAAAGAAATTACACCTGACGAAATTTTGGAGGCTATGATCATAATCAATGACGAATTGCTTCTTTACGTAAGTGACCTAGACAGCTATACGGATGAACCATGGCAGTTCCACTGGATTAGAAAAGCTGGTAATTCCTGAACTATAATCGTTACATTCGGTAGCGTAGATGGTAGCATGTCTGCCTCACGTTCAAGAGGTTCCGAGTTCACACCTCAGTCAGGGTCAGTTACTTGGATAAGGTTTTTACCGGGGTTTCCCTTATCCTAAAAGACGAATGTCGGGTGACTCTAAGCTCCATGAACCCCAGACTCATGTGAGCATCATTCCCATTCCATTCATCGTCCGATATGACTTAAAAAAGTTAAATGACGTAAATTACAAAAAAATCGTTATATTTGAAACACATTCATAATATGCGAATGTCATTGCTGTAATTTTTATTTTAACCGCATTATTATAACAGTTTGGAAAATTCATTATGGGTTCCTTTATATCCAGTGTCAAGCAGACCTGCATGCTTTAATATACTGTGCGGGAGAGAGAGATAAATATGAAAACACTTGGCGTAACGAGGTGGTAAGCTAAGCACGCAAACGCATCTCATTCGCTGCAGCCCAGAACTCCTCATTTGAAAAAACACAGTAAAGCCGCATTCAACAACAACGACGACGATGATGATGATGATGATGATGATGATGATGATGATGATGATGATGATGATGATGATGATGATGATGATGATGATGATGATGATGATGATGATGATGATGATGATGATGATGATGATGATGATGATGATGATGATGAAAGAGTAGAGCCAGACTGAAAAATTCAATGCCATAGCTAGGATTTGTGGGATTTGAACCACGGATCTTTTGGTTTCCGTCCAGACGCTCTAAACCATTGAGCTACTATGGCCAACGTGCCAGTATGACATTAAATTCTCCAACTGACTCGTGGTTTTTCCCGGTAAACTACTTAGGAGTTCTCATAAACACATGAGACAACTACCTTAATGGCAACTTACTATGGTATAAGTACTTTAAGGCCCGGGCTTTATAGTTCGGAACACTATTAGGTACAATTAATGGAAATTATTTGTTCTTTCACACTAACCGTGTGTAGGACGCACTATGAAAGAGTAGAGCCAGACTGAAAAACACGAGTCAGTTGGAGAATTGAATGTCATGTTGGCACGTTGGCCATAGTAGCTCAATGGTTTAGAGCAGCTGGACGGAAACCAGAAGATCCGTGGTCCAAATCCCGGCTATGGCATTGAATTTTCCAGTCTGGCTCTACTCTTTCATAGTGCGTCCTACACACGGTTAGTGTGAAAGAACAATTAATTTCCATTAATTGCACCTAATAGTGGTCTGAACTATAAAGCCCGGGCCTTAAAGTACTTTCAGCATAGTAAGTCGCCATTAAGGTAGTTGTCTCTTGTGTTTATGAGATGTCCTAGTGGTTTACCGGGAAAAACACGAGTCAGTTGGAGAATTTAATGTCATATTGGCACGTTGGCCATAGTAGCTCAATGGCTTAGAGCAGCTGGACGGAGACCAGAAGATCCATGGTTCAAATCCCGGCTATGGCATTGAATTTTTCAGTCTGGCTCTACCCTTTCATAGTGCGTCCTACACACGGCTAGTGTGAAGGAACAATTAATTTCCAATAATAATAATAATAATAATAATAATAATAATAATAATAATAATAATAATAATAATAATAATAATAATAATAATAGTAATAGTAATAATCATAATATTGTATGATAAAATTTGCATAAAATAATTCTCCTATTCACAACACGACGAAATTTAGACCAGTTTGTTACATGCACAGTACGAAAACAAAACAAAATTGTTCACGTAAGTTATTCTCTCTCTCTCTCTCTCTCTCTCTCTCTCTCTCTCTCTCTCTCTCTCTCTCTCTCTCTCTCTCTCTCTCTCTCTCTCTCTCTCTCTCTCTGTGTGTGTGTGTGTGTGTGTGTGTGTGTGTGTGTGTGTGTTTACTAAGTATCTCCCAAGTACATATAAGAAGTTCTGCATTCCAACTGAAAGTCGATATCATTGTTTCGAGGCTGTATTCGAAAAGTTCCGGGTTCGATTCCCAGAGACTGGCGTCTCTAATCTTAGAGTTTTCGTTCTTTTCCCGAGTCGGTAGGTGCATGACGACGCACCCTTATTTACTTTATTATAATACCTTTCAGAGTGCAAGAACCTGGCGACGGTGTTGTGGCTGGGCGGTAGAAGTTAGATATGGGAAGGTCTGTGGGACTGTTACGGATCTGCCGTCCAGATGCCAATTGGGCAGGCTCTCTTTATTAAAACTCCTGACCTTTCGTGGCTTATGAGCGGATTTAGGCGTCACAGTGCTTCAATCTAGAAGCCTTAGAAACTCCCTCCATTATTGCATAGGTCGTTTCTAGGATATTCGAGCCACTTCCACATCCCTCCCTCGAAAGGGACACGTTCTAAGTAAGAAGGACCACACTGGCCTGCATGCGGTACTTCGCTCCGGTTTCAAAGGTGCCTCCATGATGTACCTAAAGGTACGTTCGAGTTATAAGACTTCCTACTTGTTTTTCAGGACTGGGACCAAATAGGAAATTCTGTCGTTTTTTGTTTTTTCCAAATACACGTAAACATTGTGAATGCCTGACAGAGATGGAAGCTCTGTACAATGTATAGAACTCTAGTGGCAATGACGAGAGTTAGGACTGCTTTCGATACTTAAAATGGCGACGTTTTCATTGCAAGAACATCGTTTAATCGATGTTCCATTCATACCGTAACCACGCGTCAACATCGCCTGACAATTTGCCACGCGCACAGCCTTGTGATCATCCGTCAGCATTTTCACTTTTAACATTTTCAACTCTTCATGCAGGATTGTATGCACAAATCCTACGGAAATGTCAATTTTGGAGGTGATGTCAGCAACGCTCAATCGGCGATGTTCTTCACTCGCTTGATCATGTCGTCAGACCGGCTGGTGCGAGGCCGTTATTGTCTTGGTTTATTATCACACGATGTTCTGCATTCATTGATCTGTCGCACCCAGGAATGCACATTAGTCACATCTGTGGTGCCATCACCACATGCCTCACTCAACTGGCGATGAATTTCAATGGGTATCACACCACGAAAATGCAGAAAAACTCTAGCCACTCTAGAGTTATATGGGCTACAGTGCTGCCGTTTCTGTCACGCATTCACAAAGAGTCCATTTGTATTTAATAAAAAAAAAAAACAGAAATTCCAATCTGGTCCCATTCCTCATAGTAGGTATAGCCAGTATTGCATTTCAGCTAAAAAGTGCTTATCGAGGTTTTATTGAAAGTTCCTGAACTCGGAAGGGGGGGGGGGAGATCATTTTGTGTGTGAGTATACTTGTGAATAACATTAATCAAAAAGAAATTGTCGCATAGATAACAAATATTTATATTTATCTATCAAAGCTACAACACAAATATTTTAAAGAAAACTCGCAAAACCATAAGTTAATCTTTATAGAGAACATACTTCGAACATTTTTATTTTCTCAAAAACTGGCTCTGGTGTTTTAAGTAAGGCATTTATATTTTTTTTTTTTTTTTTTTTTTTTTTTTGGAATATCGTACGTAGAAAGATATTTTGTATAATTCTGTATAACTGATAAACCATAACAGATAGACAAAAATATTTTATACTAAAAATATACATTTTTAATACCTACAATTTATTTCAAATGCCTTTATCGCATTAGCATCTGTTTCCTATATATCCGTTGTTTCCAGTATGAATTTGTTAATATTTCACTTCATTTCATATAGTCGTAATTTAGTTGTAATTCGTGATGTCCTGGAAGAAGTAATTAATTTCAAAGCCACGCCCGCCTTTAAACATTACCTTTATACCAATAATAAAATATATAATGAAACCATTCTTCAAACAATCGTTCCAAGGAAATGAAGTAGGTAAATAGAAAAAATATGATGTAAGAAGGTATATAAAAATATAAGCTATATGGAATTAAACTATAGTGAGTAGAAAAAGTTACGTGAATGCAGCAATAAGACGTTCTGTTGTAAATTCAGCGCTATTCAAGTAAATGCGATGTTGTTTCCACAGTATGCAGTAAATTGCCGTTTTCCTCATCTAATGTAACAATTGCCGACTTTGACCAGACCTTGCTTGCTTTTATTGGAACGTCCCTCAGGCGACAAATTTGGAAGCCGTTTGTGTGCCAAAGACGTCAGCGTCCCGCCCAAGTGGCGCCGAGCGTCGCCTACAGACGCTGTTTCCTCGTGCACCGCGTTAGAATCAAATAACACGTCTTTGCAGAGGATTGTTTGTTTAGTTTGGATCGCAAATGCAACATCCTTGTAGGTGTACGTACAAAATGCGCTAGTCTCGAACGTACCTTCGCCTACACCTATGCTTTGTCAGTGTGCTCGAGAAGAACGGAGTACCTACTCGGCGTCAGCTGGTGGGATATCGTCCAAGCAAAACCATACATATTTCCTTTTTCCTTCTTGACCCTCTAAGGCTAAAGGTTAGGAATCAAGAGCTGCTAACTCTTTTATATCATACTTAAGCATCCCTACTGAACAGTATCTAGATGTGGAAAGTTGAAGCAGACTAGATCATTTCAACGCCACTGTCGGGACGTGAACCTCAGATCTGTGGCTGTTACCTCTTGAGCTACCATATTCGTGTGTCCTTGAAAACCTCTCATTAATTGAACTATCAGAAATTTAAAGTTTATTTTTTCGGGTAAAAATTAACTTCTTATTTGCATAGAGCTTTATGAACTAAAATAAATGAATAAGTAAATAAATCAACATGTAAATAATTAGCCAATCCATCTCTAAAGGGCAAAGGCCTCCTGCTAGTGAAGGAAGTAGCTCCTATGAGTTCATAGCAACTCCTAAGAGCCTCACATCTCCTTGTCTACTGTGATGACTATGTACGTCTCCGGACGGGGTTGAGGGAAGCCATATATTCCCGGGTACTAGCCTGCATAGCTAGTAGAAGGTGTGCTAGATCACTAGGCGGCCCTACCGAGGTTAATCGGTAGCCTTCCTCTTTGGGGTTAGCGCGCGTAAGTGGCGTATTCACTTCCATCCCGTCTTGTGTTTTCGGACCAGATGGAGGTGCTTATTAGTCTCTAGGTCTTGCCCTATGGAAAGCCCCACGGAGGCACCGGGCACCTTTTTGGGACAGCTCCACAACTCCGTCTTTACACAGCATTTACAGAGCGCAAAATCCAGCACGCAACAGCACTGTACTTGGTCCTCCAAATGTATTAAATCGTTCACTTAGAGACACAGAAAAGAGTGCAGAAAGTGTTCCTTCACTGTATTATCCTTTAAATTTGGCATAGCAACACTTCAGGTAGCTGCCGAATAATCTCGTTGTGCGACACAATAATAGCCACAAATGATGTAAGGTGCTACATCTTTAAAAAGAAAATTCAGCATATTTACGACATTAAGGATTTTTATGAGCCCCAAGACACAAATTACTGCAGATCTCAGATTCCACGTTATCTACAAGGCTGTTCAATAAAGAATAAGCATAATTTTTACGGGCATATTTTTTGCAATAAAATTCATTCTTGTTATATTCTGTTAGCTTAATGTGAAACAAACATGCCGTAGTATTTCCATTGTTGATACTCCTGGTTCCCGCCTGTGAGAACCAGGCAACTTCAGACATGTTCAGTATCGCCTACCGCTGCAATGGAGGTAACGTGCAGTTTAAGTTGATATTAGAGGAAGATCCGGAGCTTCTATCAAACGTAATCACTGCTGATGGAACTTGGCTACATCATTTTTATCCTGAGAGCAGACAGCAAAGCTCAGTGTGGAAATCTCCTTCATCACCAACCCCCCAAAAGCAAAAGTTGTTGCTTCTGCTAGGAAAGTTATGGTCATCTCATTCTTTGATATTCATGGAATAGTTTATCAGTATGCTGTACCTGCACACACATCAGTAACTGGATAATACTTTAGGGATGTCCTGAAAACATTGCAAATCCATATCAGGCGCAAAAGACCACATTTCCATGAAGCAGGCTGGATGCTGCACCACGATAATACGCGGCCGCATATTGCCAATATTGTTGCTGAATATCTTGCAAAAGTCAACGTGAAGTGCATCCCTCACCTTCCCTATAGTCCGGATTTAGCTCCATGTGACCTTTTTCTATTCCCTAATTTGAAGAAACGCCTTCGTGGAGGGCATTATCCATCATCAGAAGCAGTGGTGAAGGCTATGGAGGCGATTTTGAAGGATCTCTCAAAAATGGTTTCCAGCATGTCTTTGAAGACTAGCAGAAACGCTGGGACAGGTGCATCGCGTTCATGGGAGACTATTTTGAGAAGGACCATCAAAATTATGAGGATGAGTAAAGGTACGTTGTCAAAAGAAAATGTGATCGTTCTTTATTGAACAGCCCTCGTATAACAGCTGTCATACCCAAAATTCTACAACTAAGAGGTTATAAATAGTAAGCAAGTCGGTATAGCTAAAATTTCACTGTAGCTAATGTCTGGAGTTGTCTAGAAAGATTAAATGGTTCAAAAGTATATATAAAGGCTTGAGAATATGAGTAGCGCTGATGCTTTGAAGTTTCCTGGTATTTTTCACCAAGGACACAAATATGTGCCAGGTCAGCGAAGCAGTATCGTATATTGTGTTTAAGGAGCCGAAAATAAAAGGGCGTGCCGTCATTGTATTGCTAGGCCAGCTCAGAAATATCAGATTACAAACATTATTAAATTCCATGCTTACACTTTAAAAAGTTTCAGGACATTACAGTGTAAATATCTGAGGTTCATTCCCTGTACTTTGAGCTTGTTAGCCAACATTCCGCCAGCAAACTACCCGTTCAGGACTAGCTGCTGTTCATCTCGTTACATATGTAAACACGCACACGGTCCAGCGGGGGTCTGCTGCTTGTTAGAAAGAATGCGAAAGCACGTTTATTTTATAAGTATTGAAAGTGTGTTCGAGAAGACATGCGCAGATTAAAACAATACTACCATATTACGCTTTTAGTATATATGGAAAGGGATTCGGTTTTAGAAAATAATCTTCTTGCTCATGTTAAGATGCGCGAGATGATTTGATCTCCGTCTACCACGCAATCTAGTTTTTTTGTTTGGTGGTTCACTTTCTCACATTTCTAAGCGGGGGTGGAGTTCCGACTCCTTCAGCTGGTATGGCACAGCGCTGCGGATCTCTAGCACTCCTGGTACTTCTAACGTTACTGGAAGTACGCTGAGAGGGCTACAGCAGCTATAAGGGAGTCAAAATAAGACCTGAAGCTTTCCTGGCGACGAATATGCTCAAGTTGTTCACGGGAAGCAAGCCAGCTGAAAAGACGATTAGACGATTAAACGATTACCAATGCAAATGCCATGGCATTGAATTTTTCAGTCTGACTGTACGTTTCCACAATTTAGCCTACACACGGCCAGTGTGAAAGAACAATTAATTTCCATTAATTGACCAAACAGTGGTTAACTATAAAGCCCGAGCCTTAAGGTACTTACATGTTGTAATTCGCCATTAAGGTAGTTGTCTCATGTTTATGAGAACTCCTAAGTGGTTTACCGGGGCAAACACGAGTCAGTTGGAGAATTTAATGTCATATCGGCACGTTGGCCATAGTAGCTCAATTGGTTAGAGCGACTGGACGGAGACCAGAAGATCCGTGGTTCAAATCCCGGCTATGGCATTGAATTTTTAAGTCTGACTCTACGTTTCCACAAAACCTGAAACAAGCTTATAATGAAAGGCCTTCGGCCTTTTCCACTGGGATTCTTTAAACCAGCACACATGCCTTGCAAAAATGCTTGTCTTTCAATCTTAAGGGTATGTATGACTGAAATTTCATGAAAATCGTGAAAATAACGACTTTTTTATTTTAATTCTATAAAATAATTTAGACATTCCCGAATGTGAAAAATGCATAATTTGCCTCCGAACGCCATTTTTAAATGCTTATTTAAATGTCGGTGGCCTTTAAACTCTGTCAGAGTGACGCCCTCTTTTGCCTACATCCACATTCTTTCTCTGTTTTCCGTTCTTAAATTTTCAATTCAAGAAAAGAAAAATAAGGCTTTCAGACAAAATAGTTCCTAAAATGTTGCCAATATATCAGAGGCTGGCTTCTACAACATTAATAGAGAGGTGCAAAACAGGAAAAACACAGAATGCCAATGAATCTTTGCATCATGTCATATGGAATAAGTTCCCAAAGGAAGTTTTCATATCAAAACAAAAATTGGATCTTGCTGTTATTAAAAGCATCAGTGAGTTTAACATGGGTAGTCTTAAGTCATTGGAGCTGTAGCAAAATATCAGAGGTGAAAGTGTAGTAGACTCAGCAAGGAAAACTTCAGTGCAGCGAGATCAGACTCGTATCCTGCAAAGCAAGGAGCGAAGTTGTGCAGAAGAAAAGCAACATCTAAAGAAGAAAAAAGTGGAAAAAGCAGCAACAGAGGAGAGGAAAAAGAAATCTGAGGGTCAAACCTATCAGCCTGGTGGATTTTAATGTGAGTTATGCAATCAAATCTTTAATCGCTGTTTTCTCAATGTTCATATTTTCAGCATTTTTCTTCCTGTAAAATGCTCCTTGCGATGCAGCTTTTGTACTACATTCATGAAATTTCCTACACAGGTTCAGAATATCATGAGGAATGGAAATTACCCTAGGTTTTATTGTGAAATGTATATAAGCATATATTTTTAATTTTCAAACACAAAACTTGCAGTTTTTTAGACTAAAGAAGAATATTTGTAAATTAAAAAAAATTTGTAACCTAAACTAAAGGAGACACAGAAAAACCCAGAGCAATTTCAAAAAGTATGTGTATTATGAACATAGGGTTAAAATATTAGATCAAAATTCAAAATATTTTGTCCCAAGGGACTTTTTTAGTGACGTAACAAAAAACACACAAAATTTATCATAATATCTAAACTGCTGGAGAAAAATGGTTTAAATTTAGGTTGTTATATGTTTACATTATACTACACCTATGGTGTAAATTTGAAAAAGCTAGCATTATTAATTCAGAATTTGAAAATTTCAGTCATACATACCCTTAAAAGTCGTGTCACGCCACACTTGTCGTGTGTCTTTCATTCACCCAAGTCTCGTCAAGGTAGTACATTTTGCGATTTGTATCTCGGTACAGTCTGATTGTCCTTAAATAACGTCTTCGCCACATAGCAATATCGCCCCTGGAGTGGTAAGTTTTCCTTTTGTCTCAATTTCATGTCGTGATGTTCCTACGCATCTAATACACCTGTAAGTTCAGAGCACAGCTGTTCGACTTCTCTCATTGAAAAAGACGGATTCTTCTGTGTGATTGCATTAAACACATGCAACACAATTCTTTTTTCGCCGCTTTGCAAAGATTTTCCCTTGCGATGCTTCAGTGAAAAACTGGCGGTAGACGATGTCATTATACATATAATAAGTACACGCGCAATAAACGATCATAAAATAATTTAGCTCTCGCACTCGGCATAACACACCTTCGAATGGCGATATATGACTAATCCAGTTCAAAACAAGGTCAGTGATAAAAGTCATATAAACAAATGTCACTAGTACCGCTAAATCACGTGCTATCGTTTGCACGTGCTTGAGAGCAAAGGAACCTCCTCTTTACTTGGTTTAAGAATTAACATGCATTTCAGATAAATAGACTCTGTTGCGTAATATATTTAATTAAAACAGTTACGAAAATATAAATTTAACAATTTTCTTCCAACATATGTTAAATAAGAAACTATTTTTTACCGCACAACAGTCTATACTGCAAAAGCAGCCAATGAGAGGTGATAAGGTCACGTGACCGTCAAGAAATACGGGGCAAGCTTATTTGAAACAAGCATTAGTACGATATTGTCAAGTTACGATGCATAGTAACAATGACGGTACGTATGGATTATCAGTTACATAGTGCAAACGTTATTTAAAAGAACGCACACATGTGAAGACGCTACAATGGGTTGAATGTGTGAACAACTTTTGTTTGTTTTTAAAGTAGGCTAATACAGATTAAATATGCATGTTTTTGTTGAAAAGTGATAACCTCGAACGCTTGTTTATATTTCGTGTTGAGAGGATAAGGAGGGGGAGTATGCGTAACTTAGTTCTAGGCAACATTGCAGCACCACATACGGAGAAACAGATGGCCTCCACGTATCTTCTTTTCAAAATCAGACTGTACAAATGAAATTAGGGAGCCGCTGACTGGTTCATTAGCCATGTATGACTTCATGTAGTCCATTAATCATTGAAAGAACGGAGCTAGTCAGTCACATGTTTGTTCACGTGCATTGCTCAGACTCCCATATACTCACGCGGCAGAAAATAGAATTAAATGTTATTTTTAGACGTATTTGGCGCATTCTTCATTGGCCTTGACGTGCGTTGTAGCCAGTCACTGGAGTGTTTACAAAAGTTAACGAGTCAATACACTCCCACCATTCGTTATCATCTTGTACTATTTAAAATCTTCCCATTGCGTAACATGTTTACACTCGGAGGCTGGAAAAAGCATGACAGTTGCACAAAATAAACACATTTGCCATATGGAGAGGTGCTCTCTCAGATAAACCTGGAGAGTCAAGGTCGGCCATCGCGAGAACTGCGCACAAATTACATTATTCAAGTGTAGTTGCAAGGAAAAGAACTGCAACTTGAGTGGGAAAACAGTGAATTTGAACATTTTTTTTAGTACTTCCCCTTAGGGCATGTAGGATGTAATAATTTTACTCCTAATAGGTACATTGTCAGTTGGAGAATTTAATGTAATGACGGCACGTTGGCCATGGTTCTCAATGGTTAAGAGCGACCGGACGGAAACCGGCAGATCCGTGGTTCAAATCTTGGCCATGGCTTTGGATTTTTCAGGTTGACTCTATCTGTTCAAAACCTTAGCCTATACACGCTAGTATGGAGAAATGATTAATTTCCATAATTTGTCTTTCATTTTAAATGTTACATTTTTGCAAGCAACCCATTGTTTGGCATCTGTTCATATCAATTTTATAGTATTGTTACTTTGTGAGTTCGTGGAATTAAAAGCCCAGGTTACAAACACCAAAAGTACACTTTATTTCCGTAGAAACACACTTCGTACACCAGCAGTCCAGAATGACGTCACATACACAATACAACTTGCAATGTCAGCGACACAGCTCACCAGCTGTTCACGCGCACGCGTCCAATTACCGACTGACTCACTTTGGCGGGCAGGCTCCCTTTTTTTATAGACTACTTACATTCCAGAACGTTCTCCAACAATCAAGACGGCTAGAAAAAGGAACTAGAACTCTCGAGAGATCCATCTCCTTCCCTCCGCCATTTCGGCGAGCTTTAATCTACACACTACACTGTCCGTCCCTTTGAATGCCTCGCCACACCGCCTCGATCAACAACGGGCTCGCGACAGTATCTAGATCCAGATGATACGCAGCAAGCCGGTTGTACTCTGACAATATTTGGTCACTCTAAAAGTTCTTGCAAGTCAGCTTATTGACTGGAATTAAATCATACAATTTGGTTTCGGTGCTATTTTCATCTAACGGGATATTGTGATTTTGTAACCCCCAAAAAATCCTATAGTTTCTTAAAGAACTTGACGATGCTTATCTACTTGCGAATTATGGTAAGAGGCATTATCTATTGCTAGCAAAATTAAGGGTAAAATAAAGGGTAAATTTGGAATTAACATGGCGCGTAAGCATTTAACATAATTTTCCGAATTCATTTCTTTATCGACAATTAAAATGCGTATGACAGTCACAGTAGTTTGCAGTCAACTGTACTTGAGGGAGGCAAGGTGACAGACGATTCACACGGCATATTTTATCAAGTAACAGGATTGATAAGTTCGCTGAGTATAGGAGTTGGAAGGAGACAGAGGACAAAGAAGGTTAGACTTGGGCTCTCTGACACTGCTCTATCGGTGGTCAGTGCTCTAGGACCATGTGTGACTAATAGTTCTACGGGTCTTTGCGTGTGTGTTTTGAGCTTCGAGTGTTAGTCGAAGAGTGGGACTCCGTGGTATCGACGCAGTGGAGCAGTTCACGAGCCAGACGATCAAGTTGTGTAGGTACTGAAACATTGCAAAGAAGTGTGGTAAGTTCCAACCTCCGTGGTAAGGAGCCAGCATGCTGTGAAGCGGTACAGGCGGCAGTTAACAAGTCACTAAGTGGGGCTCTGTGGTGAGGAATCGGCGGGCAGTGAATCGCACAGTGAAACACTTTAGTAGCGAATATCGGAGTATTTCACAGTTGGCATGCAGCTCCGTATGAGAGGTAAACCTGTGCATGTCAGAGAGACTACTGGCAGGACAAAGACATAAATCACTTGAAAGAGACGTGTAGGCGTTGAATATTTGTGGAAAAAAGGGTTAGCGTTGCGCTAAAGATTTTGGTAATAATAAAGAAGCTTAAGGTGAACTTTATTTCGTCTTTTTTGTCGTCTTTGTAACAATATGTTTATTCTTTTAAAAATAGTTTAACATTTTTCAATAAACATAATACCTACTTTCACGAGGATTCGTTATAAGAAGCAATATAACTGCACTTCTGGAATTTCTTTGCAGACATCATAATACTCTAAAAATGTCTTACAAACGACGCTATTATCGAAATCGTCAATTTCAAACTTTTTCCCCGACTACGTTGTTTTGCTGCATAGTACCTCGTGCACCTGAAACACTATTTTTTAAATTCTTTAATGATCCTTTTCGTTCTGGCTTTACTTTTTCCTACTTCTGTAGCCATTCTAGGCCCTACCCTTTGCAAATATAGAACTAGACCGCTTTGCTTTTCTTTCGTACAGAACTGGAAAACATTCTGAATAGTCCTGCCTTGAGGTTTGCAACCCTCCGAGGTGACATTTTTTGAAGTTCCCATGTTTAAAAATGATTATTTGAGACATCTACTTTGTGATACGCTACTACAATATACTGTGGTACTCATACCACATTTGGCAAGTAGATTAACAACTTAATATGCAGCCTATATCTAGTCATGACAACATGCGTACTACACGGCAAAGCGAGAAAGCGTATCGGGAAACATTAGCAACACAGAGATGTTTCCCTTAGCTTATCGCACATACACGGTGAGTCAGTGTATGTATACTCTGTTCAGATATAATCATGTCTTCTGGACAGCAATGTGTCATACATCGGCAGGCGCGAGAAATCATATCATATAGACACACGCAGCTTCCAGTCACTCTATTTGTGTTTCATAACTTACTGTACATCAATTTACTAATATTTCACTCTTCTAATCGACCAGATAAGACCCGATAAGGGACGATGGCAGTGCTGGTCACCTGAAGAATAACATTCGAATGATCCATGATAAATGAAGCAGTGCATATATACATATCTACAGCAAGAGTTCATAAATAATACATTTAGAGGAAAACTATCCATTCCGTTTTAATAATGCTGACGGAACGACGTTTTTACATAATGTCAACAATTTTCTTCATTATTTATGAAAATAAAACTATAGTTATTAAACACATTGTAATAAATGAATGCACCAATTGCTGTTAAATACACTTTTACACTTACGCGCTTACTATAGTGTAAATTTTACACTTCAAATACTGTTACACACACTTACAATACAACACAGTTCAGTTTTAGAATAGAAATCACAACTGAATTGCTGGTTTACAAGTTACAATTGCACTTCACTTGGTATTAATTACTGAAATGAATGGAATTCTGCTCGACTCAACTAAGATTTGACTGAATTCAACTGACTACTAAATATACTGACTACCAGGCGCTGACTAGACTCTTAAGCAGGCCCTGAAAGGGAACATTCTACAAAGGAAAACAACTAGAAACATGCAAAATAAATCTGCACAGAAAATTATTCTGCGTAAGAAGGGTCATTAGTTGCTTCCAGGACCAGGTAAACCACCTGTCGTTACCGGTGGCCAGCCGGCAGGCAGCATAGGGCCGCAGTGACAATATTAATTAAATCGCCTCACTTTTTTTCTTTTTCCACAATTGTGTTCTCTTTTAGGATACTTTACAACTTTATACTCCTTTTTACAATGTCTTCAAAATTTTATCTATAATGATTACAGACTTCCCTCTAATATCAACATGCCAGAGACCCCGTTTCCACATTCTTAATAATTCTTTGTAAAATTAATTTACTGTAGATTACTGAGAAACCACTACAGCTAAGACTCATGCGTGTGTTGTGTTACAAGTGTACGAAGCACGTAGCATAGAACTTTGATGTCTGCTGACGAAGTATTTTGACATTCGCCAATAACTGTACAAACGTTTAAAATTAAAAAATTCGAGCTTGAAATAATAGGGGGAAAATAATACAAGTTTAACGTCTGCAGAATATATGTTGTGTTTTTCATTTAAAAGGTTTTTTTTTTTTTTTTTTTTTTTTTTTTTTTTTTTTTTTTTTTTTTTTGTCTTTTAGTTTTAGAACAAGCTTTGTTTGTTATACTATCGAAATTTTTTGTTTTTCAACTGAAGATTTCCGTTTCTATTTCCTTATATTTAACAATAGTGATAGCCTAAAACCAGACTACACCGTAACAGAGCAGTAATTTACATAAAAGTAAAATTACAATAATAATATTTTATTTGCATATATATTCTTAGTGTTCAACATAAATTCATGGGTCTGAGACTTGGAAGGTGACTAAAGCAATCACCTCCAGGCTCCAGACCTTTGTCAACCGCTGTTTAAGAAAGATCCTAAACATATACCGGAAAGAAGTAATCTCCAACCAAGAACTTTGGAGAAGGACGGGTGAAATTGAAATCGCCATACAGATAAAGCGGCGGAAATGGAAATGGATCGAGCATACCCCGAGGAAGGAAAAGGAAGCCATTGAGAGAGAGGCAGTTGATTGGAACCCGCAGGGTACGAGGAGGAAAGGAAGACCCAAGCAAACATGGCGCAGATCTGTACATCTGGAGGCAATGGAGGAAGGCAAGACCTGGGGTGAGGTGGAGAGGTCTGCAAACAGGACCAGATGGAGATGCTTCATTGATGCCCTATGTTCCACGAGGCACAACTGCAACCAATCCTCACCTAATATCATCAATATAAGATCAGAATAATGCAATTTCTGATGACATGAAAGAAGAACGTTTACCTGTACATAGTTATCACGGATGTGGAAACTTCCCTTTAGCATTTCCACAAATAATATTCCTTGTTCCTCTAGTTTTCTATGTTTTTCTCTTGGATTAGGTACATGTGCCTTCTTTATTTTACTTCTGATTTATTTTACAAAGCGTTCAGGATATTCTGTCAACAGTGCATTAGGGCGTTTATTTGTAAGTGATAAGTAACGGCCGGAGAGATGTGCGCTGGCATGCGATACAAGATTGCTGGACACAGAGTATGAATAACGTCAGATGTACGGCACGAACATCAAATGTGCAAACATCTAAAACAACGTAACAAGTACTCTGAGAACAGCCTTGCAGACACGAAGTCAAGGTGTAGTACAACACGATTGTTTTGTTTGCTCTCGCTGTGAGGAAAGTCATGAAGTTGTCTTGGTCAGGTTAACCCAAGCTGCAGTTGTTTACATGCCCGAGTGAGAACAGCACAGTCCATGTGCAGTACATCTATGGAAAAATGCACACGTCTCTGGCCTTTAGTGATAAGCAAGATTTTATTTCCACAACATATGACTACGAGTAAAGTTTGTGGCTTTGAAGGATACAAACAATAGTGATCCTATTGCGGCTGAAATAAGGAATCAGATATTAAGTAATTCTCATATTTGTATTTCATGGGTCAGAGGATACCTGGCGATTGCCGACGAGCTTGAAAAGAGAGCTGTGACTTCATATCTTCAGTTATTTTACACGTTATGCCATATTTCTTATGTGAGGCAAATATTGAAGAAGATTATCATCCACGACTGGAATGAATACTGGTTAAACAGTGATTGTAGTGCTTTGACTAAAGATTTATATTTTCCAACAATTTCTAATAGACATAAATGTAAATTCGTTAATCCTAATTATGTACTCACTCAGTTCTTAACTGGTCATGGCAAATTTTCAGCTTACTTATTCCGATTCAAAATTAAATTCACCTCTATGATGTGTACTTCAGTTATTGCTTCAATCCTTAGGTTACACTTTATCAAAACCATCTACACATATTTTGATGAAATACAAAACTTATCAATATTTCATGGCTTTCTTGAACAAAATATTTATTAAACTAAATGATTAATTTTGAAGTTTACTGTTTGTCATTTTGATCATACTGTTGTATTTGGTTATGTCTTGTAATTTTATTATATTCATTTTATAATTTGTTAATATATTTCTAATATACCTTTGGGTAAATTAGGCACCAATACAAGTAAAGTTTGGCTTGAAATTCCTGTTAGCTGCAATAATTCTCTTTCTGTCTAATTGCTTGCAAGGAAAAATAGTGCAATTATCCATCATTTTGAAACCTTATCCCAAGGAAACCGCTCTAAAATATATTCATGGACCTGTTACTCGTATGTATGAAGTATAAAAACAACTTTGAGATCGTAAGAGAAAGTTTTGTAACCCGAAATTAACGCTCTGATTGTAAAATGTGCTGTTAGCGCCATTCACGATGAAAAATAAGCGTTAAAATAAGATTATATTAAGCAGCAAACCGATATATGGTCGTGCACAACTGGAAACAAATAACAGCTAATTGGAAGGAAACGTGATAGCACACACCGCAAAAGAGATTACGTACGTACTCAATGAACAAGAGCTAGCAACCTGTAAAAAGGATATAAAAGCACCAGCTACAACATAATTTGTTTTAATACAACTTTAATAGATGTCTCAGAATTGCCTAGTCTATGAAGTTGCACAGAAGGACTAGGAGTCAGTAAAAGGCGACAGAAAATCTGATTTGAGATGGCAGTGAGAATATGATGGGAATTGTGTGTTATTGTCTTATGTTTTTGCAATCATAAGCTTGAAAGCTTACTAAGTTTACTTTTAATTTAACGTTTATTTTTATGCTTACATGGTTAATTATAAACGGCTCATTGCAGGATATATCATTTACGTATTTTTTTATGTTACAGTATACTTAAGTTAAATGGGCCTCTTAGTAAAACGGTGCAAACGTCTTTAAAAGACATTTAAGTTCGTAGACACCTTTCCCAAATTTAGTGTTATGGTAGGCTACAGTAAACATTGATGGAGCTGTGGAAACGTTGCTGAAAGGCAAATCCAGGTTAAATAACCATAAATAAGAAACATGAAATGTATTAACAGAACAGAGATACAGACAAATGTAATCTCCTTTGAATATGTTTACATAAGATTTGAAATAATAACAATTAAATTAACAAAGTGACCTTTAGTTATTTATTGTATAAGCCTGTAATATATTCACAAGTTAACACCCTGCATAAAACGCTGCATAAAATATTATGAAAGAAACACATTACTTACAGTTTGAGTTGGCTACACATGAATACATAAATACACATTAAAATCTGAAGTATTTGAATGTTCCAAGATTACTAGAGTCAGTTCATTTTTGCATATAAGTTAGATATAATGAATAAAGCGAATCTTTCGTGATCAAGAATGACTTGCCCCAGTGACTAGTCAGTAGATGTCAAAAGCCAGGGGGAAGTTGACCCTCATGTGGCCATTTGAAGTATTATACATTTTATTAGCCAATTTGTTTTGAGCTGAATTTCTCGGAAACTATGAGTGGAGGAAATCAACACTGCTGATGTACAGGCACCAGCGCACCCTCAGTGATTCTAAAAACATGAAGTCATACAATAGTTACTGTCCTCCACAGGAGAAGAGATAGTCTCCGACGCCTGAGACGCAGGGGGGGGGGTGGCGAAGGTTCCCACACCCTCTCTGGACAGGTTTATGACACTCCATGTCAGTAC
This sequence comes from Mantis religiosa, assembly GCA_030765055.1. Taxonomy (NCBI): domain Eukaryota; kingdom Metazoa; phylum Arthropoda; class Insecta; order Mantodea; family Mantidae; genus Mantis; species Mantis religiosa. The sequence goes on from CM060958.1 coordinate 83,750,570, forward strand.
AGATATAGACCATTCAAAAACATTCTGACGGCTTCTACTTTTGTTAATGGATCTTCTCGGCTTTAGTGTACAGAGTGAACAGGGCGCATGGTGCTTTTAAGGGTCTGCTCCTTGTGTAGCAGATGTTCTCTGTCACACACATTCGCTGTCCTTGTCCCACTGTGTAAGGCAGCACATACCTTCCAGCGACCTTCTTTGCGTTGCTGGAGTATAATTCCATAATTCCCCTGACAATGGCAGCGATTCCAATATGCGCAAACCTGTAGGCACGGAAGTCAGTGGGGCTTTTTTTGTTCCATTTATACCTCGCCTTTAATTCCAATGGTCATATCAGCGGCCGTTCTCCTTTGGAACATATCGAAGATGTTAACTCGTATTCGTTGGGTTTTAATCATTAGATGACGCACACATTCGCACTCTCATTCATACTTCCAGACTCTGGGGAAGATGGCAAAGCATCTTGGTTGGAGAAAAATCCCCACCCTCACCACAGGGAATCGAACCCCTCGCACGGCAGGCAGGCGCTCTACCGACTGAGCTACGGGGCCAGCCTTAGCGTGTTGTTGATTAGACAAGTCAACTACTGTAAGGGACAAGCTCTGTGTGGTTGTGGGATGCGCGGAGGATGGTTAAGGGGGATAAGCTGGTGAGGTGTGGCAATACTTGCATAAAGAGGTATTATAACGTCAGGTTGTTCTTTCTTACACGACAGAAGCAGACGCTGATTTGGATGACATCACAGAGCTTCCCCAAACCCCTTAGAGTAGTGCACCAACGTCACACCTTCTACCACTCCCATTGAGCTGGACTGGACTCGCTTCTAAGCTTAGCTACTTTATATGTAGGGACCTTATGGAAGTAAGGCTACTCTACTTTGAAACTTCTCCATCTTCCAAGTCTCCATACTGGGTAACGCTTCTTGGAAACATGTCGTCGAAGTAAATGTGCATCATATACATACTAAAGAGTTATTCCAGATACTGCTTTGGAATAAAATTATAATCTTTAGCGTCATGGAAACTGATACCTAATGCCAATTTTCATTAGTTCCTTCATTGCGATTTACGTAAATGTGTGAATAAATGTAGTGTAAACAGTATTTTGTGAATTCGTACGTGCACGCCATAAACGGGTGGGAAAGGAATGGAGCTTCACCGTTCTTTATTATATCGAACTATCACGATCTGGTGTGCGTTTTAAAATCGGGGAAAAATCCGGTCTTCCCGTCCAGTTAGCGCTCCATCAGCCTTCTACCAGTTTTGTCGAAGGTATTCGAAAAACAGCTCCTCTCCCGGCTTCTTCCTCACCTAGAGGAAAGGAGCCTAATCCCGGAACACCAGTTTGGCTTCCGTTCTGGTCACTCCACGACCGAGCAGCTACTGCGGGTTGCCGAGAAGGCCTCCCTGGAATTCCAGGTAAGGTCTAAAACTGTAGCAGTGCTGCGCGACGTGGAGAAGCCATTCGCCACAACCTGGCACGAGGGGCTCATTTACAAGCTCCTAGAGCATGAAATCCCCTTCCATACATTTCCTTGGTGGCCGGTTTCCTTGGAAACCGAAGCTTCCGGGTAAAGGTGGAGGGGGCGCTGTCCACAGAGCGGCCCACTGGCGCTGGAGTGCCGGAAGGCAGCGTGCTGTCGCCGACACTTTTCGCCGCTTACATGGCCGACATTCCAACACACCACAACACCCACACCTGTGAGTATGCGGATGATCTCATGAACTTCGCAGTAAATAGGAACACGCGGTACAGCTTCCGGCAAATCCAAACCCAGCTCCAGCAAAATGGCGAATGGCAACTAACCCGGAGTAGAGCTCTGCAATTCTCCTGGCGAAAACCAGAGCCAACCGTTTACAGCAGAACTTCGTTTTACGGCGCCGTAGAATCCCATGGCTGCAAATGGAGAAGTATCTCGGAGTGACGCTGGACCGTAAATTAACTTACGTTCCGCACGCCAAAGACAAGGTCCAGGTGGGGCACGTCGCACTCCGGAGCCTATGCCCTATTTTCCGCTCAACTATGCCCATCCGACTCAAACTCCAGCTGTATCGGGCGATCATTCCGCCTATGATTCTGTGCTGCTGTGAGATCTGGGGAACAGTGGCTAATACCACTTTCGTCAGACTCCAGACGCTGCAGAACAAGGCACTTCGTATCATACTAGATACAGACTGGAGATTTCCTGCTCATATCCTACATGAGCACTCCCAGTCCCGTACATTGTCGATGTCATCCGCAAGAGGGCACGATGAATGTACGACAAAATCCAGAATAACCTCGACCTTTTAGTGAACTCCCTGGGCAGGTATGACCAGAGGGATCAAAGACGCTTGCCATCCTTCAAACTACCAAGAGACGTCTTGGGGCCCCTTGGTTAACCCAAGAGAAATCCCAGATGTCTCTGGGACCCATTTTTACGCCTGATGGATCAAGCAATATGCAACCCGTAACCAAAACGGAGCAAAAACTTTAAATCGTGTCTCCCAAAACGGGGGAACGCCTAAATGCAGCTGCCTTATGAGATTAAACAAGGGCATCCCATTTCAAATTTCCCAAAAATTAAACACCCCAGCAGAATATGAAACCAATTTGCTCATTTTGCGGCTAGGTACTGGGGCATAAGACACCCGGACGGGGAAAAGGAAAAATAGCCCCGCCCGACTAGGACTACCTCTGGATCCGAAACAACCCGAGTTCAGGTAACTTAAATGTGGATTGTGCGTATGTGCTAGTTGATATACTCGATACTCGACTGTTATTTTGTAGTTATCCTCAACTTTCATTGTTTTGAATTGGAGTTGTCGAAACTGTAACTTTGCATTCTTGGAAAGTCTCGTCTGCTGCTGATCTGTTGTTTGTACAGAACAGATCTGAATTTATTACTCTGGCGTTCTTGCCAGAAAATCGCTGCAAATAACACTTGCAAAAGAATGGCGTCTCATTTTGTGTGGTAGGTGTGTCTCAAGCGGAACTGCGTGTTTATCTTATCGAAGGTTAAGAAAGCCTACGTGCATTTGTGCACACTAACAAAACCTTTGCATACTAAACTTGATTAAAAGCAACCTGCATGGAATTTCAAGCGTAGTTTCGTTAAAAATACAGCCTTAATCTGCATTATACCAAACAATTTATATTGAAATACTTGTCTTACTCCAATGTTGTAAATAAGGTCTCTTCTTCTTTGCGTTTGTTTTCTCTATATTGTTATTTATAAATCTGTATGGAGTTGTATAGAAGATTGTCGTTATTTTGACCTTACGCCTTTACTTTTTATAACTGAACTTCAGAAAGCTCCTGTAACTTTACTAATAACATATATTCAATAGTGTTACTATCGTAGAAACTAAAGAAACTCGAATGCGTTTGTTATACACTGAAACCTTCTCCCACAAAACTGCTAACAGTTAAGAAGTCATCTATCTAAATTGCATTAAAATAGCTCTTAGGTGCATGTGTTATACGGTGGAGGTTTGGAGTATAAGAAATAATTTCATTTATATTAAAAGACTTCTTTGTTCATTTTTTCTGGAAATTCGCTAACCTATATTCCGTACAAAGAGTGTTGTATCGGACTTTATCTAAATATCAGTTTTGTGGTCCCCTGAATAAATTAAAAAATATTTATAAACATTTGTGGGCGCCATGTTTGTACTATATGAACAGCATAATAACGAAATGATGTGTTGCGTTCACATGACTTCTTCAAACCATTCCTTGTAGAAGCTTATTGTTCTGTCTGCTTCATGTTGTTCAAAATAAAGATTTACAGAAACGAATTGATTACATACTTCGCTGTTTGTACAAGAGCAGCAGCAGCATGGTTTAGACGGTGAGGTCTCTGAGAGGTCCTGTGTTCGATTCCCGCGGACGCCACCACTTCCGGGGCGTAGAGGAATGCTGGGAACGATAATTGCATTTCCCCCTCATGCTCACTTAATGGCATCTTTCATCTTCGTTGGCTATTTAAGGATAGTAGGTAAGTACTTTGGCAGGGAATTTGCACTCTGTATGTCCTCGTCCCTCCGGATCGGAGGAAGACTCCTTGTCTCAGGTCCTAGAGGGACTTTCAGCCCTCAGGGAAGAGGGAAGTCGGTTGGACGAGCCGCCACTGGAGAGTAAGTGCGAGGTCTACCCGAGATTCCGAAGATTCCGGCCTCTATCGCCCAGGGGACGATGGAGGACTCCGGGGCTCTTTCCATAGGGCAATGCCTGGAGTCTAAAAAGAGCCCCCATCGAGAGTGTCAAGACGGGATGGAAGTGAATACGCCACTTACGCACGTCAACCCCGCAGGGAAGACTACAGAATAACCTCGGTGGGGCCACCTGGTGATATAGCACACCTTATACTAGCTCTGCAGGCTAGTACCCTGGACTTTTAGGCAACCCTCTACCCCTTCCAGGCGGCCGAGGTCTGATCTGCGGGTGTCGGAAACACACTGCTCCCTCGAGTCCAACCCAATCCGAACAACTCCTATTCAGGGAGGGGCTCTAATGTTCGGCCCGAGGTTTCTCTAGTAACGCCAGAGGTACCACGAGTGCTCAGGGTCCGCAGTTCTCGCACCATAGCAGCTGAAGGGGACGGATCCTCTCCCCTACGGGAGCCACTGGGTAGTTGAGTCCAGAGGGTATACTCCCATTAGCCTTGAACCCGTAGGAACAAGACCCGGGCCTCTTTCAACCAGGGAGTTATCCGAGCTGTCCCTTAAAGGGCGCCTGGCATCCTCCGTGGGGCTTTCCATTAGGGCAAGACCTAGTTTCCTAACAAGCCCCCCATCTGGTCCTAGGACACAAGACGGGACGGAAGTGGATACGCTACTTACGCGCGTCAACACTCAAGGTGAAGACTACCGATATGACCTCGGTGGGGCCGCCTGGTGATCTAGCATAGCACACCTTCTACTAGCTAAGCAGGCTAGTACCCGGAAACTTAATGGCTTCCCTCAACCCCGTCCGAAGACGTACCCAATCTCCCACGGGTATCCCACTGGGGAGTACAAAATCTTATTCTTTGCTGTCGTGTCTCCTCAGTTGGTTACCCTTGGTATCCTCCCAACTCACTCCTCCTTTCCGAGGGTCGCCCAAGTCAACACTTCACTAATGGAGGTACTGAAACTCTTCTCCGAAACTTATTGTTGTCATTGGGTACAGGAGGAATTAATTTGGCTAAAGGTATAGCTAGAAAAATCTTTTAAAAGAAGGTTCGTATATGACTGGCCTTAAATTTCCTTTCCTTGCATGATCACTACTAAAAATTTTAAAATAAATAAATATAAAGCGATTTAACTATAGAAAAAGTAGGTGTAATTTGCCAGTTAAAACAAACAAACAAATTGTTTTGTTTAAACAAAAAATATCTCGGAAATGGATATTGCCATAACATATACATTTGATATTATTTGTTTTAACGACCAAAATGTTTTGTAGTAAGATTTTGTTTCTTTTTTACCGGTCTCCGTCTGGTTGCTCTTAACCATGCCAACATGCCAGCATGACGTTAAATTCTCCAACTGACTCGTGTTTTCCCCTGTAAACCACTAGGGATACTCATACACAATGAGTATGTTTTTTTGGCACTTGCTATGCTTCAAATACGTAGGTCATATGAAGACACCCGAGGAGAATCCCAACACTTGTCACGTCGTTTCCTTAAATATTTTGCTGAACATGATCAAATTTAGAGAGAAGACAGAGTTTGGGTAATAACACTGTACTCCGTAAACACTGAGGAGGTACCTCAACAGAGGTTGCAGGAGTCCTGGTGTTTGGCTCTTGTGTTCAAATGCAATGTGAATGACGTGACGTGACAGACTGCTATTACTTGTGATGATGTATCGTTTTCTGTTGAGAAGCATGTATTTCTCTGAAACCATTATAATGTTGCATTAATGGTGCCTTTGTGAGCAGTCACAGAGCGTCTTGGAAGCTTTGGTGGCTGATCAAAGACTGCCAGAACATTGCATACAAAAGCTACGGAGGAAGCCGGAGAACAGTGGAACAGAGTCGAAACATGAGAGGAGACGCCCGCATATTTACGCCTACGTTATAATTAATTTAGTTAATTAATTTTGTTTACTGTACTGTGAATCAAAGGTGACATGGCATCCTTTCGAGAAGCTGTGAACCCGTTACAGAATCAGGAACTACTCACGGTTGATATTGCCCTCAAAATGTTGCAACATGCCACATTTCTCAAGTAAGCCATGACCGAGATAGAATAACTTTGTTGAGTCATTTCCTAAGAATTATGACCATCGAGGCTACTTTAAGTGAAGAGTTTGGAGAAACAAACTCCGCAGCCTCGGTGAGCTGCAGTAGAAAATCTGCCGTGACGTCCAGACAGCCATTTACACGAATTTGCAAATCCGATTGAATAATGTTTTAAAACCGACGGAAAGAATTTCTAGCACCATGTTGTGTACTGTCTGTCCAGCACAACGTAATCACTTTTTCTGTCCGTATGGTATTTATGCTCGCCTTCCTAGTGCGACAAGGATGTAGAGGTTCCTTTAAAATACGTAAGTGTTGTCACGTAACTCACCCATACATAATACCTATCACTACAGTTACAGAAACGATCATTATATCTGGCAACATGGATGACACATATTTACTCTCATACACTCATTCCCTAGTAAACAGATCCACTAACAGAGCAAATTAACAGTTCAAACTCATCTCCCCTTCATTCCTCTCTTGCCTGCTTGTGGTGGGCAGACAGTACTTCCATTTTGCATACATAGTGTTATATCATGTGCAAATGTTTCATTTCCTAACCATTTACCTTAGAACACCATTATTTCTGGGTTCTCTTTCGAGCAAGAAGCCCATATGTTAGTTAACTTTGTTTTGTATGTTTACCTCTTTGTGATCTGTATAACCCTAATTGAAAAATTTAGCGAACTTGACACAACGTGACATGAAGAATTTTAATGAAATAACCCCAGTCTGTCAGTTACATAAAAACGGTCGCTATTTTTTACCGTATTCCTGTCGGCTGGACCTTCTTGACTATTTGTATTGAAGCAGGTACTTGTTCTATTGAAGTTATACTCTTAGGGCCCCTAAGTAGGTTAAAATGGTAGGTTCCAGCGCAGACCCAAATGAGCAAGATGGCGGCCATGCGCAATCGGTATGTTTAGTGGATTTAGACAGTGTTTAGGTAGGCAGTCAATCCTCTTAATTTGCTGTACCTTATAATGCTGTGTCCTGAGGTATGATCAGAGCTTGTCTTGAGCTATGATCTGAGGCTCTAGGCTTAAGGGCTGCAGGGTTTCTTAGGTAAAGTCTGTTGGTATGGGATGTTAATATCTGAAGGATTTAATGGTTAGGTCCAGAGGTATGGTCTGGGACTCTATGGTTAAGAGTTGCAGGGTTTCTTAGGTAAAGACTGTTGGTCAGGATGGTTGAGAGCTGTAAGATCTAGAGGTTAGGTATCTATGTATGATCAGGGGGGTTCTAGTGTTAAGAGCTGAGGTTTTCACAGGTAAGGGTTGCTGGTCTGGGAGGTTAATAACTATAGCATTTGGAGGGTAGGTCCTGAAGTATGATCTGGGGGCTCTAGGGTTAAGAGTTTTCACAGGCGAAGTCTGTTGGTCAGGATGGTTGAGAGCTGTAAGATCTAGAGGTTAGGTATCTATGTATGATCAGGGGGGTTCTAGTGTTAGGAGCTTCAGGTTTTCACAGGTATAGGTTGCTGGTCTGGGAGGTTAATAGCTGTAGGATTTGGAGGGTAGCTCCTGAGGTATGATCTGGGACTCTAGGGTTAAGGGCTGCAGGGTTTCTTAGGTAAAGTCTGTTGGTCTGGAGCTTGAAAGCTGTGGGATTTAGAGGTCAGGTCTTGAGGTATGATATGGGGCTCTAGGGTTAAGGGTTGCAGGTTTTAACAGGTAGGGTTGCTGGTATGGGAGGTTAATACCTATAGGATTTAATGTGGCATGAGCTCTAGGGTTAAGGGTTGTAGGGTTCATAGCTAAATGTTGTTGGTCTAGAGGATAAAGATCGTAGGGTCTTTTATCTATGTTTTATAGGCTGACGTATGGTCTTATCATTTTGGAGTTCAGTTTGCTAGTCCGGCGATTAAAGGTGGTTAATCTCGAGGCAAGTCCTACATTTATGCTTTACTATGTCATCCTATTATAAACTAACCTAACCTAATATACTCATTCAGTTCTACCTTCTTTCATCATTCTTTATTGTAACCTAGCTGTGTTTGGCTAGTGGCTTCCTTTGTTGCACCTGTTAACCTAATTGTTGTCTTTCCTTAACTTCCTCTATTCTACCACTTTGACCTAACCTAATATATCCCATGGTTTTAACTTCTTGATCATTGTTCAAGCTAGTTGATTCTGGTATTAACATTCGTCCTCTTTTCTTAAGCTACCCTGTTTTTACCTCCTTAACCTATCCTAAGCATGTTTCTTTTCTCATGCTAACTACTTGTATGTATGATGCAAATTTTTTAGACATATCGGTGTTAGAGCTATCTCTGTCACTGCAAGAGGTATATATGCTGATTACAGATCTTTATACAGTAAATTTAACCCTTTGTGTATCTGCTTCTCTTTTCCTAAAATTTGAGATTCTTTTGTTGCTAGGGTTTCTTGTTTTTCGTACCTTCTCTATGCTTTCAGGAACTCTATTCTACCTTGTTATGTTATGAGGTCTTATGCTTATATCTTAGGCTTTTTGATTAAGCCTTTTGATCTGAAAGACTATGTATTTTGGCTATGTTCCTCATCTCTTATGGTCACATGGTTAGATCTTGAGGCATGATCTTAGGGCCTGGGGTTTAAAGGATATAAGTCTCATAGCTTAAGCTCGTAGGTCTGAAGGTTACGTATGGAGGTATGATCAGAGGGCTCTAGGGTTAAGAGTTTTAAGCTTCATAGCTAAAGGTTGCTGGTCAGGAGGTTAAAAGCTGTAGGATCTGGAGGTTAGGTATTGAGGTACGATCTCGGAGCTCTAGGATTAAAAGCTATAGGCTTCATAGCTAAAAGTTTGCCAGCTAGAGATATCTTCTTTACTGTTAGAGGTATATTTGCAATGGTCTAGGCGTACAGTTTTCTTACATTTTTTCATGCAGATTGATGTCTTCTTACTCTCCTGTCTTTTTCAAGCTTTTACCCCCAATGCATCGTCTTGCAATAAGTCGTTACGCTAAACCAATGTTCTAATGCTATTTCCAAGCTTTTTCAGATGTTATGAGGTTTATGCGCGTTTCAGGGATATTTTAGACCAAGATACGTTACTTAAATCATTTTATAACTAATTAAGAAGGTTTTTCAAGGATATTTCAGATTACGAGATAGTAGCTACTTTTTAAATTTACCTATTTTAACATTAACTAAAGTGTGTTCAGTTAGCTTATGTGGTGAGGTAGACGTCCCTCGTCTTTTTCTCTGGACTTGGGACCAGCGTCAGAATTTGTTTTCTGAACGGTAGACTTAACGCCCTCCTCTGCTCTTATTATTCAGCTCCTTTCGAGCTTAGATGTCGGCTACGTTCCGGTGTTTGTTGTTTCTCGGAATGAAAATTGTTTTTTTTGTGCTCTAGGGTTCCTTCTTTCTTTCGCCGTTCAAAAGACGGTAATGTCCAAGGGCATATGTGGATACTCCATCATCTGCAATTACTCTCTTGTCATCATGTGGAGATAGGGATATTTTGTTCACTTCCACTGACGTAACAATATGTTGACGGGACATAATTAGGTTCATTGGCGTTCTTATGATTTCTCTGCTTTTAAGACAGTCCACATAGCTCTCAAAGGTTATGTACTGTTTAACGGCACTATGTTTTATGCCTTTTATCTTCTTGATTATGCCTCCATCGATATCGAGTGCATACATCTTCGGTCTCAGTCCAACAAAACGACGAATGATTTTTCCATTGGCTTCATCTTTAAATTTTCCCAACACTTTCTTGTTTTTTGTAGAATGGCATATATGGTCGCTAGGATAATCAGCAGTATCCAGATGTTCCAGAAAACGTAGCTTATCCTGATATATGTCTCCGGTAGTCACACGATGGATGAAAGAGTCAGTATCCATGTACATGAGCTTCAGATTTTCAAGCCCGTAATACGGCATTAGCACATCATAATGATACCAATACATCAAGGTCTTCGAGATATCCAACACACACATCCCAATGTATATAGGCTTGTTGAAGACTATCTCTCGTGACGCTATGTGTACTGCAGCCAGATTAGGTCCATATATAGTTCTATCAATAAATGCAGGCTTAGCAACCAGTTTTTCCAATGTCTTCCAATCGGTGACAAGTCGTATATTCAGTCGGTTTCTGATGTTTTCCATAGTTTTGCCAAACATGGCATTGTTGAAAAGCTTGTAAAGATCCTTCTCGAAATCATTTCTCGATCCTTGTCGTAGCCGGTTATTGAATTCCACATAAGGCTTTAACCAACATGACAGTTAAAATTGTAGCACCCGATGGATTTTAGTCAGTTGTAACCCATGACTAAGGGCTTGCTTCAAGGTCATGTAATGCACCACATACCTAGTTCGTGATCCAAGGTGAGGAATTAGTTTCCTTGTAGAAGAACCCGGAGGCTTGATACACTCAGGTAGGAACGGTAAATCATTGTGCAGGTCATGGAGTTCTGTAGGATATTGAAGGTCCACTTCTAAGATGTATCCGAGAGGGTCATCTTCTCGTAGTATATCTAGGTTGATATCTTAAGGAGAAACCCAATTAAAACCCCCGCAAGCAAGGGGCTTCCCCATAGCCCACGCATATTCATTATTTGCATCCTCGTACGTAATATATTGAGAGGGTTTACTTGAGTCATACTCCTTCATGTAGTGATTAATCGCTTCTGCATACCGATGAGAAACTTGGCATAATCCTCCTCTTATACCTGCTTCAACCATGAGTAGCTGGTCATAATCCTGTAGTAATTCCAGTTCAATTCCTGTGTACAACAGCATTGCATCCCACGTAAGTCCGGGTGATGTATAAAAATGTGCAGGATCAACTTTATGGGTTTTCAGGGTCTGCTCTCTGAATGTTTCAAACACATCTGCTAGTAGAAGGACATCCGAAGTTAAGTAGAGGTCACTGTAGTCGCCTAGTGTTCTGATGTTGAACTGACTCCATACGGTTTTTGCATGCTGATACTCTGCATCACTAATTTCTTCTCTGTTTAACTTACTGTAGAATGCTTCTCTCGGAGGAAGTTCTGTCTCACTCAAAACATCCCATGATGTAACGTAATCATAGGGAAACACACCTTTACGTATCATCAATTCGATCTTCTCTGCTCCAAAGTACTTCTGGGTTTCAGGATATGATGTTAGATTTTTTGCTAGTTTATCCAAGCTGGTACTAAGGAAGCGATAGGTATCCACAAAACGAAGTTTAATGTCACCAACATACTTGGAAAATGATATATAACTTTCCTCAGAGCTAGGAATAACTTCCACTCTATCGCTAGTACAGCCCAACTCCTTAACAATGAAATGAGAGTCATATCCTCTCAGATTATGCATGAAGACAGGAATATAATTAGGCGTTTTACACGCTAGATTACACTGATTATGTAGACTTCCTCGATATTCACCACTTATATGATCATGATCTCGTACTTTCCAGTTATCGCCGGTAAATTCTTTACCACATAAGTAGCATTCTGTAGAAGATTCGAATGATTTTTGTTGCTTATCTGTCAGAGTTAATGGAGCACCAGTTTTGTATACAGCATTAATTTTCTTTGCGAGAGAACTTACATACTCCATAAACTTCAGTGCAGCGTCATAACCCCGATATACATAGGGTTCAGTAGGAAGATCAGTCTGAAAACCTTCAATTGTAGCTGAGGATTTGACATAAACACAGAAACTCATAGGAATATGCTTCTGATATGGAACTGTATAAGACGTTTCGGCATTAGAAGAACATCCGTGGTAAGGGGTAAGAATGCTTTCAAAGTCAGCGTATATGACATAAGGTAATTTCAACATCCTTTCATGATTCTTGAATCTAACAATAGATTTCTCCTTAGTTGGCATAACAATCTTAGCAACTCCGTGTTGGCTGCATAATTTTCTATGTTCATTTAACCTCTCAACTCCTCCATTTCGATAATCAAAGTGCGTAAAACAGCGCTTGCAGATGTAGAGTTTTCCCTCACATTTGGTTTTTTGTTGATGAATAAGTCTCTCGAAATTCTTTATATAAACGTAATGATGACGTCCAGCTGAATTGCTTAATAGAAGCAGATCGCGATGCTCAGTCAGTTCTTCATTGACAACTTTCATAGGAAACACTTGATTCTTTTCATCCAGCCCGAAAACATTTATAGAGATGTTATTTTTTCGTTCAAATTTTGGGATGTCACTCAAACTCATAGGAAATGAGACGCAGCTAAAGTCATATCTTTCTTGAAGATTCTTATACTTGCTAACACGTTGAGGATCCTTGTGAATGAACTTGGCAAGTACGGCGTACATAAAACATTTCTCATCATCATAGTTGTGCGGATTTATACATGCTCCTTTAGCTCCAACAATAGCCGGTAGAGGGATGTAACTGCTCCCTTTTAGACCATTATTCTTGTTGATCCTAACACGCACACCATCAACAGCTAATAAAGCCCAGCTGCTTCCTTTAAGTTGACTTTCCTCCATTTCAGTACAAAGTTTCTTGAATTTACTTTCCAATATGGCGTCCAAGTCACTTTCTAAAAATATTGCTTGATTTGGCGTTTTAAAGGCTTTATCAGTAGTGTCACCAACGGCATTCACAAACCGACATTCAGCCATGAGGTTAATTTTCACACTTTTATGCATCCTCAGTTGCTTCTGAACGGCTTGAATTATCCGCTGTTTTGATTCCTGGAGATATGTATTCAGGTCTTGGCATGTAGAGCACTGGATGAAATATGATTTCAGTCGATCCTGGAAAGCTGTTTCATATTCTACGACATCGTCTTCATCAGGAACCATTAACAGCAATTTATGTTTGGTAGGCTCGATCTTGAGTTTCTTAGCAGCAGTTATTCTCTCGCATCGTTCTTGATGAGTATCTCTGCGATTCTCAGTATCATAAACATTACCACAATGTTTACATTCGTAAAACCGGCCACATACCAGCTCATGTCTCTTTTTATTGTAGCTTTTCAGGAAACTCTTTGCACATATGCTACACCTATTTTCAGGTATAGTGTCTAACAGAGCTTTCATCGCTATAGTTTTTTGTTGTTTGCAGGCTAATTCTCGGGGAATATGCTGCCAAGTAAGTGTCTTGATACACTTTTCACTTCTCTTCTTCACCTTGATAAGTTATCAGCGCTACTGATGATGAATTTCACTGTAGAAGCTGATCCGCTATGCTATAAACACACTAGCATAATTACAATCTAAGATCGATCAAGCTCTCTTTATACACTTAGCACAGACCTAATAGAAAACTTCATCATCCCCTTCACCAACGGGATTCGAAGGTGGCACTCCTATCGGAGAAAACCTAAAGGAAAACTTCATCACACCACCACCACCACCACCACCTTTGTAGTTCGAAGGTGGCGCTCCTATCGGAGAAAACCTAAAAGAAAACTATTATCTTGCTACCACAGGGGTTCGAAGATGCTTCTACTATTGGAGAAAACCTAAAAGAAAACTCTATTAATTTTCCAGTTTTCGATTATTCTTTAACTACTATACAATTCACATGAGAGAAAAAATTAGACAAATTAAAATTGAAAAAGGAAATAAATAGCTAGATTTGAAGATAAAATTTAGACAATTCAAACGAGTATAAACACGACTATGCTCCGCCTTTTAGTTTTAAAGTTACATTAGGAGCTCCCATTGCCACCCGTAGACACCTCTCCGTCATCTTCAATCACGTGTTCTTGATTCTTTTCACACATATCTTAACATAACAGTTCTATTTTTCTCAAGTTCATCTATTACACCGTTTAACTGATCCACGGGGCACCCTTAGAATCCTTCACTTCATCCTCAAACACGCCTTCTTGAACCCTTTTGATATATTTTAACCTATTTATGTTTGTTGCTACGGGCATCCGTTCTCTTTTCTTAAGTTAAATTATTACGGCCCGCCTAAAAGCATTTATATTCAAAGGTATTTAAATTATCTCACCGAGATTTGAAGCCTGATCCTAAGGCGTAAATTACCATTTCAACAACAATTCAGACCTAAAGTATATATGTATACGCTATTTCATTGCGCTAACGTTATTAGTTCAAGAGTTATTTAAGATTCAAGTTATTGCGAGAGAAGCGGTTATCGAACCACGGGTCTGTAGGATACGGAATCAAATCATTCACAGCATATGTTGAATGAAAAAAACCTGCGCTTTCCCCTGCTGTTCTATGTGCAATAGATCAGAAATAGAACACAATTACATAATTCAATGGACGATGGGAACTGAACCAGGGACCCTTGAGCTACACGTTGTCAGCATATGATTAACTATGAGAAGCATAACCATATAAAGGTTATTTCACTTCTCTAGACCCAGTGGTTACAGAGATATTTAAATTAAACGATTCAGGACTCGAACTAAGGACTACAGGTATACAGTATATACCCTGCGGACCTAGCTAACCATATGTAAGTAATAAAGTTTATCCGAACTCTCTATCATAATTAGTTTCGGAGTTATTCCAATATAAGCAGTACTCTTCTGCACGAGATTCGATTAGGGGACCATTGATAAAACTACAAAGTCACAGACAGTCAGTAAGGGCATGGACACCCCTTAGCAGGTGGTAGAAAGGCAGCATACATCGTCTTTCTCCCCTACTCATGTTTCCCACGGTTCAGGCAAACTCTTGTGCAGCTGTCTAGTGACAAGGGTTTGACAAGGGTTTGACAGGTGATTAATCAAGGAGTAGTAGATAAAGGTCTTTCCATTCCAGATGTTCAGTCTCAACCCTCCCCCACATGCCTCAGACACCTGTCTAGACATGTCTCCCAACCCCTATTCCCCCTCCCCCTCGCTGTATCCAGAAAAGGCTTTTATCTACTACTCCTTGATTAATCACCTGTCAAACCCTTGTCAAACCCTTGTCACTAGACAGCTGCACAAGAGTTTGCCTGAACCGTGGGAAACATGAGTAGGGGAGAAAGACGATGTATGCTGCCTTTCTACCACCTGCTAAGGGGTGTCCATGCCCTTACTGACTGTCTGTGACTTTGTAGTTTTATCAATGGTCCCCTAATCGAATCTCGTGCAGAAGAGTACTGCTTATATTGGAATAACTCCGAAACTAATTATGACAGAGAGTTCGGATAAACTTTATTACTTACATATGGTTAACTAGGTCCGCAGGGTATATACTGTATACCTGTAGTCCTTAGTTCGAGTCCTGAATCGTTTAATTTAAATATCTCTGTAACCACTGGGTCTAGAGAAGTGAAATAACCTTTATATGGTTATGCTTCTCATAGTTAATCATATGCTGACAACGTGTAGCTCAAGGGTCCCTGGTTCAGTTCCCATCGTCCATTGAATTATGTAATTGTGTTCTATTTCTGATCTATTGCACATAGAACAGCAGGGGAAAGCGCAGGTTTTTTCATTCAACATATGCTGTGAATGATTTGATTCCGTATCCTACAGACCCGTGGTTCGATAACCGCTTCTCTCGCAATAACTTGAATCTTAAATAACTCTTGAACTAATAACGTTAGCGCAATGAAATAGCGTATACATATATACTTTAGGTCTGAATTGTTGTTGAAATGGTAATTTACGCCTTAGGATCAGGCTTCAAATCTCGGTGAGATAATTTAAATACCTTTGAATATAAATGCTTTTAGGCGGGCCGTAATAATTTAACTTAAGAAAAGAGAACGGATGCCCGTAGCAACAAACATAAATAGGTTAAAATATATCAAAAGGGTTCAAGAAGGCGTGTTTGAGGATGAAGTGAAGGATTCTAAGGGTGCCCCGTGGATCAGTTAAACGGTGTAATAGATGAACTTGAGAAAAATAGAACTGTTATGTTAAGATATGTGTGAAAAGAATCAAGAACACGTGGTTGAAGATGACGGAGAGGTGTCTACGGGTGGCAATGGGAGCTCCTAATGTAACTTTAAAACTAAAAGGCGGAGCATAGTCGTGTTTATACTCGTTTGAATTGTCTAAATTTTATCTTCAAATCTAGCTATTTATTTCCTTTTTCAATTTTAATTTGTCTAATTTTTTCTCTCATGTGAATTGTATAGTAGTTAAAGAATAATCGAAAACTGGAAAATTAATAGAGTTTTCTTTTAGGTTTTCTCCAATAGTAGAAGCATCTTCGAACCCCTGTGGTAGCAAGATAATAGTTTTCTTTTAGGTTTTCTCCGATAGGAGCGCCACCTTCGAACTACAAAGGTGGTGGTGGTGGTGGTGGTGGTGGTGGTGGTGTGATGAAGTTTTCCTTTAGGTTTTCTCCGATAGGAGTGCCACCTTCGAATCCCGTTGGTGAAGGGGATGATGAAGTTTTCTATTAGGTCTGTGCTAAGTGTATAAAGAGAGCTTGATCGATCTTAGATTGTAATTATGCTAGTGTGTTTATAGCATAGCGGATCAGCTTCTACAGTGAAATTCATCATCAGTAGCGCTGATAACTTATCAAGGTGAAGAAGAGAAGTGAAAAGTGTATCAAGACACTTACTTGGCAGCATATTCCCCGAGAATTAGCCTGCACACAACAAAAAACTATAGCGATGAAAGCTCTGTTAGACACTATACCTGAAAATAGGTGTAGCATATGTGCAAAGAGTTTCCTGAAAAGCTACAATAAAAAGAGACATGAGCTGGTATGTGGCCGGTTTTACGAATGTAAACATTGTGGTAATGTTTATGATACTGAGAATCGCAGAGATACTCATCAAGAACGATGCGAGAGAATAACTGCTGCTAAGAAACTCAAGATCGAGCCTACCAAACATAAATTGCTGTTAATGGTTCCTGATGAAGACGATGTCGTAGAATATGAAACAGCTTTCCAGGATCGACTGAAATCATATTTCATCCAGTGCTCTACATGCCAAGACCTGAATACATATCTCCAGGAATCAAAACAGCGGATAATTCAAGCCGTTCAGAAGCAACTGAGGATGCATAAAAGTGTGAAAATTAACCTCATGGCTGAATGTCGGTTTGTGAATGCCGTTGGTGACACTACTGATAAAGCCTTTAAAACGCCAAATCAAGCAATATTTTTAGAAAGTGACTTGGACGCCATATTGGAAAGTAAATTCAAGAAACTTTGTACTGAAATGGAGGAAAGTCAACTTAAAGGAAGCAGCTGGGCTTTATTAGCTGTTGATGGTGTGCGTGTTAGGATCAACAAGAATAATGGTCTAAAAGGGAGCAGTTACATCCCTCTACCGGCTATTGTTGGAGCTAAAGGAGCATGTATAAATCCGCACAACTATGATGATGAGAAATGTTTTATGTACGCCGTACTTGCCAAGTTCATTCACAAGGATCCTCAACGTGTTAGCAAGTATAAGAATCTTCAAGAAAGATATGACTTTAGCTGCGTCTCATTTCCTATGAGTTTGAGTGACATCCCAAAATTTGAACGAAAAAATAACATCTCTATAAATGTTTTCGGGCTGGATGAAAAGAATCAAGTGTTTCCTATGAAAGTTGTCAATGAAGAACTGACTGAGCATCGCGATCTGCTTCTATTAAGCAATTCAGCTGGACGTCATCATTACGTTTATATAAAGAATTTCGAGAGACTTATTCATCAACAAAAAACCAAATGTGAGGGAAAACTCTACATCTGCAAGCGCTGTTTTATGCACTTTGATTATCGAAATGGAGGAGTTGAGAGGTTAAATGAGCATAGAAAATTATGCAGCCAACACGGAGTTGCTAAGATTGTTATGCCAACTAAGGAGAAATCTATTGTTAGATTCAAGAATCATGAAAGGATGTTGAAATTACCTTATGTAATATACGCTGACTTTGAAAGCATTCTTACCCCTTACCACGGATGTTCTTCTAATGCCGAAACGTCTTATACAGTTCCATATCAGAAGCATATTCCTATGAGTTTCTGTGTTTATGTCAAATCCTCAGCTACAATTGAAGGTTTTCAGACTGATCTTCCTACTGAACCCTATGTATATCGGGGTTATGACGCTGCACTGAAGTTTATGGAGTATGTAAGTTCTCTCGCAAAGAAAATTAATGCTGTATACAAAACTGGTGCTCCATTAACTCTGACAGATAAGCAACAAAAATCATTCGAATCTTCTACAGAATGCTACTTATGTGGTAAAGAATTTACCGGCGATAACTGGAAAGTACGAGATCATGATCATATAAGTGGTGAATATCGAGGAAGTCTACATAATCAGTGTAATCTAGCGTGTAAAACGCCTAATTATATTCCTGTCTTCATGCATAATCTGAGTGGATATAACTCTCATTTCATTGTTAAGGAGTTGGGCTGTACTAGCGATAGAGTAGAAGTTATTCCTAGCTCTGAGGAAAGTTATATATCATTTTCCAAGTATGTTGGTGACATTAAACTTCGTTTTGTGGATACCTATCGCTTCCTTAGTACCAGCTTGGATAAACTAGCAAAAAATCTAACATCATATCCTGAAACCCAGAAGTACTTTGGAGCAGAGAAGATCGAATTGATGATGCGTAAAGGTGTGTTTCCCTATGATTACGTTACATCATGGGATGTTTTGAGTGAGACAGAACTTCCTCCGAGAGAAGCATTCTACAGTAAGTTAAACAGAGAAGAAATTAGTGATGCAGAGTATCAGCATGCAAAAACCGTATGGAGTCAGTTCAACATCAGAACACTAGGCGATTACAGTGACCTCTACTTAACTTCGGATGTCCTTCTACTAGCAGATGTGTTTGAAACATTCAGAGAGCAGACCCTGAAAACCCATAAAGTTGATCCTGCACATTATTATACATCACCCGGACTTACGTGGGATGCAATGCTGTTGTACACAGGAATTGAACTGGAATTACTACAGGATTATGACCAGCTACTCATGGTTGAAGCAGGTATAAGAGGAGGATTATGCCAAGTTTCTCATCGGTATGCAGAAGCGAACAATCACTACATGAAGGAGTATGACTCAAGTAAACCCTCTCAATATATTACGTACGAGGATGCAAATAATGAATATGCGTGGGCTATGGGGAAGCCCCTTGCTTGCGGGGGTTTTAAGTGGGTTTCTCCTGAAGATACCAACCTAGATATACTACGAGAAGATGACCCTCTCGGATACATCTTAGAAGTGGACCTTCAATATCCTACAGAACTCCATGACCTGCACAATGATTTACCGTTCCTACCTGAGTGCATCAAGCCTCCGGGTTCTTCTACAAGGAAACTAATTCCTCACCTTGGATCACGAACTAGGTATGTGGTGCATTACATGACCTTGAAGCAAGCCCTTAGTCATGGGTTACAACTGACTAAAATCCATCGGGTGCTACAATTTCAACAGTCATGTTGGTTAAAGCCTTATGTGGAATTCAATAACCGGCTACGACAAGGATCGAGAAATGATTTCGAGAAGGATCTTTACAAGCTTTTCAACAATGCCATGTTTGGCAAAACTATGGAAAACATCAGAAACCGACTGAATATACGACTTGTCACCGATTGGAAGACATTGGAAAAACTGGTTGCTAAGCCTGCATTTATTGATAGAACTATATATGGACCTAATCTGGCTGCAGTACACATAGCGTCACGAGAGATAGTCTTCAACAAGCCTATATACATTGGGATGTGTGTGTTGGATATCTCGAAAACCTTGATGTATTGGTATCATTATGATGTGCTAATGCCGTATTACGGGCTCGAAAATCTGAAGCTCATGTACATGGATACTGACTCTTTCATCCATCGTGTGACTACCGGAGACATATATCAGGATAAGCTACGTTTTCTGGAACATCTGGATACTGCTGATTATCCTAGTGACCATATATGCCATTCTACAAAAAACAAGAAAGTGTTGGGAAAATTTAAAGATGAAGCCAATGGAAAAATCATTCGTCGTTTTGTTGGACTGAGACCGAAGATGTATGCACTCGACATCGATGGAGGCATAATCAAGAAGATAAAAGGCATAAAACATAGTGCCATTAAACAGTACATCACCTTTGAGAGCTATGTGGACTGTCTTAAAAGCAGAGAAATCATAAGAACGCCAATGAACCTAATTATGTCCCGTCAACATAATGTTACGTCAGTGGAAGTGAACAAAATATCCCTATCTCCACATGATGACAAGAGAGTAATTGCAGATGATGGAGTATCCACATATGCCCTTGGACATTACCGTCTTTTGAACGGCGAAAGAAAGAAGGAACCCTAGAGCACAAAAAAAAAAAACAATTTTCATTCCGAGAAACAACAAACACCGGAACGTAGCTGACATCTAAGCTCGAAAGGAGCTGAATAATAAGAGCAGAGGAGGGCGTTAAGTCTACCGTTCAGAAAACAAATTCTGACGCTGGTCCCAAGTCCAGAGAAAAAGACGAGGGACGTCTACCTCACCACATAAGCTAACTGAACACACTTTAGTTAATGTTAAAATAGGTAAATTTAAAAAGTAGCTACTATCTCGTAATCTGAAATATCCTTGAAAAACCTTCTTAATTAGTTATAAAATGATTTAAGTAACGTATCTTGGTCTAAAATATCCCTGAAACGCGCATAAACCTCATAACATCTGAAAAAGCTTGGAAATAGCATTAGAACATTGGTTTAGCGTAACGACTTATTGCAAGACGATGCATTGGGGGTAAAAGCTTGAAAAAGACAGGAGAGTACGAAGACATCAATCTGCATGAAAAAATGTAAGAAAACTGTACGCCTAGACCATTGCAAATATACCTCTAACAGTAAAGAAGATATCTCTAGCTGGCAAACTTTTAGCTATGAAGCCTATAGCTTTTAATCCTAGAGCTCCGAGATCGTACCTCAATACCTAACCTCCAGATCCTACAGCTTTTAACCTCCTGACCAGCAACCTTTAGCTATGAAGCTTAAAACTCTTAACCCTAGAGCCCTCTGATCATACCTCCATACGTAACCTTCAGACCTACGAGCTTAAGCTATGAGACTTATATCCTTTAAACCCCAGGCCCTAAGATCATGCCTCAAGATCTAACCATGTGACCATAAGAGATGAGGAACATAGCCAAAATACATAGTCTTTCAGATCAAAAGGCTTAATCAAAAAGCCTAAGATATAAGCATAAGACCTCATAACATAACAAGGTGGAATAGAGTTCCTGAAAGCATAGAGAAGGTACGAAAAACAAGAAACCCTAGCAACAAAAGAATCTCAAATTTTAGGAAAAGAGAAGCAGATACACAAAGGGTTAATTTTGCTGTATAAAGATCTGTAATCAGCATATATACCTCTTGCAGTGACAAAGATAGCTCTAACACCGATATGTCTAAAAAATTTGCATCATACATACAAGTAGTTAGCATGAGAAAAGAAACATGCTTAGGATAGGTTAAGGAGGTAAAAACAGGGCAGCTTAAGAAAAGAGAACGAATGTTAATACCAGAATCAACTAGCTTGAACAATGATCAAGAAGTTAAAACCATGGGATATATTAGGTTAGGTCAAAGTGGCAGAATAGAGGAAGTTAAGGAAAGACAACAATTAGGTTAACAGGTGCAACAAAGGAAGCCACTAGCCAAACACAGCTAGGTTACAATAAAGAATGATGAAAGAAGGTAGAACTGAATGAGTATATTAGGTTAGGTTAGTTTATAATAGGATGACATAGTAAAGCATAAATGTAGGACTTGCCTCGAGATTAACCGCCTTTAATCGCCGGACTAGCAAACTGAACTCCAAAATGATAAGACCATACGTCAGCCTATAAAACATAGATAAAAGACCCTACGGTCTTTATCCTCTAGACCAACAACATTTAGCTATGAACCCTACAACCCTTAACCCTAGAGCTCATGCCACATTAAATCCTATAGGTGTTAACCTCCCATACCAGCAACCCTACCTGTTAAAACCTGCAACCCTTAACCCTAGAGCCCCATATCATACCTCAAGACCTGACCTCTAAATCCCACAGCTTTCAAGCTCCAGACCAACAGACTTTACCTAAGAAACCCTGCAGCCCTTAACCCTAGAGTCCCAGATCATACCTCAGGAGCTACCCTCCAAATCCTACAGCTATAACCTCCCAGACCAGCAACCTATACCTGTGAAAACCTGAAGCTCTTAACACTAGAACCCCCCTGATCATACATAGATACCTAACCTCTAGATCTTACAGCTCTCAACCATCCTGACCAACAGACTTCGCCTGTGAAAACTCTTAACCCTAGAGCCCCCAGATCATACTTCAGGACCTACCCTCCAAATGCTATAGTTATTAACCTCCCAGACCAGCAACCCTTACCTGTGAAAACCTCAGCTCTTAACACTAGAACCCCCCTGATCATACATAGATACCTAACCTCTAGATCTTACAGCTCTCAACCATCCTGACCAACAGTCTTTACCTAAGAAACCCTGCAACTCTTAACCATAGAGTCCCAGACCATACCTCTGGACCTAACCATTAAATCCTTCAGATATTAACATCCCATACCAACAGACTTTACCTAAGAAACCCTGCAGCCCTTAAGCCTAGAGCCTCAGATCATAGCTCAAGACAAGCTCTGGTCATACCTCAGGACACAGCATTATAAGGTACAGCAAATTAAGAGGATTGACTGCCTACCTAAACACTGTCTAAATCCACTAAACATACCGATTGCGCATGGCCGCCATCTTGCTCATTTGGGTCTGCGCTGGAACCTACCATTTTAACCTACTCCCCTAGATCCAATGGAGTGCTTGGTCTTCAAGTTTTGGAAGCTCAACAGCCAGTTGAGAGCAGAGCATCCAGTCCTCAAATAATCCTCAGATACTGACGTTGAAGATATTCCAATCTCTTCACTACTTCCAGGAGGTCCCACCGGATAACAGAGTAGCTTGTTTCCTCCTCGGAGAGCGTCATGTCATAGTGCACCATTACTCACTCTTGCCTCGTAGACTGGGATAGCCGCTGGTGTAATCGTCCACAATGAACTGGTCCCAGTTTTCCAAATGTTTTGATACTACCAATGACGATAACGTCCCGATATATCACAAAGACGTCGTAACTCACCCCCTATCATTACTGTCTTAAGTACTGTCTTTCTGTATGAAAGACGATTGGCATGTTTCAGAAGTCATAAAAATAACTCCAAATCCTTGTCCAAAATGCGGTCTTCTCCTTCTCTCTGGGATCTAGAGCCAGTTACCAGCTTCCGATGTTAGGTCCAAGTTCGAGACTGTACACAGGTATGGTTTTTCTCTTCTTTCTTTACTCTTTTTCGCTAGGACTACAGGGGAACACTAACGGATTTTGGAATCTAAGCGCTAAGGTTCTTCGAGATCCTTGTTGGTCTCATGTCCTCCAACGCATCTCGTACTTTTGCTTGAATCATCAGAGGCACACGTATTGGTGGTTGCCGACTGGGTCGGTACTCCACTGTCAGCCCTATGGAGCATTCAGTCGGTGCCGGCGTGATCTTCCTCCCTTTGGTACTGTCAAAGTAGACGTCCAATATTTTCAGTTGTACCGCTCTCTTCAATAAGTCCTCCAGATAGTACTCCTGTTGTTCTTGTTACGTTTTGACTTTTCGGATCCGTCACATGACGATACATTCACAGTTGGCTAGCTCCTACACAGTTCCATTCTGGCCTGTATGCTACACAGATACTTTCTCCTGGGAATATAACGTCCTGGCTACGCATAATCCGTCCAATGGTGTCTCCCATACAGATCAAGTTCCTGACTGTTACCCTTCCAAGCGTACTTTCACAACGTATTTACTCTTTGTGAGCATTAAATCATCCGTCAGGATCATCTTGCAGATTCCCAGACATTGGCTAGATTCCGGGGCGTGCTCTCCACTTTGCCAAGTCGTAAGACTGATGTCCACCGTCGTCATCCTGGACGCCTTCACTTCAGTTAATATTTGATAAAGTATTCGCTCCATGGTGCTTTTGTTTTCGACTCCTGATGACACCAGTATAACAAAACTAAACGTAATTGCTACTAAATGCAGCTTAACAGTTAGACTCTAATAGAAGCATAAACGTTACACCTAAGACCCTGCAGCACCTACTCAAAGCCAAAACAATTCATCCTCCACTCGGATCACTGCCAGACTCGTGGGTCACAACTCTTAAATTAATAACTGGCCTCACTCGGCATTCAAGTGAATTCTACTCAACGCATTGCCACTATCAGCTGTCTATCAAAAACTGCCCGCCCAGCCCACCGAATACAAAAGAACATCCTGGAAAAAGAACTTACTTGAAATGGTTGAAAAAGGAACCTCTGGAGTGGAAAAGTGGCACGTAATTGTTCTATTGTTTTCAGGGAGTCTAGCAATTATACGTCCTTTGCTTTAAGTTGTGTCGAGGACCATAAAAGTGGGAGAATACTTTCCTTGAACAAGTGAAGGCTGGAGGTTCACGCATGTTTTGCAGGCAGAAGTGCTGGAAGTTTATTGACATTAGCTTCTTCAATGTGTCTTGCATTGTGTGCAATGTCGGACAGCTTTTGTGTATTTGGATGTTAATATTATTTCATTTAAGAGCTCATTGCACTAATATGTTTGGGATGGAGGTCTATATAGAGAAGATCTGGTACATGCTTTTACATATATTTCTCCTTTTTATAATAGTAATTATTGTATTTACTATTAGCTGCTGTTGGTAGAAGAGGTAAACCTCCGCATTCTTACGCTAGGGAAATGGTTTGTAATGTGCAAAGTTCTTCACACTCTTTCTGTAAGAAAAGAGTTATATAGTGTCAGTACTGAATATTTTAGAAAGAACAGCTCTTTCAACTGGAACTCCCAGAGAACAATTTCTCATATTTTAGGTGAGAGAAAACTGGGGCTAAAAATGAAACTATGCTGACAACTCCTGATAAAAAGACCTAACAGAACACCAAAGAAAACAGTTGTAAAATAATTCACCTAATCTGTAGTATTCCGAAAAATCTATGGCTTTGTATAAAATGCAATTCTTGCTAAGTTTGGAGGACATCAGGGAAACCCTTATGAAATAGAAATTGTTTACAGCAGTAAATAGCTGCCCGTAAAATACTAAAAGGTATGAAAAACAGCAAAGGGAAGAATTTTCTAATTTAGAGGAGAGATATTTTAGTGCAAAGATTTAATTACTAGATAAATATTGAATAGTTGCGGAATTCAAATCGCCGTATTCTTTATCCAGATAAGACGTGGATCACTGTAAATTACTCCAAAGCAAAAATATGGATGTGTAAAAATTCTGATGGGGGCTATGAAACACCCTTAAGTGGACCCTGGACAACTGGCACATGCATATTTCTCACTCTGGATCTGTAATTAGGTTGTTCCGAATTGCTTCATCATCAAATCCATTTGGACGAAGGGCTACCACGAAGAATTGTTTTTTAAGAACTGGTTCGTCAATACATCGCTTCGAAATATCCTTTTGAACTCGGATATTCTAATATATAACGCTTCTTATTGTTAAGTTGAACTAAATTAGGTTCCAAAAGAAAAGCTGTGATGCAAGACAGGTTCGCAGTGCAGATTATTATGATCCATGTTCCACCAAACCTATGCCGTATGACATTAAGATTATTAAACATAAACGTAGACGCGATATCCATGGTCCAAGCCCCGGCTATGGCATTGAAGTTCTCAGTCTGACTCTACCTTTCCAACACTTGTCCTACAAACGGCTAGCGTGAAAGAACAATTAATTTCCACTAAAATGTTGACCACAATGCTGCACAACATAGACGCATCATTTTGCATTTGCTTTCATACCACCGTAACCAAAATCCAATTGAACTGTTTTCCGACAAATAAAAAGTTATATTGATAAGGATTACGGAGGGACTGTGGTGGCAATACTTAATTCTGAAAATTATAAACGTGCTTCTGATCACGTTCGCACGATAGAAGAACCTTACTGGAAGAACGATGCTCTTATGGATGACGTGAAGGGAAATTTTACTATTAATTTAGAAGAAACGGACTCGGATGAAGACGATTCTACGTCTTTTGCAGCAAAGGATGAGAGGACTATTGGAAGTTAAAAATAAGGCACTAACTAAATGGAAAGTTACAAACCTCTACCGCCTTCGCCCTTAGAGAAATAGATGGGTAGAAGGATCTGTGCTATCCCCTACGCGTTTTGAGTGTACTGGTCGACCTTCCCACCGAAGAGCACGTCAACATAGCACAATTTGCTGACGACGTGCTGCTTTACTGCAAAAATAAAAGCCCTCGTAGAACCTTCTACCCCGTTCAGCAGCAACTCTGCCTCCTCCAAGATTGGTGCAGGCTTTGGCGGTTGTGCATCAACCCAAAAAAAAGCCAAGTCATCTATTAACCAAGTGCTGAACTTCCTCTCATTCATATGCTCCAGGAGAAGTTAGGTTGGACGAACTCTATCAATCACTTGGGAGTGAAACTGGACAAGGGCTTAACTTTTCGAGAGCACATCCAGGAGCTGTTGCATCGGGCGTGCGGGGCCTCGGCCTCGTTATACCCCATCAGCGGTCTGTGATGCCGGTTCCCCTAAAGTTGGGCCTTTTCCAGGCTCTGGTCCTCCCTATCAAGCTTTACACGTGCAAGATCTGGGGCACGGCCACAGGCTCTAGCTTGCTCTTTACTCCAACATGTACATAATAGAAGCCTTCTGTATACAGAAGGTTCCAGTGAAGTTACTCCACGAAGCCTCATCTCTCCGATATGTGAAAGGTGAAATTAGGCACCGTGCTGCAAAATTTTTTCACAAGGGCGCAACAGAGCACCCTGGGTAGATGTCGTGGAAACTATATACCCCGAGAACGCTTACTAAAGCAATACCGACTTCCGCGCATGTTTTGTAGGCACTACCAGTAACCCTAAGGCCACTACACCAGCCCTAATCAAATTTACACCCACCCAAGCTTTTGTCTGAACTATCAGAATTTGTACAACCTTCCTCTTTTCTATTGGTTAATTATTTTTACCAGCAGTGCACGTGGGCCGTTGCACCCGATTCTGCAGTCGTTGAGGAGCTACAAAGCTACCTACGTTCTATCCACTACCTGATATTCACTCGCCACCCTGAAACTCACATCCCGCCACTTCGCTGTTAAGCCCTGTTCAGGGCAGGTACACGAGAAACCCATCTCGGGCTGTTCCTAAGTTCACCAGCACCCGACGACGACGTACCACCACTACCATCACCCCCCTCCCCTCTTTTCAACATATTTTTTTGTCTTTATTTAGGCCTGAGTCAACTTCTACCAAACAAGGTATAGTTGCACCTTTGTCGAGGTAAAGCTAGCTTCGGTGGCTTGTTTCCGACGTGGCAGTATGTCAATTTTTAAAAAGAAGTATTTCATGTAACTCATGCACAAGTATACAAGTTTTACATACTACAAACAAATGTTACCTAACAACACATGTGACGATTTCTGTACAGAGAAGCTAACGAAGTTGCAATGCAGCATTACTATTTTATGAATTCTTGTCTGTGTCAGTACGTGATAATTCTTTTAGCGCGCAGTTTGCCTGGTACCTTGTGTTATTGATTTTCGTGCCTATTTTCCCCGCTTCGGGCGATAGTTTTCCTGGAGTAGATTCCAGTCCCCACCTTCTATTTTCTGGGACGTGGGTTCGCTGGACTTATTTTCGTGGATGGCCGTTCGGATATGAGTAGATGATTTCGTTCCTGTTTAAAATAACCTTGGTAAATTTGTAGGTTACTGCCTTTTTGGTAATTTGTTTTGAAATATGCCCTTTCGTGGTAGTTACTGATATTGCGTCTATTGAGCATATGTGGTGTGAACGAACTTTAAGTAAAGGATATGTATGACTAAGATTTCATGAACATTTTCAAAAAATCACCATTTCCTCCTTTTAATCTATAAAATATGTAAGCCTTCCTGAATCCAAAGAATGCTTAGATAGCATCCGCAAGCCATTTTTAAATGCTCTAATCTACTTTGAAAGTTACGTGAATGCTAGTGTTAGATAGGAATTCTAATGAAACTTGCTACACACGTTCACAGAGACATAGTGAATGTAAATTGCCCTGGGTTTTATTGTGAGATGCATTTAAGCACACTTTATTTACTTCAAAACGCAAACATTTTGTTTTTTGGGCAAAAAAGCCATGTTCATAGCTTTAAACATTTATGGAGCCTAAAGTTACTGAGACACAGAGAAACCTAGGGCAAATTAAAAAAATGGATTATTGGGAACCTGTTGTTAAAATATTACACCAAAATTTAAGTTATTTTGTCGCAAGGGACTTTTTAAGTGACGTAACCAAAAATAAATAAATTTTACTATATTTTCCAAACTATCAAAGTGAAATTAACAAAATTTGGGCTGCATCATATTTGCGCTAATATACATTTGTGGTATAAATCTTAAAAAGCTAGCGTTATTAGTTCAGGATTTCAAATTTTCAGTCATATGTATTCTAGGGACTAGAAGGTGGCAATTAACTCTGACGAACATGGATCACTTCTCTTGAAGATGCCAAGCGCAGTCTTTGGCGAAACGTCGAGATATTCCAATTCTATTGGACCACGGCCTACAAGTCCGGAAGATAACTTCACTGTTCTTCATGTCTCCGGAAGTGAAAGCCTCAGGAAATACAATTGTTTGCTGTTTAATTTAAATAGGTACATAAAATTACCAATTTTAATTCGGTATTATCCGTTCATTCATTACTTTGTTTCTTTTGGGTTTCACGTAAACGATCTTACACATTAGTTCCAAATAAGGTAATATTCTGCTCATGTAGCTTGGTTTCTGCTTATTGTTTTTTATATGCCACATTTAGCATCTAAGGTCATATCAGCAACTTTTCCGTTTGGAACAATTGGATAACAATAT
The DNA here is from genome assembly GCA_030765055.1 of Mantis religiosa. NCBI lineage: Eukaryota > Metazoa > Arthropoda > Insecta > Mantodea > Mantidae > Mantis > Mantis religiosa. The sequence goes on from CM060958.1 coordinate 83,779,528, forward strand.
CTTCACTCACAGTGGGTTTGTGAATGTGTAGTGTCTAACGTCCGCTTTTACTATATGCAGCACCTTAGGCGGAGACACTGATGATACATGAATGAGATGGCAGGGGAAATCGAGATCCTGGAGAAAACCTGCCCCAGCACCAAGTTGCCCACCGCAAGTCTCGCATGCCGTCGCCTGGGATCGAATCCTGGCCGCCTTGGTGACAATCGAGCGCTCTAACCACAAGCAAATCACATATTTATACCTATTGTAATTGAAATAATTTCCACTAATGATATCTTACATTGAATTTCAAAACTATCTGAATCATCAGATGACTGAAATGCAAGTAATGGGCTCTTAAACCTGATTATAGTAATATAGCACTTATTTTGATATTAAATTAGTTAATTTAATGGCATGCCCCACAGTACGGTTGTATCACTTTTGTTCATTAAATTAAATTTACACCCATTCAAATTTCCAGACACTAGGGAGAAGGCGGAATAATCCTGACAAAAGAAAAGAATACTCATCTTTCAGCCGGGAATCGATCAGTGGATCTCTAAATTTGAAGGTTAGTTTTCTAACTCCTCAGTCCACTTTCAGTTGCTTGTTTAAGTAAATCACATTTGCTGGCCAAGTTTTAGCACATTACTGTGACCTGCATCTTGTGTAAATTTCAGTATTAATGGGGTATCTCTGAGTCAATTCAATGATTGCCAATCCTGAACTTGGCCCTCTGTTCCTCAATTGACATTTATAGAGACTTGTCATAGTGTGATTCATAACTACGCTATTTTAGTGGAGGTGGGCAGTGTAACAACTCCGCTACTTGGTTTAAAATATAGCATAAATCTATGTAAATGTATTAAAACAACATAAATATAATATTTCCATGATTCTTCTATTGCAGTTTAATGTACCACTTGCAACGTATAATTAGTATTAATTCCTTTTATACCTCGCCTTTAACTGCAGTGGTCATTCCAATGGCCTTTTTTTTTCGTTTGAAATCTATTTCCTATAAACAATAGTGTTAACTTGTATCTATTAAGTGGGTTTTCTTTGACCCTTTACTATATTAGGCCACACACAGGTTCATATGCTCATTCATACTTCCAGACTCTGGTGAGGACAGCGTCATTTGTCTAGAGAAAAATGTCCAACCCAGTCAGAAACCAAACCATGGATTACTCGTGCTGAAGGTACTCAAGTGAGCAATGGGAGCAAGCAACCATACTGTATTGCCCACGACAAGACGACAAGAAGGCTAGAGGGGTATGAAGGGCAGAGGAGCTTGAATTGTTTATCTGCTGCGGTAGTGGATCAGTTTACTAAACTCTGTTTCATATAACCTTGCCCCGCTGACATGTATCACTCCGTGTGCAACTACCTTCCCCCTCATCCTAATTGGCTAATGCTTTCGCGCCATAGGCCATAGGCGGTGCCTTTCCATCACATTTAAACCTGCAGTAAACGTCATAATAATTGGCAGTAAGATAGATAAAATCATACAAATAAGAATATGAAGGCATGCAAAAATACAATTTTTAAATGAAACTGAACGAGTTGAAACTGAATGAATGAGCAATGAAACTGAAACGAGTTAATAATGAAAGGCCTTCAGCCTTTTCCACTGGGATTTTTTAAACTAGCACACATACCTTGCAAAAATGCTTGTTTTTCAGTCTTAAAAGTCGTGTCACGCCATACTTGTCATGTGTCCTTCATTCACACCCAAGTCTCTTCAGTGTAATATATGTTGCGACTTGTATCCCGGTACAATCTGATTGTCCTTAAAATAACGTCTTCGCCACACAGCAATATCGCCCCTGGAATGGTAAGTTTTTCTGTTGTCTCAATTTCATGTCGCGATCTTTCTACGCATCTAACACTTACACCTGTAAGTTCAGGGCACAGCTGTTCGACTTCTCTTACTGACAAAGACGGATTCTTCTCTGTGAGTGCATTAAACACATGCACACAATTCTTTCTTCGCCGCTTTGTAAAGGTTTTCCCTTGCGATGCTTCAGCAAAAAACTGGCGGTAGACTCTGTCATTATACATATAATAAGTACCCGCGCAATAAATGATTAATAAAATAATTTAGCTCTCGCACTCGGCACAACACAGCTTCGAATGGCGATATATGACTAATTCAGTTCAAAACAAGGTCACTGATAAAAGTGATATAAACAAATATGTCATCACTATCGCTAAATGACGTGCTATCGTGTCATGTGCTTGAGAGCAGAGAAACCTCCTCTTTACTTCTTTTATGAATTAACACTCATTTCAGATAAATCAACTTAGTTGCGTAATATACTTAATTAAAACAGTTACGAAAATATAAATTTGTAATTTCTCTTCCAACATATAAAGATATATCACCAAGTTAAATAACGAACTAATTTTTACCGCACAACAGTCTATACTGCAATAGCAGCCAATGAGAGGTGATAAGGTCACGTGACCGTGAAGAGATACGGGGCAAGCTTATGTGAAACAAGGATTAGGAAATGAGTGTATGAGGGTACATATGAGTTACCCATGCTATCAGATCTAATATTTGTTGCAGTATATGCAGTGATAGGTATTATGTGTAGGTGAGTTATATGACAACATTCGTGTATTTTAAACGAATCTTCCATCCTTGTCAGACTCGGAAGGAGAGCATAAACACCGAGGAGACAGCAAATGAGATTAAGTTACACATTCATCTAGCTTGCCTTCTTGTCCTGGGCAAACAGTAGCTTATTTTAGCATTCCATATTATACCTTTACAAAATTTAAATAAGTTTGTAATAGTGGTAGGGACAATAGGAATATATTGAAAAAAAAAATTAACACTTTTACAACAATTTACATTGATCTCAGCCAATTATATAAAAGAATTTCCAATAATCTGCGCTCACACCAAAATTAAAGCATAGGTAGAATTAAATTAATCCCTATAAATACTTGGCCCATACATTTCGTAGCTATTTCTACATATAGGTGTAAACTTTCTAATACGTTTTTGAAATGCTAAGTAACCACACAGTTACTTCTTAGAGTCATTCTTATAATATTTCTTATATCCCTCTTGTATCTACAACGAAATAAAAACAAATATTGGTGTACATTTTTACTAACGCGAAGCGTAAAGTGGATTTTATAAGAATAATTCGTAAGCAAATAGAGGTCATTTAATATATCATAATACTTCTACTGCTGTACCACGAACATAGTAGATAGAGATTTTTTGTGTAATTTACGTCCTCCAACGTTTAGTCATATCGGACGATGAATGAATTGGGTGAAATGATGCTCAAATGAGACCAGGGCCCATAGAGCTTAGAGTTACCCGACATTCGTCTTACAGGATAAGGGAAAACCCCGGAAAACCCTTATCCAGGTAACTCACCCTGACCGAGATTCGAACTCGGGACCTCTTGAACGTGAGGCAGACACGCTACCATCACGCTACCGATATTGCATCTCATCCAAAAATTTTATATCGCGATTTCATTGGAAATAAACATCCAAATACTTTTTAGGAAAATATTGTAGTCGATTAAATATTACTTTAATTTAGTATTTTCCAAGTTTACGGCACAAACTTTTTAAAAATAACCTCACTCCAAACTACCTCTTGCATAAAACATGTTTCAAACGTTTCGGTTGCTTTTGAAAATGGTTCTAATGATGTCATTTAAACACCACATCTTAAATCTAATTATATAAAACCAAAACATGTATGTTAAATGTTCTGCAAATAGCCTGTGAAGTCCCTTTTTCTTTGGAAGAAATTTTGTATAATGCTGAACAACTGGGAAGCGTTAAATGATAGACGAAAATGTACTACACAAATTGTAGAGCTCTTTAAAACACACAATGTATTTATAATACGTTTTTGTAGGTTAAGGTATTTCCGAAGTATCCGCTATTAATGGTTCGATTTGTTCAATACTTTATTGTTACTTCCAATTCTTAGCTTCATTCAATTATTTCTCGCAATTCCATATAACAGTATGGAATTTTTAGACCATTATACAGCATCCAATTCGTAAACAATTGACGTTCACTATTCCTTTCGTATCTATATATCGAAATGTGTAATGTAGATGAAAGGAGGATATTATGGAATACCATTTATATTTCTAGAAATTACTGAACTGGTTTTTAAATAAAAATTGCCAAATAATATAACTAATGGTGATTAACTTTCACTTGTAAAATAAGCTGCTATTCATTTTGTTGTTATAAAAATAATGTATTGAGAAATGTTACAAATGAATGTTAAAATGAAATAGTCGGGTATTATGGATTAAGTGGTTTTAAAAATTGAAAAAATAAATTTTCATAGGCCTAGATCATAGACCAAGTCTATAACAGAACAAAATGGGGTTTGTTCGCAATTTCAATGAGTTTAGTTCTTTAAAATATATAATTTGGATTTAAATAGGCTATATTTGTATTTATATAAGTAAAAGCAGTTTTTAGCTACTGATATTTTACTCAAAATTCTTTTTTAACTTTATCTATTCGGTATATTTTGTACGGTTATATGGAACATTATGCTTTCACGTCGGGTATAAGAAATACCTGGTATTCTATTATATCCGACATGGCATCTTGGACAATGAACCTTTAAAGTAATGAACAAAGTATTGCCAGCTAAAAAGCGACTTCAATTATGACAAACAATTGTTTTAGTGTAGGTTACGCTTAACATCAATGTTCAAGTTATATTGTACTAGTGGGTTAAAATGCTTGAAAATTTGAATACAAAAGCGTTTGAATATCACCAAACACACTTTATTCTGTAGCGAGTGAAATGAAAACACGCTGTCAAATCTCATTGCAGTTCATCAGGGAGTCTTTCGTGACACAGGGCAGGTGCTCTGCCCCCTGCATCTCTATAGGAAGGCATCACCTATTCCACCAGCGCTGTCGTCTTCTCAACAACAGCTGAGTTCACCACAGCCGCCACATCAGCAACCTCATCAGCCAGCAGCGACTCACACTATCAGCCAGGAACAGCGCAGGGAAAAGGTTTGGGTCCTAGGGAAAGCCGTTCAGAATCTCCATTCGGAGTTCCTGGTCGTAACGGCCAAACTGACCACCTTGGAGGAACTTCTAAGAGAGCTCAAGGCTTCACCTGCGCATCAAGGTTCAGCACACACGGATCTCAGCACAGATCTTGCAGAATTACAAGAGGACATACAGGAGAAGCATGAATTCTCAATCAGACATCGCGACACACACATATGCTCCGGAGACTCATCAAGGAGGAAGTGGCAGCCCTCCAGACGATGTTCAACGGACCCAACACCAGAAGTCGACACCAACCGCCGCAGAGACCCTACACTCGTCAATAACCTTAATTCCTCATTCACTTCCAAACAAGACCGCTCACTACTCCCTGACATATTACCCAGAATCTTGTTACACCTCCACGCAAGGGCGTAAGCAGGACCTTGTTCATGCTTACGTCCTGCCGCCTTCCTCACCTTGGACCAGACTTCGGTCTGGCCAATATATCCCTTCCCTGAATCCGCAGGTGCTTACAGCGGTACTGCCACAGCACCACTCCTGAATACTCACCGGTGGAGGTTTTTGGTGCGTAGGGTTGGCGGTTCGATTCCCCAGAGGAGTGCCATACTCCAATCCCAGGATTAGTGCGTAACATGCATTTTTCCTCCACTCGAAAAAAAATGCTTCATGGCACTCCCAAATGATACCAGCAGCAGAGACGAAATATCGGTATTCTATATTTCGAATATTCCATAATACCCCCTCTCCTCTACATATTGCTGTGTATATTTATCTCGAATGAATCGAAGTGGAAAAGGTTTGTCAGCATAGTTTGTATGCCCACCAATAAAGACTTGAGGGGTAAAGAAAGTCATGTCAATATATCACATAAGGTTTCATGCACCTGATTCTGTCATCAATTCATCATTTAAAACAATATATGCTAAGTTAGTGACAATAACATATTAAATATGCATGAACGTGAATCTGTGCACGGAAGTGATAATAAAAGCAGAGAATATGTCAACCTGTTTTGGCACGGAGTCAAATTCTAGATGTTTCATTGGAAAATATTTTCAGTGATATAGTATGACTCAGCTGAAACCTGTTTTTTAAAATATGGTCGACCTTTAATGGCATTAGTATTAAATAAAACAGGCTGAATTACACAACAACCACTTTATTACTATATTGGCTTCTTTTTCCTCGTTCATTAAAATGCGACTTGTGCTAAAAATGTTCTGGCTGAGTCACCAATCTGTTTCTCAGGTGTATGTGCTGTCAACTACTACAGTGATGAACACAGGATGTTCGTGGACGAGTATGAGGATAACAAACACCGGTTAAGTTGACTGATAATGGAGGGTGATAATATTATATTTGAACACTACCTGTTTCTGAATGTTATAACTTCAAATGTATTTAAGCGGTCTCATAAGTAAAGTCATTTTTTATTATTTTATTTTTATTTTGGTGTTGTGGAAAATTAATTGGATTTCTTTATTTTGGCAATACTGTTTGCAGGATGCCATAGCTAGGCTGCCTACATTGCGAGCCTGTATCAGTCTTCAGTCTCACAAAATGGAGATAACAAAGTTTGAACTTAAGAATCCTTCTAAAACACTACCAGAAACAGGATTATAAAACCGCTGCCGCAGTTCGAAGAATATGTGAAGTGGAAGGAGATATTCTTAGGGAGCGTATGGCACAACGATGGTTCCAACGTTTCAACAATGGAGACTAAAACACTAAAGATTTAAGGCAAGGCTACACTGAAAATTCCAACTTCTGTAATAAAAACCTCTCATTATTGTCACCCAATTATATATTTGTCAAAACTAAGGAAGTTTCTTAGTTTCTTACATGACGTATCGAGAAAGGTGGCAACCTTGCAGAAAAGTCTGGGAAAGGAAGGCCGGTGTTGTAAAATGATTATAAAGGTTCGTCAAAGGCAGCGGCCGACGTGCACATGAGTTAATTAAAGAGACTCTAACTAAACTGGCATGGGGTGTCATAAATATCCAGGGACGGTGTCGGAACCTTTATGAACTCCCACTGCCTCTTATTCAGCGGAGACTTTCTCTCCTGCAGAATACTGTATAGATCTGTACCTCATGAACTGACACTTCAACAAGTGAACGTAGAGTGGATATCTATCGTCAGATTATCCGTAATCCCATGGATGATACATTTGTCAGGAAAATTGTCACATTTGATGAAAAAATGGATATATTACCGAAACCCTGATGCTCGGAACACTGTGTTGATCCGTGCCAGCTGCCAAAATAATCGTTTAAAAGAATCAGTTCGGCCCCAAAGTAATGTTGTGTGTCTGGTGGAATTTTGAAGGTGCGATTCACTCTGAGTTTGTTCCAAATGGGCGGGCGAGTAATGCGGATTTTTACTCTCAACAACTGGAACAAGTTAATGAAATTTTGAGATGAAGACACCCAACATAAGTTAACCGTAATAGAGTTCTACTGCAACAGGACAATGCAGCATCCCATACTGCAGGAACAACCATGGAAAAAAAATCAGGAATTGGGAGGAATTGAACTACTACCACACCCAGCATGCAGTCCTGATCTTTCCTCATCAGATTGTCATCTTGTTCGCTCCATGGCCCATTTTCTACGAGGATGAAATTTTGGCAACATTGAAGCAGAACCAGTGTGTGTCATCAAATTCTTCACTTCAAAAACCACAGACTAGTACCATCGTGGGATAATAAACCTAGCTGGACCATCGCTAAAGACCATAGAATCTAATTGTCTATAGGTTGAAAATTAGTTGCTTGTGAGAACACATTTAAAATAACTGTTTTTCCTTTAAAAATGGCATTACTGACGAGACAGTGTCAATAACTATGTGTGTTAAATTCTGAAGGATAATGGTTTAAAAATAACTGTGCCCCAATAATACGATATATATATATATATATATATATATATATATATATATATATATATATATATATATATATATATATATATATATATATAAAATCCAAACACGATATCTGAACATGGTTGCCACAAATAGCTCTGCAAGTCTAACATTCGATGGGAAAGACAAAATTTAACAATACACGATAAGCATTATTCTTACCAATGCTGCTACACATATTGCCAACCTTTACAACTGCTAAATTCGAGGATTCCCCATTGTTTACTCTGAAATTCTAAGAGTTTCCTTTCCTCTCTATTTTTCAGAATTATATTAGCAACACCACGGACATCTGATTTTCAGGTTCATTTTTAGGTAATGATTTTCTGATCTACTGAATTCAGTAGAACTCTAATCACTTACAGGCAGTGGCGGCCGATAAATGAGGGCTGCGGGACTGCAGCCCCTCCAAAACAAATTTTAATTATATTGTTGTTGCCTTAATTACATAAATTGAATAGATTGCATTCATATATATTGTAAGTCATTACAGCAAGTGTGCGGCAAGTTCATATGTGAAGCCGCTACTCCCTCTTGGACTGCCAGGACAACTCACTAACATGCATTGCTTCCATTTCCCCTTCCGCTAGGCCCCGCTTCACGTTTCGACTTACTGCGCTTTTTTTTTTCTTTTTTTTTTTATGTTGGGGCATTGTGTATGCTGGTGTCCGGTACCGCATTAGAGCACCCGGAGGCTTGCGGGTAACGATAGGAATCGAGCAGTAAACCGTGTTAGGCAGGTAAGCAGTTATGACCCAATGGGCCCTAGCTACGACCTGCAGATGTGGTGACTGTTTAGTTGGTGCTTAATGGTATTCGTATGAGTTTGTTTCAAGTGAATGATGTGGGTCCTCATGGACCCGTGTCCGGTGAGGATAGCGGCGAGATAGAGGTTGTGGCGGCGGCGTCCTCTGGGCGAGGGCGTCCCTGCGGTGCTGGAGGTGATGGGACCTCCAGCTCGATTGTCAGGCTTTCTCTGATGTCTCCGATCTGCTCAGTCAGGTAACTCTGGTTCATGTGGTGAGCTCTGTGAAGATCTGACGGTCTGAGAGGTTTGCTGGTGTCTTCTTTGCTGCTTATCTTCTCTAGAAGTGTTTGGTTTGCAGTAGTCATCTGGGTGAGTTGCTGAACCTGTTCTTGGAATGCCAGGATCTGCTGGGCGACTGTGGAGTTGCTGTCCTGTGTCTTTTTGGTGCGCGTGGTGATGAGGTCCGTAGTAGATTGGTGCTGTGAGCGTAGAGTTGTTGAGAGTGATCCGTGATTGGAGGTGAGGAGGCCCTCCAAGTCCCCAAGACGAGGCCCCAAGACAAGCACCTCCTAGTGGAGATCCTGGAGGTCCTCACGCATGGGGTTGGAGTTGGTGGCGACGGCAATTGTGGAGAGTTTGGTCTCAATGGATTCCAGGCGTTCGTTGAGGCGGCACACCTCGGTACGAATTGTCTGTACTAGCTCCTGTACAGAAGTGTCTGCGGCTGCGGTAGAGTTTGTAGAGGCATGAGGATGCGCAGCTGTGTGGCTCTCCCGTCCAGTGCTGCCGGAGTCGCGTTGAAAGCTGGGGCACTGCACCTGCCCAGTGTAGTGGCCGAAGCCACTACAGGTGGCGCAGAACCGGCGGCGATGGCGAAGGTCGTGCTGCCGGCAATCCCGGGTGAGAGGGAGCGCCGCAATAATGGCATCGCGGCGCCCTAGCTTAGTGAACTCACTGAACTGCATTGCTTGCAGTCCCAAGAGCGGTGTAAGTGCAATTTCGTGCGGATTTTCGTGAAATCGACAGTTTTTGAACATTTTCACGGCGATTTAAGTATATTTCTGTTCCTGACAGTAAAGAGTAATCAAATGTGACTTTATGTACTATTATCAACGGTGTGATTGTAACACTGAGTAATTCAGTCGAGTATTTAGAGACGCTTCGTTTGCTTTAACACTGCAAGAGAAATGTGGCATTAAAGTACGAGGAAGACCGACTCCTGTGTTAAACGTTATTCAAAGTACAACAAGGCGCCAAGAACAACATAGCAGATGTTTCAGTCCTGAAATTTACACGAAATATGAGTGGATATGTGGCTCTGAAGTAAGCAATTCCCTGTTCTGTTTTCCTTGCCTTAAAGCAAGGCAAGTTGTGCCTTTTATTTGGAAGTAAAGATGACGCGCCAACATTGCATGGAGTTTCAGGCTTCAGAGTCTATATGAAAAATGTCATAAATATGAAATATCCAAAAATCATGTTAATAACATGCTTAATTTTGCTGCATTTAGGTCAGTAAATTTACAGACATATTTAAGCCAAGCCTATAAGGAACCAATAGATCGTCACAGTGATCAAGTCAAAAAAATAGGGACGCTCATAAAGATAATCAAATGTGTGTAATTTTGTAGTTATCACGAGCTTCCCCTAAGAGGGCATGAAGTGCATGAAAGATCACAAAATCAAGGGTTGTTCATGGAGTTGAATAAATATACAGCAGAAATTGATTTCCTATTTAAGAAAAGGAAATTCCATAGAAAAAGTTAATGATAGAAACATCCCTAAGTTCAACGAGAGAGTTGTCAATAATGTGTTCGTAGAATTAAAAGTCCAATTTGCCGAAATTTTAAATGTTCTTTATTTGCGTAGAAATACACTCCGTAGCAGCAAAATTAAATCGCATATCACAACACAATCTTCCAAGGTCGATGACAATAACAAACAGCGTTCAGTTTACAACACTCTCAGCTGTCCTCTGCTTACCTCTCGCGACTCACTCACTCTGTTTGCAACTCTTGTTTCACAACTTGCAACTCGCTCAGCTGTTCTCTGCTTACTCACTCTGTTTACCACTACTCTTGGCGAGTCGGCACTTCCTTAAATACGCCATTCCTAAGTTCGAAATATTTCCGGAACAATAAAGAAAAACAATTTTTCTCTATCAATCGAGATATCACCAGAACCTTCCAAACACTGAAAACCTATCTGGCAAGAAGTAACTAGAAATTTACATTTATCTCTGTTTGTTTCGGCAGACCTTTATCCGCATGTTATCTTTGTCTGCCGGCTCTTGGTTTTCACGCTGCCCGCCTATCAGTTCCTTTTGTGTAAACATGCCGCGCGATCGTAGATACGGGCTGGCGAAAATAAGTTTCCTAAAGAGAAAGATCGCCATTCATTTTCAAATAATTAAGTAATCCTAAAATTGCAATAATCACTGCAGCCCCCCAAGGTATAGGCAACAGGAGCAGCCACTGCTTACAGGTACTCGCTAATGACCTACAAAGCTTACATTTACTAGTTAATAACATTAACCATGCTTATTATATTATACATTAATTTATTACAATTATTTGTCTATCTACCGTTTGTATTGATATTATAATTCTGACCAGGTAATAATTATATTCTGGTGTGCCTTGATGTTTCTATGCAAGCATAAAGCAAGCTGCATCAAACTGATTACGCTGTAATGTAATATTCATACACGTATGTCACTGGATGCAATTAATTATTAGAATACAGTGTTAAAAATGTGACCTTCAGCTGTTGAAATAGGAGGGATTAAATAAATATGCCTTCCTCGTATCTCGTTTATTTCTTCCTTAAGGCAGATGTAGCATTCAAAAATATGAAACTGCCTTCTGCACCAGAAACTGCGATTACACAGTATTTAGTGAAAAATTTAGTGTGTGTGTATGTGTGTGTGTGTGTGTGTGTGTGTGTGTGTGTGTGTGTGTGTGTGTGTGTGTGTGTGTGTGGACGATGGATAGATGAACGCACGAACGAAGCATTAATGAAAAACTAAACAACACACCTATCTTGCATTTTGGCTCAACATATTCTAAGGAGTGATACAAAGATTTTCATTAACTTAAAAAAATTATCATTTACTTCCTCAAAAATAGCTATGAAGGTTCTAACTATCATGCCATATGTTCAAATAAAGCGGATATCTTGACACTTTTGGGAATAAAATGTAAATTACTCTTCATTTTGAGTGTACGATTGGTAAACCGAAAGATACAGAAAAATCATACTATCGAAACACTCAAATCTAACTAAAGCACACGTGTCAAACGTTTTCGTAGCATTAACCCTTTCCAAAATATTGTTTTTTTGTCTTAATTTGTAAATAATTACACGTTTTAGTTTCATTACCACGCACATAGGAGGTGAAGAAGGTATTGCAACTATCATTTTCTTATAGAGATTTCACTGGAAATACCCATTTGGTCGCACGCCTCGGTAGCGAGTCTGCCTCACGTTCAAGATGTCCCGAGTTCGAATCTCGGTCAGGGTGAGTTATCTAGAGAAGGTTTTTTCCAGGGTTCTCCCTTATCCTGAAAGCAGGTCTCAGCTCTATGGATCCTGGGCTCATTTCAGCATCATTTCACCCATTCCATTCATCGTCCGATATGACTTAACGTTGGAGGACGTAAATTACAAAAAAAAAGAATGGTGGCACCCTCGGGGGGGGGGGCCTGTACAAGTTCCAGGTGTGCTTGTGTCTATTATAGGCTAACTCCTAAACAAATAGTTATATATTAAACTTAGTGTTTAAATTTAGCGTCTTTAAAATGTGCGACACGATGTTTTTCAAAATAAATTTCTCACTGCAATGAACAAATTTCTTTCTTTTCTTTCTTTGTTTCTTTTTTTTCCAAAATTTTCTTATAATTTTGATTAAAATGTGTACGGCGATTAATTCTTTCTTGATACTAGCCGCGTGTGTGCCAAGGTTTAGAAAAATGGAGTCAAACTGTAAAATTCAATGCCATAGCAGAAATTTGAACCACGGATCTCCTGGACTTCTTCCGATGGCTCTTAACCATTGAGCTACCATGGCAACATGCCAGCACGACATCAAATTCTTCAAATGACTCACATTTTCCCCAGTAAACCATTAGGAGTTCTCATATGCAAGTCAATTGCGAAACGTAAGGTCGCGTTGGCACGTTGCCACGGTAGGTCTATGGTTAAGAGCAACCGGAGAGACACCGGGAGATCCTGGTTCAAATCCCAGCTATTACATTGAATGTTTCAATATTTGCTTGACAACCTCTCTTGCGGAGATTTAAACATTTCCGAGATATGTTTTTGTTTTGTAATTGGTGTCGTTTTTAAAATATATTAATGCTTTTCTAAGCTTTCCTCTCTTGCAGTCGGATGGAATCTCAAAGTCTTTATAGCAACACCCCTTCTAAAAATGTAAGTCTCGTTTCTTATATCAACAACGAAACTGGTAAATGTGCCATGAAGGTTTCTCTGATAGTAAATAAACAAAAGAAGACGATTTTGTAAGAACTGTTTGTGGAAGAGAAAGTAGAGAAAGTATTTCTCTAAGTTTTCCCAATTATGTATAATTATGGAACACAATCGGCCTGCATCAGTCTCTCGACTGTGCACGTTCCATGCACGTAATCTCAACGTAAGGTAGAGCACGAGTTTCCTCACGTGGATGTTATCTAAACACATATGTGGGTGTTACGTGGGTGTAACAACGCTGGCGCCAGTCAAAAACAGACAGGTATAACAATAGCAAGGTCGCTTCCATTACCGGAATAGCCTCTAATGTTTGTTCTCTGCTGAAATTTTCCATCTATTTGAATACAAATGCTAATCATATGATTTGTATTCATGTATGGAAAAGATTCTAAAATTAACTTTCACTGTTAGGAATGCAGCCTATTCTTGAGGGTTATATGACTTTTAATTAACAGATGTGGCATATTTCTTTCAAATTCCATAGATAAGTATAATATTTTTATTTCGCTAAAAATACAAGGACTTATCAATAAATAATGATCATAATTTTTTACGCTCATAATTTTTCGCACTAAAATTCAGTCTTATTATATTCTGTTAGCTTAACGTGAAACAACCACGCCGTAGTAGTTTCATTGTTGGTACTCCTGGTTCCCATATGTGTTAACCAGGCAAGTTCAGACATGATTATTATCGCCTACCGCTGCAATGGAGGTAACATGCAGTTAAAGTTATGTTAGAGGAAGATCCTGAGAGCAAAAAGCAAAGCTCAGTGTGGAAATCTCCTTCATCACCAACCCCCCAAAAAGCAAAAGTGGTTGTTTCTGCTGGGAAAGTTGTGGTCATCTCATTTTTTGATATTCATAGAATGGTTTATCAGCATATTGTACCTGTACACACATCAGTAACTGGGCAGTACTACAGGGATGTCCTGAAAACACTGCAAGTACATATTAGCCGCAAAAGACCATATTTCCGTGAAGCAGGCTGATGCTGCACCACGATAATGCGCGGCCGCATATTGCAAATGTTGTTGCTGAATATCTTGCAAAAATCAACGTGAAGTGCATTCCTCACGCTCGCTATAGTCCGGATTTAGCCCCATGTGACTTTTTTCTATTCCCTAACTTGAATTCGTGGGAGGCATTATCCATCATCAGAAGCAGTGGTGAAGGCTGCGGAGGCGATTTTGAAGGATCTCTCAAAAATGGTTTCCAGCATGTCTTTGAAGACCGGCAGAAACACTGGTACAAGTGCATCGCATTCAGGGGAAACTATTTTGAGAAGAACCATCAAAATTATGAGGAAGAGTAAAGATACGTTGTCAAAAAAAAAATTGTGATCATTCTTTATTGAACAGCCCTCGTATAATTTCGAAATTTCATGCCCTGAATAAAAACTAATATTCCCGCGGGTGTCTGAATAGTATAGGTACTAAAAGGTGTTTGTTTACACTCCTATGAGTTTTCCTATTTTGCACCCACCTTTCTTACAATGCGTATTTCTCTACTTATTTCATACAGGAAAAACTGTCTAAAACAAAACGCGATCGTTCCGGGTATTTTCCGTTTACACAGATTTCCGTCTAACGGAGGTCATGTTTGAATACAAAGAAATTACGAAATAGTTGCACAGGTTTACAGCGATGGAAAAATATAAAAAAAAAAATCATAATAGTTGCTATGTATTTTGTACTATATTTTCGCCCGCCTCGGTAGCGTGGCGGTAGAGCTTCTGCGTCACGTTTGAGAGGTCCCGATTTCGAATCTCGGTCAGGGTGAGTTACCTGGATACGGTTTTTCCGGGATTTTCCCTTATCCTAAGAGATGAATGTTGGGTAACTCTAAGCTCCATGGAACCTGGACTCATTCGAGCATCATTTCACCCATTTCATTCATCGTCCGATGTGACTTAACGTTGGAGGACGTAAATTACAAAATAAAAAATAAAAATAAATCACCTATTTACTGTATCCAATTTAACATTTCCAAACTGCAAATATCAACATCATTTGCTGCACCACACACAGCATTCAAAACAATGTTATGGCGATGTTTGAAATTCTCAAGGCAGCCATTTGTAGCTCTGAACTGTCTTTACCTAATTTTCTTGCTGTCTTTAAGGCTTGAGTCTGAAGCATTGGCCAAGAAGTGGGAATTCCCTTAGCACACTATAAACAAATAAACAAACAAACCACTCGAACACAGCGCGATTTAGCTCGTAATACTTTGTCGATTTTGTAATGTGTTTCATATGCCTTGTTGCTCCCTTTAACCAGTCGTCTTTAAAAATTTCTTCAAAATCTCATAAATCTGAGCTTTTCCCACTTAAAACAGCGCAGTTGATTAAGACCTGAAGCTTTCCTTAAGACGAATATATTGAAGTTCTTCTCGGGAAGCAAGGTAGGTGAAAAGACGATGAGAAATTGACGTTTCGAGAGCGTACAGTTACTGTAAGCGGAGAGTTAAAGAGGCATTGGCGATTTCCTCCGAAAGGAGCACGCATATATAATCGTGATGCTGGATTTCAGTTCAGCTCCTCTTGGAAACCGGCCTTAAAAATGGAAGTGCGTCGACTTAAAGAGCACAGATCTATACAGCTTAATAATCAAGTTAAGTAGTTACGTTTCTTTGTTTCTTGTAATTTACGTCCTACAACGTTAAGTCATATCGAACGATGAATGAAATGGGTGATATGATGCTCAAATGGGACCAGGGTCTATGGAGCTTAGACTTACCCGACATTTGTCTTTCAGGATATGGGAAAACCCCGGAAAAGCCTTATCCAGGTAACTCACCCTAACCGAGATTCGAACTCGGGACCTCTTGAACGTGAAGCAGACATGCTACCATCTACGCTACCGAGGCGGGCTTACGTCTCTTTGACCTAATTAATTTCTATAATCACGCCATCTCCTGACCTGGCATTTAATTTACTGAAAACAGTCTTTTGTTCAGTAATGCGAATTTTGATAGTGTTTTGTCTTTGTTTATATTTGTGTAATATCCAGTATTTCATTTGTGGTTATAATATTTAATAGATATCCTGATGATGGGAAAGATGTACACTCCCGAAACGTCAATTTCTAATCGTCTTTTCATCTGGCTTGCTTCTCGTGAAGAACTTGAAAAATGCAGTTAATTGTTTAGCTGGACGTTTATTCTTTTCTCCTCCACTGATATTGGCTTTTGTTTAGAGCTCATTTTAGAGAATTTGTGTGCACGCAAAGTATGCTTTTAAAATCGTCGAAGTTGACTGTTTTCTTCCATTCGTACTTGATCTCTTGTAAGAACCAAACTGAGAATGAACACACTGCAAAACAGTTGTTCCCTTCCCATGTGTGTTGGAAGAGAGTTGAGAGAGCTAATGGTTTTGTTTTTCTTTTTTCCTCCAAGGATTACAATTTATAACACTAAGGTTCATGGAACATCGGTGCAAGAACAGTCACCTTTAAATTAATTGCACTTTTCAAACCACGTACGTTGTAACCCATTACACATAAAGTAATCTTTTTTAATCAGGTTATTTACGCAAGCGATTCCCGAAAAATATTTCGGTTTCCGCATTAGGCAGTTAGGCCTTTGAGCATAATTTTACATGGGAAGTAGCTGCGTTCCGAAATTTATTTTACAGGTTTTCAGGATACAGATTTTACTGTATTAATCTATATGAACGTTTGCAGGTCCTGCGCCATGGCATAGTGCGCTAGGACCTTGTGCCTTGGTTCCCTGCCGTACACTGCGCCCGAGTTCGATCGCACACTTGCGGGAGTGCATCGTGAGCGATTTGAGGAGGTGGCGAACCCTGGAATAGAAAGCCAGCTTTCCGGCTGGGGATGCCGTGATGCTGACCATCACAGATGCACACCGGAGAAAATATATAATTTGCAGACAGATAGTTACAAGTACCTCACTGCAGCTGTTAAGCTATTTGAAGAATAGGACTTGAAAAAGGAGTAAAGAGTAGGACATTTTTACTTCCGTGAGGGAGCAGTTAGATATCTTTTCCAAAGATAAACTTGAGTTTAATCTTCAGAAGAATCTGGACATTGAGGATTTCGCCACATCTGTAGAATTGCTATTCCGAGTGAATACAAGATTTGCCCCACTGGTTTCTGTGGATGTCGATGAAAGCTTTAGTATCTACTAAGACGTTCTATCTCCTAATAGAAAGTAACTTAATTTTAAAAATGTAGAGATACTTAATGTGTTTAAGTATGATGAATAATTTGAAGTAGGTACTTGTTAATTCAATAAATTATAATAAAGAGAAATTGGTTAATTAATTGAATAAACCAGCACCTTTTTGTCCCTTTTTTACCTTATTTGAGCACTTTTCCCTTCCTTTTTACATTTGAAATTTATACCTAAAGATCCTAACCCTGGTAATCACTTCTGCTGCCCGCATGGTGTTTATGTTTGCCATCCGGATATGATAAGGATGCTAAGTTCATGTATAGTTCACAGTGTGGTTTGACGCAGCCCCTGTCATCTAGGAATACTGAGATGACACATAACTTGATATCAGAAAGACATTAACATAAATATAAATATAAATATAAATATAAATAAATGACGTATACCGGAATAAATATATGCCATAATGCTAGCATATACTCTAGAGACGGCCACAGTGACAAGGCCATTCTGCGTAGGTCAGGAAACTCTCTTTGCAATCCCTGTAAACAAACAACCTTACTCTATTGTCTGTTTTGCCCTAAAGGGAAATTTTGTGCCACCCAGTTGCAAACTAACCCATTGTTAAAATTCCATGGGTGCTTCTGACAACAGGCTTTAAGATTTTGACCGACGCGCAGAACGCATGCTTCCGCATAAATTTTTGCATGCGGACCGTTAGAGAAAGCGTTTCTGATATTAGGTCCGAAGCTGGAAATTCTGAACACTGGTCGTAAGTGGGGATAGGTACCAGCCAATATAAAATTGATATTTGTTCATGTGATTTTGCAAACTCCAAGAAATACCTAGAGTGGGGGCAATTCAAAGTGATGGCGGAAAGTAGGTTTCGCTAGTAAGAACACTTCGGTCCTGTGATCTACTTGAGACGGACGCGTATTCGGCGCCGCCTAACAAGTACACTTCCGCGTCATGCACCGAGACAGAGTGCAGTATTTAACAGTCGCTCCAGTGAGAGCGCAAAGAGTAATATATAAGGAAGACCATAAATATATCTAGTTCGACTACGCAGTGGTACTGCCTCTGAGCTTCACATCACAATATTGACAGTGGCGCTTAACTCAGCAACCACACCGACGACGGCTTTACGGTGGCGAGTAAAGGAGCCTAAGGATAACAATAAACGTCTGTCTACCAGATTCGAGATGTCATCATACAACCCACAACCAGTCAGGACGCACCCACTCCTGAAGTACATATGAGAGTTCTCACGCGGGAGCTACAAGTCACCTCGAACCGGTTACAATCTCCCTTTCCTTAACCTCTTCACGCCACCAATCCTTAATTGTGAGGCGTTGATCACAAGGGAGAGCTCGACGTGTTTCGCTACGGGCCGGACCGCCTCATGTTACATAACTCACCCGCTCAGTAACTCACTACGTATCACTGCAGTTACTGAAACGAGCATTACATCTGACAGCATGGGTGACACATATGCATTCATACACTCATTTCATAGTAAACAGACACACTACCAGAGGAGATAAACAGTTCAAACCCCTCTTCATCTTCAGGCTCCGCTTGCTTTTTTGTGGTGGGTAAACTAAGCAGTTGGCTTGCACTGCAACACGCGATATAAGCATACAAGTGGTCCGTGGCTTCGACTTAAAATGACCACAGTGTACAACACAATATCCATATATGATATGTACCAATACGAGAGAGTTTCCAGTTTTTGGCGAGGAGGACGAGGGACGAAAGTTACCTGAAACAAAACTAGGGAGTAAATAAGAAAGGGTGGTTTTCGTAAGTGTTAATAAGACCCCTTTAAAACCTTGAAGATAGAGCTATAAGTATTAGACTTTTGATTTGTAATTGAGCCTTGACACGCCACTGAACTAGTTGAGCTAACCTTGGTAAGGTCACTTTGCTGTAAAGTAACGGTCGATATAACTTTGTGGTTTTCACTCACTCTGGAATGTCAGAACGTGTTCACAGAGCGTTTACACAGGGATTATGGTGGACTGGAGAGGATAGGCATATATTGGCTTGGTCTGTGTTCCCTGGTGAGTTTACAGTGTACTACGGCAACATCACCATTCCACGCGTTAGTCACGTTTTATGATATTAATAACAAACAATGTACTACCTACATAACTTCCTGGAAGTACTATCTCTCACATGTCACAATTATTTTCTAATAGGTAGAAATTGTCGCATTCTCTCTAAGGTCCCTCGCTCCGTCGAGCCTCGAAGTGACGATCCGTTGCCTTTATCGTACTCGACGATGTTGTGGCTGAAGAGGCACTATTATTTCATGATCCGTCTCGACGAGTATCAGTATCTCTGCTAAGTGATATGAAGTATGTGTTATGGTTGGAATGGGAATTTAGGCTTTTCTCAGAGTTCTTGATCAAGAAAGTCTTCTACACTTTTGTGTCGGCATCGAGTTATCCGGATATCTGTAAGTTTTTAGTAATTTATTTAGTAATTTTCGTGCCACTCGCGGAATATACTCGTAAATACATTTGCTCGAAGATTTAAAATATGTATCTTAATCTGAGATTAATCTAGATATCGTCAGATGCATCTTGTGCTTCACTGGATGCAAATTTGTTAACGTCGCTTGATGCCGCTGGAGGATAACACTTCTCCCTACCCTAGACTGCATTGATTATACCTTGACACTGACTTTTCTACAACGGTAAATTCCTTTTTGGCCCCACAAAGGGAGGGCCTTAGGGCCACGCTAAGAGATAGCAACTGAGGAAGTTGTCCCGTTACTTGCACCGAAACCTAGCAGACATTCCTTAAAAACTACGTCTAGGTATTTTATTAGGTATAAGTTTCGGGGTTTATACCATTTTGTACATATTTTGTACATATACTATTATAAAAATCGTAGATATTTGCTTTTCACATAACTGTTTACGTAATTGTTAATAACTCTTTAATTAATAACATCTATTATGCGTTTCAAATGGGAAGGGTTCTGGAGTCCAGCTAATCAGATGCCGTATCACACTCAGCGCTGCTAGCTTGTTACCCCAATCCTTTTATATTTCCCTCTCTCTCGCACACTCGCAGTTCTGCTTGGTGCAGACGTAAGAGTAAGAAAATTATATTTTATAAACTTTTACAACTATACAGTTGCCAAATTCAAAATTGGAAAAAGTATTTACCCAAATAATGAATATTTTAAAATACTATAACTATAATTATAGTTTATGAATTACCTGTTTTCCTAATCCAATGGAACTGCCAGTGGCTCATCCATATCGCTGTCAATGTCACTTCTGTTAAAAGACAATTCATCGTCGTCACTGTCTTCATCGTCTGAGTCTTGCAAATTTATGATTATAGGTTCCAAAATCTCGTCACGTGCCTTTTGTTTCTTAAAATCGTCTTCTTGAAGGTTTTCTGAATGCTTTACGCAGTTTTCCCAGTCCTGTTGTGTTACCTTTCAATTTCTTCGTGAACAAGTCGTTCAACCACCGTCAGTCTAAAAGTATTTTTTTCCTTGTTCCATTTATACCCCGCCTTTAACTACTATGGTCATATCGGCGGCCGTTCTCCTTTGGAACATACTAGATATTAACTCGTTATCTTTGATTTTTAATCATTATATCACGCACACATTCACACTTTCATTCATAGTTCCAGACTGGGGAAAATGGGGAATTATCTTGATCGGAGAAAAATCCCCACCCCCACCGCCGGGAATGGAACCCGGGACCCCTAGCACGGCAGGCAGGTGCTCTACCGACTGAGCTACAGGGCCAGCCTCTAAAAGTATTATTTCTGTTTGCAATCCCCCTGTTTATTTGAGCCCACACCAACTCAATTGGATTATATTGGCAGTGGTAGGGTGGGAGGTGTATTACTTCCTGTCCCGTTTCAATTGCGAGTTGATCCAGCTGATACACTTTTTTCGTGTTTTCAAACGTATTCTTCGCAATAACTCATTTTAAGTTTCTGTTTCCGAAAAATTGTTGAAGAACGTGTATACCTTAAAAATAATACTTCGAGCCTGACTTCGCAATACCTGCCTCTTTGACTCGCCACTAAATTCACCGCAAGAAGCTTTGCACTTTTAACTCTTACTCTATTGTTGTGTAAAGAACAACTGAATGATATTGATCTGAACTCTCCAGAGTAAATAAACACTTCTTATCCTACATTCATTCATAAACATAAGCATACAGCATTCCACAGGCTAACAGGAAATGAAGTGTTTTCTCTTTCTCAAATTTAACACCTTGACTTATTCACAATAATTATTTTATTCGCCATGTCAATAGTTTAAATTTCAGTTCTGAGTAATTAAATGTATATGTACATACATACACACCAACCACTTTGAACTCTCTAGAGTAAATAGAGATTACGAACCATTCATAAACAAAGATATAATATGACCAGAGTCGTTCTGCCAGGGCAGCAGGAAATTTATTGTTTCCTCTCGCTCGAATTGGCTTATTCAGAGTAATTCTTTTATCACGTCATGTCAAACATTTATGTTTCAGTTCTGAGTAATTACAAATATACGTACACGCATACATGCCAACCAATAATGGTATTCATTCATTCATTCATATGATGAAGACAATGACAATGACGAATTGTCTCTTAACGGAAGTGACATTGACAGCGATATGCATGAGCCACTGGCAGTTCCATTAGATTAGAAAAACAGGTAATTCATAAACTATAATTATAGTTATAGTATTTAAATATATACATAATTTTCGGAAATGCTTTTTCCAATTTTGATTATGGCAACTGCATCATTGTAAAAGTTTGTTAAATATAATTTGATTACCCTTATGTCTGCGCTAAGCAGACCTACATGCTGTATGTTGTGTGCGAGAGAGGGAAATATAAATGGATTGGGGTAACAAGCTGGCAACTCTGAGGGTTTTTTTTTTTTTTTCTTTTTTGCAATTTACGTCCTCCAACGTTAAGTCATATCGGATGATGAATGGAATGGGTGAAATGATGCACAAATGAGCCTACGATCCATAAAGCTTAGAGTTGCCCGACATTCGTCTTACAGGATAAGGGAAAGCCCCGGAAAACCTTGTCCAGTTAACTTGCCCTGACCGAGATTTGAACTCGGGACCTCTTGAACGTGAGGCAGACACTCTACCACCACGCTACCGAGGCGGGGAACGCTGATTGTGATAAGGCATCTGATTAGCTGGACTCCAGAACTCTTCCCTTTTGAAACGTATAATAGGTTAGGTTCTCCTTAAATTCACACAAGGACGCCCACACCCACCCACCCACACACACACACACACACACACACACACACACACACACACACACACACACACACACACACATTCGGACTCTTTTACACCTTCCAAGCTCCATGGAGAACAGTAAATAATTCTAGCCAAAGAAACATCTTCACTCGCCAGACGAGAATCAAGCCCTGGAGCTCTGGGATAACTAAATAACAGAGGATCCGGAAAGGTAACGCTCATTCTGTAGATTCCTGTTTTGAAGCATCATCAACTACGCATTTAAAAAAAAAATAATACTAAAAAAAAATGGAGATTAAAAGACGTCAAATACTGAAAACCCAATTACAACCGAGGAAGGTAGTGCAATTCGCACACGGTTCGATCACCATCGGCTTATCACTCTTACTTGGGTTTTTCCATGAGTTCCCTTTGTCTCTAGGCGATGCTGGGGTAGATTTTCTGTTCCACACTTCTGATCTCATTCTTTGTCAAACTCTTTTAGATTTGAATTTCAACTCGGTAGACTTAGGGGATGCGGACAGATGGTACAGATGCGTGCAATATGTAAATTTGTTTCCCTGTTCCCGCGCAGGCCACTAGATCGCTTCATCGCTCTCTCCCCGGATGCCAGTTAGAAGCTGGTGAAAGGAGGTGCAATGAAAAAATCTTTCCAAAAGTTGCACGTCTCTGCGCCTCCATGACTCCTCCCTCTACCAGCCTGTGGTCTTTCTTTATTTCATCCATTTCCCCTGGAGGGATGATAGCCCATAATACATCCATGCTGGCTTGCGGTGAACGAGGTATTCCCGCTTTATACATAACACATCTCGCTCTGAATTACAAATTCTCGCATTCTGGTATTCTGTTCGATGTACAGCAACGCACCTTCGTAGCATTGTCTTGAACAATGAGTATAAGTCAATAGGCTTAGGATTATTATCTGAGCTAATTGGTACAGAGACCACTTTTGGATACCGAAGAACACGATAATCTGGAGATGTGTTGATGGATCGTAAGTGACAGAAAAATGCTTAAAATTTAATGGCAATCATGTATTATAGCACAATACCTTCACATTTAAATTGAATGTTGTGTATAGCTTAATTAAGGGGATGCTAAACTGAAATTTTGCTCAACGAGATGGTCCGCTCAGTGGAAAAGAAGAACTTTCAAGTAGCAATATTTAAAAGAAATGAATTAAGGCCAGCAAGGCAAAGCCAGGCCAAATTAGAACAACAACAACAACAACAACAACAACAACAACAACAACAACAACAAACGTTTCTTTTAACAAAATTCTATCTTATGTAACATTTACCATAATATATTAAATTAAGTTTTAAAATTAAAAAACTTGGAAACTAAAGAGAGAGGCTGAAATTTAAAACTAGGAGGGCTGTTCAATAAAGAATGATCACAATCATTTTTTGACAACGTGCCTTTACTCGTCATCATAATTTTGATAGTCCTTCTCAAAATAGTCTCCCCTGAATGCGATGCACTTATCCCATGGTTTCTGCCAGTCTTCAAAGACATGCTGGAAACCACTTTTTGACAGATCCTTCAAAATAGCCTCCGCAACCTTCACCACTGCTTCTGATGATGGATAATGCCTCCCACGAAGGCGTTTCTTCAAGTTAGGGAATAGAAAAAAAGTCACATGGGGCTAAATCCGGACTATAGGGAGGGTGAAGGATGTACTTCACGTTTATTTTTGCAAGATATTCAGCAACAACATTGGCAATATGCGGCCGCGCATTATCGATGTGCAGCATCCAGCCTGCTTCACGGAAATGTGGTATTTTGCGCCTGATATAGATTTGCAATGTTTTCAGGACATCCCTGTAGTTTTGTCCAGTTACTGATGTGTGTGCAGGTACAACATGCTGATAAACCATTCCATGAATATCAAAGAATGAGATGATCATAACTTTCCCAGCAGAAGCAACCACTTTTGCCTTTTTGGGGGTTGGTGATGAAGGAGATTTTCACACGAGCTTTGCTGTTTGCTCTCAGGATCAAAATGATGTAACCAAGTTTTATCAGCAGTGATTACGTTTGAAAGATACTCCGGATCTTGCTCTAACATCAACTTTAACTGCAAGCAGATCTGCATGCGAATGTCCTTTTGTTCGGGAATCAACAGTCTTGGAACCCATCACACACAAACGCGTCTCATGTGTAATGTTTCTGTCTCCAACATGTGGGTAGCACCCATTTAAATGTTCAGTATTTCAGAAAGTGATCTTAAGGTAAATCGTCGATCCTCTCTCACAATGGTAGCAGCAGTGTTGATGTTTTCTTCCGTAAGAGCAGTAACTGGAGCACCGGGGCCACCTTCCTTTGAAAGTGGTTGTCTCATCTCTTTAAACATTTTAAACACCTTCGAACTGTGCTGTAGGGAGGAACAGACTCTCCATAGAACTCCTGTAACATTGCATATGCCTCAACTGAAGATTTGTTGAGACGAAATCAGAATTTCAAAGCCGCATATTGTTCCTCACGTGTTACCTTCATTGTAGCAGTAGGCGATACCGAACATGTCTGAACTTGCTTGGTTCTCACAGGCGGGAACAAGGAATACGAACAATGAAACTACAACGGCGTGTTTGTTTCACATTAAGTTTGTTCCGCATTTTAGTGCGGAAAATTATGACCGTAAAAAATTATGATCATTCTTTATTGAACAACCCTCGTACATTTATTATTATCAAAGTATAGTCATTTTGGTCCCTTGCTTATTCACGTAAACAATGTAGTTATCATGAAGTAAAATTTAGCAAATAAATGCTTTATTTTCATTGTTAAACTCATATTAACGAAATGTGTAAGTAATTGCACTCCATGTTATATCGTATGCTGTACTTGAAAATGAACTGTAGGTCAGCGTTATAAATATGAATTTGATTTCAAATTTATTAACGATTTATTGTTTCGTTGTAGTTTACAACGTACATATATTCCGTTATTCCATGATTTAGCTCTTAAAATATTATGATCTTGTATATGGAATGTTTGTGAACCGTTCTTTATCTTTGGGAAGGAAAGAGTTAATATCAGTAAAGGCTATATATACGATATATTGATCTTACGTCCTGGCCAGGTGATGTTTGTTAGTCAACCCGCCCACACCTCTCGATTCACTTCAGTGCAGCTGCACCCATCCGAGCGAAATATTCCAATACAGCACTCAGGACACGCAAAAGCAACCGGTGCGCTTGCACCCACCTGAGTGAAGGGTTCGAATACATGATTCCAGGCATCCAAATTTAGGTTTCGAATCCTCCCGTAACTATTTTAACGATCAGTCCCTGCTCAGAATGGCTAAAATGTTTGAAGAAAATGGTATGCAACTTTGGTTATCCTTATATAAAACAACAATAACAAACACTAAAAGGTCATTGCGCATGCGTTTAGAGCCGCTAAGGATTCCTGATTATTAGGTACTCCGAACAAAGCTAAAGAAACTTACGTAGTATGGTGAATTCTCTAGTTCTTTTCAGTCAAGTCCATTTCCAGAAGGACAGAAATAATATCGTGCTTATATGTATGATTATTTTTTCTTTGGTGTTTTAACTGAAGTAACGCCAGTCCAATCTTTTCATTGCGATGGCCTCTGTGTAAATCATTTCTTGTTTTCTACATATGGACTGAGAGAAAATTTTGTAACGGTAGTTCACAGCTGACTATAAACTGCTAATCTTGCTTCTCCAAATTCAAACTTAAATTGTATTAGTGATGAGTGCATTGCATACTTTTACGAGGGTGGTCTGAAAAGTTTCCGACCTCAACAAGAAGATAGCAGCACTCGTAAATGAAAGCTAGTGATTTCGTTGTCCATCTGCTGACAGTTACTCATCAAATTTTCAGCCATTTTGGACGCTCTGTTGTTACGTAACAGTCGTTTGAGTGAGTTGATATGAGTGTTTTTATGAAAATGGACAAAATCGAGTATCCAGCTGTCATTAAATATTTGTTTTTGAAAGACAATACGACTACGCAAATCAAAGATGACTTGGATTATATATATGGGGACTCTCCACCATCATTTACCACAGTGAAATTTTGGGCAGCTGTATTTAAACGTGGCCTTAGGTGCTTGAGAGACGATGAAAGTTTGGGACTTCCAAGAACTGCAACTATTGACCAAAACATCGCCAAAATTCACCAAATGGCGCTAGGTGACCGCCGAATTAAAGTGAGAGAGATATCAGAGGCTATGATCATGTCAAAAGAACGTGTTTGTCACGTATTAAATCAATTTAGACATGAGAAAGCTGTCCGCGCGTTTCCTCATAAACCAAAAATGTGTTCGAATGAACATTTCCAACGCTCTGTTGGCGCAATGAATCCGAGTTTTGGGGCCGATTAATTACTGTAGATGAAACTTGGATACACCATTATACGCCCGATACAAAAATACATTCCAAACAGTGGACAGCAAAGGGACAATTGGCTCAAAAAAAAAAAAAAAAAAAAAAAAAAAAAAAAAAAAAAGATTATCGATTATCTTTCAAAAGGAAAAAGCTCTACAGGAGTATACTACGCATCATTACTTGACAAGCTGAAGGCAAACCTTGAGGGAAAAACGGGCATATCTGCAGAAAAACAAAATGCTATTTCACAAAGACAAACGCACCGTATCACACCTCAGCGGTTGCAGTGGCGAAAATCCACGAATTACGGTTTGAACTGCTTGACCATCTGCCTTACTGTCCAGATCTAGCCCCAAGCGACTTCTTTTTCTTCCCTCATCTGAAAATTGTGCTCGGAGGACAGAGATTTTCGTCAGATGAAGAGGCAATCACCTTCGTGCACAATTACTTATTTTGCAGAGAAAAACGCCGAGTACTATTTGGACGAGTTACAGTGATGGGAGCATCGCTGGGAGAAGTGTGTAGAGTTAAAAGGAGACTATGTTGAAATATAAAATAAATAAAAAATTCTGAAAAAATATCTTGTATCTTTATTAGGTCTGACACTTTTCAAACTACCTATGTATCTGTACGTGAAGATTCTTAGAGACCGTCCTATTTCTGAACAAGTTCTATGAGTGAAAAGATTCCTGTACTTTGCTTACTTTTTTATAAAATTGCCACGAAGCTGTTCTGAGGTTTCGTCAGGCACTCCAAAGAACTGTTACATTTCTGAAAGAGAACTTGCGGTCACAGTATGAAAAGGTTCCAGGCTGTTCGTTATAGGAAACAAAAAAGTGTAGCGATCCGCGTATGGATAGTGTATTTCTGAATGTTTTTAGCCCATTATGTTTATTATGCACAAAATTCTGAAAACGGATTTCGTTGAATCGTCCTGTACATTGTTAAGGGCTAGCTGATTGTGAGAGCAAAACATACACATTACTTCTGGCAACTACTCATTTATTTTCAAATTAAAAATTGTGCGGCAAAATTCTTTTAGAACACTTTTGGTTCCATAAAGCACAAAGTGTTTTTTTTTTTTTTTTTTTTTTTTTTTTTTTGTAATTTATGTCCTCCAACGTTAAGTCATATCGGACGATGAATGGAATGGGTGAAATGATACTCAAATGAGTCCGGAGTACATGGAGCTTAGAGTTATCCGACATTCATCTTTCAGGATAAGGGAAAACCCCGGAAAAATCTTATCCAGGTTACTCAACCTGACCGAGATTCGAACTCGGGACCTCTTGAACGTGAGGCAGAGTCGCTACCACCACTCTACCGAGGCGGGCATATATTCTTTTACCTGGTGGAACGTGGTCGGTCACTATTCTAGCGAATCTGTTTTTGCTCATCCTCTTGATATATCGTCTCCAGTTTTCCTTATTCTGTTTAATCTATTTTTAAACAAATAAATAAATATGTTCAATGCTCTTATTTCTTCGTTTGTTTTATGATCTAGCAGAGAATATCCGACCGGTGATCTATCAGTCACTGATAAATGGAAGCTAATAAACTATTTTCCACTGTTCTGAACAGCATCGCTCATTTGTTGTTTGGAAATCGAACGAGATATTACAGACTAAAAGTAAAGATGATGATGATAATAATGATAATAATGAAAGGGTAGAGCCAGACTGAAAAATTCAATGCCATAGCCGTGATTTGAACCACGGATCTTCTGGTTTCCGTCCAGCCTCTCTAACCATTTGAGATACTATGGCCAATGTGCCAGCATGACATTAAATTCTCCAACTAACTCGTGTTTCTCCCGGTAAACCACTAGGAGTTCTCCTAAACACATGAGACAACTACCTTAATGGCGACTTACTATGCTGTAAGTACTTTAAGGCCGGGGCTTTATAGTTCGGTCCACTATTAGGTACAATTAATGGAAATTAATTGTTCTTTCACACTAGCCGTGTGTAGGACGCACTATGAAAGGGTAGAGCCAGACTGAAAAGACCAGAAGATCCGTGGTTCAAATCACGGCTATGGCATTGCATTTTTTAGTCTGGCTCTACTCTTTCATAGTGCGTCCTACACACGGCTAGTGTGAAAGAACAATTCATTTCCAGTGATGATAATGATAATAATGATGATGATAATAATAATGATAATGATAATATTAATGATAATGATAATGATGATGATAATAATAATAATAATAATAATAATAATAATAATAATAATAATAATAATAATAATAATAATAATAATAATAATAATAATAATAATAATAATAATAATAATAATAATATTATTATTATTATTATTATTATTATTATTATTATTATTATTATTATTATTATTATTATTATTATTATTATTATTATTATTATTATTATTATTATTATTATTATTATTATTATTATTATTATTATTATTATTATTATTATTATTATTATTATTATTATTATTATTATTATTATTATTATTATTATTATTATTATTATTATTATTATTATTATTATTATTATTATTATTATTATTATTATTATTATTATTATTATTATTATTATTATTATTATTATTATTATTATTATTATTATTATTATTATTAATTAATAATAATTAATAATAATAAACTCTTCAAACTGATCCTACATCTCCACCCCCTCCCCTGTCTCTGATTGGGAATTCTGATTTACAGATGTGGCGCGTCTCGCGACTTCTGTTACATATTCGCTACTTTACCATATTTCCGGTTTCGGAAAATTACAGATATTTTTAAGACACTTCCAATGAGGGATTCCTTGTAAAGGATGACCATACCATTTCTACTGGGGAAGTACCTCCATTTAGTATTCTATGGCAGCCTATTACACCGGCCGTGAAGAGCCCAGGTGTACGGAAATACATAGAAAGAAAAGAAATAATTACGTAAGGTACGTTCTGGAAAAATGCGTCTGACGAGATAGCCAAAACGTGCGTGTGAGCACGTAGCGTTCACACGCGCCTCTTAGGTCACGGCCCTCTCTATTCGGCACACTTTCTGTTTTTAGTGTCCGATAAGTAGTATGGCCATGGATGGGGAATTCCCTGATAACTCCGAGAGATAGCAATCGGTATTGTGAGCTTCAAAGTTGTAAGATAGGTATTTGCAACACATAAGAAGCAAGATGTTTGTGCCTTCTGTTCCTATGTAGGCACACAAATGTTCAAGCTCATACGTTCAAATATCACTCGTCTTTAGGTGTATTGATAACAGTGAGCCACAAAAAAAATAATTTTTGAATCTTTCGAGCACTTCCTATTAATTTTGGGTCGAGACAAACAAATATGACAATGAAAAAATTTTATTAGCTCTAGTTTCTATGATATACACAAGGTGGAAGTATAACATGTTAACGGATTGAGAGAAAAGGATACATTTTAATTACATACATACTAACAACAATGAAAGCGCATTTGATTTTTTAATTGGTAATTACATGCTAAATGTTCTAAATTCCTGGAAAAATACTTCGCAGATAGTCGTGTCTGAAGAGAATCATGTGGTGGCCTATTGACTTCGTCGTCTTTTAGCCTGCCTCTTGTGATGGAGTTCCGCAGAATCCCTATACAAAGACCAACAGTAATCCGCAAGCATTACTTCATTCCAACGGCCCTGATATCTTTGTTCCATAATAGAAATATCTTGATGGAATCTCTCCTCACGTTCATCACTAACTGCTCCACAACTAGGAGGGAATAAGTCGAGGTGGGAGTGGAGAAAATGGATTTTATGGGACATATTGCATCCAAGGTTACGATATTTTTGCAGGAGCACTGTCACCAAATGCTTGTAGTTGTCATCACTTTTGTTGCCTAAAAATCCGTGAACAACACCCTAGAAGGTTTCCCAAGCTTCCTTTTTTTTTCCCCCTCCAAAATTTGCTCAAATGCAGGATCCCTTACAAGTTCTCTTATTTGTGGTCCGAGAAAAATGCCTTCCTTAACTTTTGCATCACTTAATTTCTAAAATTTCTCTGTTAATGTGTTTTTTTAATTGACAAGTGCGCCAACTCCCAAAAATATTCCCCCAAATTTAAAATCTTCACTCTAAAAAATTAAATGTCACTTTATCTTCAAAACAAGAGCTAATCTATCATTTTATGGTGATTTTTGAATTAGCAGATGGAAATACATGTAAATACACTATTTTTTCTCCGAAACATTTTCATTGGTGCCCAGTGTAATGTTTCAAACAAAAATGATCCTGTTGTAAGCATATTAGAGGAGAGAAAGAGAAAATATAAAGACAGCTGATTGCTGGAGGAAAGTTCATTGTTGTATTCGTTTATCTTTAATTGGACGTAAACATATAAACATCAATGAATTTCGAAACAGCGACCTAAAGTGTCTCTATTTCCCTCTCCTCCGATATGTTTACAACTGGATCCTTCTTATTTGACACATATTCATAATGAGTATGCTCAGAATTTGTTTGCATAATAAAATGACAAAACATGCAGAAAACTTTAAAAAAACATACACACCTTAATATATGAACTAATCTATTTGTAATGTGGATAATCGCTTACCATGACGAGTAAGGATAATCACAGAGCCACTTGGTTTGGGATTTAACTATACATTAAGCTCGGATGCGTATGAATTGTATTCACACTGGTTGCAATGAAATGTGTTCACCTCAACAACCCTAAAAATTTGGGTTTAACACTAATCTTAATCATTTTATAGTACATTCTTTCATCTGTTCTCATTGGTGGACTTTAATTTAGAGTTAAGTGTAACCGGGAATGGATTCACACTAACATTAGCCCTTTTTATTAATGTTGCATTAGATTAGATTAGAGATTTGCGTTCAGGGGGTTCACTTGTAGCCAGAAAAGTCTGTGAACATTGAACATGTCCAGAGGTATACTATAAGGTTAGTGTGAAATATATGTACAGTAGAGTCTCATTTATCCGACCTAAACTGGCCCTGAGCAAGAATAACCGAAAATGTCGGATAATACAAAATAAGTTGGAAAATGGAGTAAAACATGGTAAGTATATTGTATTATTGAAACTACTGTTGGTTTTGCTGTATTTACGGAATAATCAAACCAATTCTACATGCAATATTAAACAAAAATAAGCTCCAAATGTCTTAAGAAAAGAAGCTTATCAAGAAGGTCTGCTTGCCTGCTGACTAATGTTTCTTTGCTGCGAGATTTTGCCATCGACGAAACATCAATACTTTAATTGCACTTGTCTCCGACTGTTACTCAACGTATCTTAATGCCATCTCTAAAGCACTTAAATCTTCAGCGTGATTCATTTGCTTCTCGTTTTGTTCTTTGGTTTCCCATCCTGCTTCATCCACATTATCATTACCATTCACGAAATCAACAATATCCGAGTGTGTGAATTCAAACTGTTGATTTTCTACACAACAGCTACTTGCAACTTGAGTAGTAGCTTCTCACAGCCGGGAATACGGTTCAGTAAGGGAACAATGTCACCCATGTCTTTTTGTACTATCTCTTCTTTATTTTTATTACCTAACAATATGTTGCAAGACTTTCCTAATGTTGTTGTTTCGATTCCTCCTCAATCCACAACCACTCAGTATGCAACGTCTTCCATGTTGATAGATGTTAACTTTTCCATCATGTCCTTGCCATTGTCCATTTCCTCTATCAGGGACAAAAGGAGTTGTCGCTGATATTTCCTTTTCATTGTTCCTTCCATGGAAACAGCCACTTTCTTCCTTTTACTTGTCATGTTGTACTCACAGGAAATGAAAACAATATAGTCCGCACCCAAGCTATTCCTGCACACTCACTGAAGGTTCGAGGATGCACATCCTGCTGACCAAGCACTGATGAGAGTATGTCGGATATTAAGGAATGTCGGTTTACCGAAGGTCGGATAACCGAGACTTTACTGTACTTGAAAAGTTAACATAAGCCCACGTTATATTCAGGCAATATGAAAACAATATGGAAAACAAGCCGGGATAGTTATAAATATTATACAAAATCAAACACCTTTTTAATTAACTTCCACTTGGCTTTTGCCAGTATGTCTCAACCTTTTTACAATGGATATCATAGTCATTTCTTAAATACATATACATTAAAATTAACTTTTGTGCACGCATTAAAGATTTATTGGTAACGATTTGTCATTGGAACAGTTAGATTCTACTTACAGAACTACATAAGCATTATCAGGATAATTTGTTATTTAGATATTCTGGTAGAGAGTAAAATGATTTTGAGCTAAGGTATTCTGTAGCAATTATTCAATCTTATAAGTTATTTACATATTAATTGCAGACTAATAATTACCGATTACTTAAACGGGAAAATGATAATTTAATTATAATATACTTTCAAGAGCAAAACGTGCATTTTTGCAATAAAATGTTGCAATTATACGTTTTCACACACCCACTAAGATTTGAAAACTTTAGGGCAAAGCTGGGACGAGAATGTAACTTTGATTTCTGTGTTGATTTCTTCGTATCTTGACGAGAAAGCCGAACATACACTCTTTCCTAAAGAAAATTTTCGGTGCAAATAATAAATTCCATTATTTTCAATGACAAACTTGAAAACTGTCATTGTTTTATTTGAGGTACTTACGTGTATGAACTGCTTAAGTCGTAATGTGATTAATTTTTAAGATGTTTTCCAAACCTTTTTAAAAAAATTGTAAAATAGTCCTAAGAAAGACATTTTCACATTTTAAATTTCAAATATAAGAATCGATTTTGAAATTCCCTTCTTCAAATACCTTATTTTTTTTTATTCCTTGTGATTTTGCGTACAAAAATTATAAACATGCTATTATGCTTTTAAAACTAAAACTACTACTAAGTTTTGTTAAAATAAGCTCATAACTATCTACTATTTTAGGTCTGAGAAAATATTCCTTAGATTTTTCTACTGAACATTCGAAAACTTACGCTGAAAATTTCCAACATATTGAATAAAAGCTTAAGCCATGTGGAGAATTTTAGTGAAGGAAAATGTCAGAGTAGAAAGGAAGAACTAAGTTATAAATGTCCTATAAGCTTAAGGTAAAACTTACAATTAGTGACTGTGTTTATTTGAACATTTGACTATTAATAAATGCGAGAAAGTTGAAATAATGTACTTTATTTCAAAAGTATTTTATAAAGTTTTTAGAACATATTTAGCAGATTTTTAATGCATAGATGCATGTATATATTGACATTTTATAGTACATATAAATTCCAGCTCAAATTACGAGTATACAAGTTTTTGTGGTTTTTTCTTCGTTAAAGGAGGAAGGAGGGAAGGAGGGAAGAAGGGGGAAGTAAGGAATTTTTTAAGATTTTCTCTATATTTCAGTGAATTAATTTCTCCAAGTTATTTCCACCCACTAGTTAACATCTATATTTTTACGTGCTTAGTTTTATTTTCTTTGTATATAATATTGCTAAATATTCCTTCAATGTAATTTATCGACACCTTGGAATTTACTTATGATATTGAGCTTAATGTTATTGTGCTCCATTTTCAAAGTTTTAAAACCGATTTTCGTTATTTAAGACGACATTCTAACAGTAAACGTGCCAAAATACGATCTATGTGAAAATGATTTCATTAAAAATTGATTGTTGCAAAGTGCTCCAGTGGCAACATATAGAATCAAAGTATCAACTTGGAAGAAGCGTAGGGACAGTGAAGCACAAATTAATACAAAAATTACCTACCAATGAGCTTATTCCACTTCTCAAAAAATGGCTGGAATCATTACAAATAACATTTGAAGAAATAGAAGAACTTTCACAACTTACAGAAATTTGTATAATCAAAATTTTTTCAGCTTTAATGGACAGATCTATAAACAAAAAACAGGCCTAGCTATGGGCAACCCATTGTCTCCCTTCTTGGCAGATTTATTTATGAGTGCTTTTGAAACACATATCACAAAAACTTTTCCAAATTATTTCAAAGTGTGGTATCGCTATGTTGACGACATTTTTGCAATAGTACCTAAAAAACTCATACAAGATAGTCTTAAACTTTTGAATATACAAAATCCAACTATAAAATTTACATTGGAAACAGAAGAGGATGGTGTGCTCCCCTTTTTGGACATCAAGATCAAAAAAATGAACAACAAACTCACCTTTGGTGTTTACAGGAAACCGACACACACAGTTTCAACACAAAACAACACCAACATGCCATTTTCAACAGTTTAATCTTTCGGAAGATCAACTTTCCACTAAACACAGAAGATTATCAAGAAGAATACCTACACATAAAAAAGTAGCTATATCCAACGGTTTCAACCCAAATTTAGTAGACAAAACAGTTAACAGACTCAAAAAAGCTAAGAAAATAAAAGAAACCACCACCCTAGAACCTACAGGAGAAAAAGAGAAAAAAACTTTTTAAAAAATTCACCTTCCACCCATCAGCCTATAACAAATTCCAAAAAATCTTCTCAAAACACAACATAACTCTTGCACCTCAAAATAGGTTTAATATCAGAAATTTGTTAAAATGCCCTCCCAAAAATTCAATCACTACCAAAGAAAAACCAGGAATATGAGATCAAATGTGAAACTTGCCCTAAAATTTATATAGGAAAAACAAAAAGAAATATTAACATCAGAACTAAAGAACATCTAAGAAATATTAAAAATGGTGAAACAGAAAAATCAGCAGTGACTTTTCATTTTTTGAGTACTAGACATGACATCAACTTGGAAACATCTCTAATAAAATACGTTAATCACCCCATAGACCTTTCCGTATGGGAAAAAATCTTCATCATCAAAAATCGTCATAGAGTCATTAATTTTGAAACTCCACCACCGGACATCTTTGACAAGTACATCACGCCATCTATTGACAAAACGGAGAAAGAGGAAACCACTACAACTTGCACTAGTCGAGTATCAGCTGATGATAGGAGCAAGAGCTCTTGAAACATGTCCTGTGAATAAACAGTGTGAGTGAAGCAATGCGTCAATATCTTCTCGATTCACTTTTGTATTTATATAGAATCAAAATGCAATTTGCTAGAGAAAAAAAAGTAACATGTACCTTCGAGGTATTTCTGGCCATGAATGGCCATTTCAATATATATATATATATATATATATATATATATATATATATATATATTGGAGCCGTTGGATTGTCCAAACCTGCGTTCCTCAAAAACAAAACGGGGGAAAAAGAAACAACCTCGACTGACAGCAACCAGCATCTGTTACCGACTTAGAGGATGACGTAGGTTATAGCTGACAGTCTCCATAAACATTATTTAATGTATGATAACCTTTCTGTATATATCACGTGCTTTTTGTAATGTTTGTACCAATACATATCTTTTGAATACTTACGGGATACTGCCGTTAAAAGCTGTATTTAAGTTTTAATTGTGTTTTCTGGCAAGTATACACTTTGCATTTCTTTTTATACGAACGGGTTGACCCAGACAGTAACATTCGGGAGGTCGTGTGTTTTATTACCGTGGCCAATGTTCCTGATTAATGAGATTTTCTTTCGGAGGTTTCTCCGGTTCGCTATACCAGTGCTGGGGGAATGATAATTAAATTTCCTGAATTTAATGTTCCTCATTTCACCCCACCTTACTTCACATTTCATTTCACCTACATCCTGATGGGCTATTTTGGGTTCTAATTTTAGATGG
The DNA here is from genome assembly GCA_030765055.1 of Mantis religiosa. Lineage (NCBI taxonomy): Eukaryota > Metazoa > Arthropoda > Insecta > Mantodea > Mantidae > Mantis > Mantis religiosa. The sequence goes on from CM060958.1 coordinate 83,816,147, forward strand.
AATTTGGGCAGTGCATCCCGTACTTCCGGATCGGAAGAGCCTTCCGATTACCGAGTCTCTCTGGAGATGCCTATGTGCTGGAGAGTGAGTGGTTGTACCAGACGCCACCGAAGAATTCTAATCTGTAATTTTTCGGGGCCCTACCTTCTGCTGTCGTCTGTCCTCAGTCCTCTCATCTCTCTCTTCTCTCCCGCAGGACATCCCTTCGGATCTTAAGCACAAAATGTTTCCTTGATCGAAGTGTTAAGTCCCCCTTGAAACGTGTCGTGTTGTCATACTTAAGATGAAATGTTTATCACGTTATGTAAGGCAGTGTAATGTAATAACTTACCCAATTCGATTTTTTTTGTAATTTACGTCCTCCAACGTTAAGTCATATCGGACGATGCATGGAATTGGTGAAATGATGCTATAATGAGCCCAGGGTCCATAGAGCATCGTTACCTGACATTCGTCTTACAGGATAAGGGAAAACCCTGGAAAAAAGCAGTATCCAGGTAACTGACTGACCGAGATTCAAACTCATGATCTCTTGAACGTGAGGCAGACATGCTACCGAGGCGGGTTAAATAATTCGATATTGATGCGATATAACACATTTTAAATACATTCGCCTTTTACTGGGAAGAAATTAAGACAACCATTCAAATTCAAGAGAGCATCCCTTGTTGAAGGAAAAAATAGATGAGACCCTTGCTCCATTAAATTCAGTGGGCAATTAACATGGTCTGCACACAGAAAATGTAATTATTAGGGCCCGGAAGTTTAGCCAAAAAAATAAAGAATACAAGAGGTTAGTAGTGATGAGCTTATACGCCATCTGCGTATGTAAAACATAGGGAAGGGATTGAGTGACATGCAGTCGTGCACGTACTCATCCAACCAAGATCACGGCCAACGGTAATCTATCAAACATGGTCACACGACGGACACAGTGTCATTGAATATATTGCACATTTATTCATAAATTATACAAAACAATCTTTTCCAGATATATGAATACAAACAAACGAATCATTAATATTTTAATGTGCATAGTAAATGAAAAGCTAATCGATGTAAATTAATCATTTCTTTACACTAGCCGTGTATAGGCTAAGGTTTTGGATAGATGGAATCAAACTGAAACATTCAATGCAATGACCGAGATTTCAACCACGGATCTCCTGGTTTCCGTCCAGTCGCACTTACTCATTGAGCTACCATGGCCAACGTGCCGTCCTGACAATAGTAAGTCGTCACCAATCTGGTATCTGGAATGAGAGCCCATAGTGGTTTACCGGGAAAATATACATGAGTCCATTGGAGAATTTGATGTCAGGACGACACGTTGACCATGGTAGTTCAATGAGTAAGAGCAACTGGACAGAAACCAGGAAGTCCGTGGTTTAAATCCCGGCCAATTTTTCAGTTTGACTCTATCTATCCAAAACCTTAGCCTATATACGGCTAGTGTAAAGAAATGATGAATTTCCATCGATTAACTTAAATAACAAGAGTAAACAATGAAGCCTGGTACTCAAGTACTTACAATAGTAAGTCGCCACAAACTGTATCTCGAATACGAGAGCCCCTAGTGGTTTAGCAGAAATATATAAAGTCAACCGGAGAATTTAATGTCAAGATGGCACGTTGGCCAAAGTAGCTAAATGAGAAAGAGTGACTGGACGGAAACCAGGAGATCCGTGGTTCAAATCCTGGCCATGGCATTGAATTTTTCAGTTTGTCTCTATCTATGCAGAAATGAAAAGCTGATTCCTTGTGACAATACTACATTATGTCTGTGCATATACCTTGTTACAGTGAACAACAGTATACATACATTTGGAACGTTTCAACGACATGCTCTGTTTTGGGAAAAGCTTCTCTCTACATCGCATAACATGACTGGGGCAAACTTAAACCAAAAGGAAGCGCTACTGTTTCCTTTTCGTGCATTACAATTTTCTCTAGAATCTTGTAGTTAATTCCGTATTTTACACAGAGTGGAATATCCTACTTTTCAGGAAGACGCGTTTTAGTTTCTGGTGCGCCCGCAGAAGTATTCCGTCTTTGCTTGGCGTAGCCAATCCGCGCGACCTTTCCCCAGCAGCACGAGTTGATGACTCAGTTGATACCTCGTGCACAACTAACTTCATGAATTGCTGGCTAAACTTCCGGGCCCTAGTAATTATACAGCTCCAAAATATATGAACCATTAGGTGCTTTATATTTGAAACAAAAATGAATGAAGGAATCTGTAGTGTTTAACGCCCGCTTTTACTACATGCGACACCGCAGGTGGTGACACTGTTAATACATGAGATGAAGATGGAGCACCGGTGGAATGAGATGGCGGGGGATACCGCAGATCCCGGAGAAAATCTGCCCCAGCGCCGTGTTGTCCACCACAAATCTCACATGCGGTCACCTGCGATCGAACCGGGCTGCCTTGGTGAGAGCAAAGCGGTCTAACCGTTCGACCATGGCGCGTTGTAAAATTGAAAATTCTCCGTATTTTATTTTGTACACTGAGCGGGATGGCTCAGTCGGTTTTGTCTGTGACCCGCATTTGGGAGGTCCGGCCTATGTTGTTGTTTTTTTTTTTCGGGGCTTCACCGTGCCGCCAAGCGGATGCTGGGTAGGTTAATTACATTCTCAGAATTTCTTGTCCTTCCATTTCATCTCCATCGTCATTTCACACCCTCTCTCATCTGATGTTCTCTTTCTAGGTATACTCTGTCTTACGCTAATCCTTGTTTCACATAAGCTTGCCCCGTATCTCTTAACGGTCACGTGACCTTATCACCTCTCATTGGCTGCTGTTGTGGCGCAGACTGTTGTGCGGTAAAAATTAGTTCGTTATTTAACATGGTGATATATCTTTATATGTTGGAAGAGAATTGTCAAATTTATATTTTCGTAACTGTTTTAATTAAATATATTACGCAACAGAGTTGATTTATCTGAAATGCATGTTAATTCTTAAACGAAGTAAAGAGGAGGTTCCTTTGCTTTAGCCCGCCATTCAGATGGCACAATAGCACGTGCTTTAGTGATAGTAATGACATATTTGTTTATATGACGTTTATCACTGACCTTGTTTTGAACCTAATTAGTCTTATATTGTCATTCGAAGTTGTGTTGTGCCTAGTGCGAGAGCTAAATAATTTTACTGGCCGTTTACTGCAGGTTTAAATGTGACGGGATGACACCATCTATGGTGTATGGCGTGAAAGCATTAGCCAATTAGAATGAGGGGGAAAGTAATTGCACGCGGAGTGATACATGTCAGCGGGGCAAGGTATATGAAACAGAGGGTAGCTCAAAACAAGGTAAGTGATAAAAGTCATATAAACAAATATGACATCACTACTGCTAAATCACGTGATATCGTGCCATGTGCTTGAGAGCAAAGGAACCTCCTCTTTACTTCGTTTAAGTATTAACATAGATTTCAGATAAATCAATTTATTTGCGTAATATATTTAATTAAAACAGTTATGAAAATATAAATTTGACAATTCTCTTCCAATATATAAAGATATATCACCATGTTAAACAACGAACTAATTTTTACCGCACAACAGTCTATACTACAACACCAGCCAATGAGAGGGGATAAGGTCACGTGACCATTAAGAGATACGGAGCAAGCTTATGTGAAACAAGGATTAGTTAAATCTTGCTGTAAACAAGGCGGAGCTCATTCAACTCGCCAAGTTTTATACGCTAAATGCACGCACATAATTTTTGCAACACTAGCGCTAACTTCTAGACAATAAATAGAGTTGGGTTACACATTAACTTATTAAATCTATGAGTTGTAATATTAATAGATTCATGCAATAGCGTAATGGTTACCTTTAATTGGATTCCTAAGAAAACTTCTGATTTGGCCAGATATTTACGTTTCCCTGTCCACTATAACTGATTTCCGCCCTAGCTTTTGAAATTTCAATCCAATATCTATCAATAACCGATGGGGAGTACTTCGTGAACAGTTTGGCAACTCAGTGTCAGAATTTACCGCATGCAAAACCTTATTTAGGATCGACACTTCATTTCTGCAAAAATAATAATGAACTTTACTGCGTATAGCACTTTTCGTAAAATCGTCGGAAGTCTCCACGTGCTGTTTGCGTTTGCGCGATATTCTTGGTGTTCTTAGAGTTCCGGATGCTTGCTGTTCCATTCTAACACTATTTACACTACTTGCGAAAGTAGTGAGAAAGAATTGCCAGTTTCTTTCTTTAAACACCGTGAAACAATGCGCGATCATTCGCCACTCGCCGCTTTTCAAAAATATTGTGTTTAATTTCGGCTGAAGCACCTGCCCACTCTATGATGAAAAACTTACTGATTTTAAATTGCATATACACAAGTGTTTTTGGGCTTGCGAGATATAGTCGCGCTGCTGGAACGGTTTCCATGGATTTATCTTTGGTAATAGATACCTCTCAGATAACACACTGATTATTCTTATAAGAGTGAGAGGGGTAATGACGCACCTCCCGTTCGTGTGCTAAGCACCAATGAACGCAGCACTTCAGCCAATGAAATTCGCAGGAATCACAAATGACAGATATACGTTTACTCCACGTGAAGTAGTCAGCGTGTTTTCTGAGAGGTAACTATTACCAAAGATAAATCCATGGCAACCGTTCGGGCAGCAATCCGACTCGCGCCGTAGACTTCGAAGAGGAAGGACCACGCAGCACCACGCCGAAGACTCCGGAGAGAAACACATCATCTCCTCGACCAGCGACGCATCAACATGGGGAAGAAGGCGAAGAAGAACTCTGCTGCAGCGAAGCGCCAGGCAGTAGAGCCGCTTCCGCCGCAGCCCTCTCCGGCCGGTTCTCTGGCGCCCACGCCAGTCTCGCTGATAGCTTCGGCGGACGAGAGCGAGTCGCCCGCCAGGCGCACCGACCGATTCTGGGCCAGTCCCTTCCCAACGTCACCGCACGCATCGCCAGACGCAGACGCTCAACGCCAGCGGACACCGCCGCACCTACTCAGCAGCACGCGCGCCACCCAAACATCCCTCCCGGAGCTCACCTCAGCAGCAACCTTCGCCGCCGCTGCTGCCGCAACGCGGAGGACCTCAACATTGCCACCCGCCGAGCCTGCTCGGCCGCCGTGGACAGCAACCGTCGTCGTCACGGATGTGCCTCGTGACCTGCCGTGCAGGTTTATTCTCGCCGCCGCCCAACAGCAGTGGCCCTCGGCCCTACGGGCCAGCCGCATCAGCATACGAGGCCGCGCCACATCCTTGGTCCGCCTGCAGCTAGAAGACGAAGCCGACATGAGCGCGGCCTTGAGGATGGGCCTGACCTTGTTAGGGCAGTGTCTCAAAATTGAGGCAAGCCGCTCCGAGCGTCCAGCACCTTGTCGTCGATGCTGGAGGTACGGACACGTAGCCACCACTTGCACTGCAACCCCACGGTGCCATTACTGCGGTGCCGCGACACTCACAGGGGAATGCCAGCAGCATGATATTCGCCGCCGTCGCCGGTACTGCGCCATCTGCAATGGCTACGGACATTTTACAGGACAGGCGCAGTGCCCCGCTCGCCCACGCCAGGATGCCAGCCTCACCTCACCTCCCACGGCTCACCTTAACGGTCCTGCCGACTGGAGCCAAATGCTGGACAGTCTCAAGGATGAAGTTCAGAAGGTCAACCGCCGGCTTCATTCCATCGAGGAGCAACTGGTAAGCGGACCCGCCTCAGCCATCCAAGGGACTCCTAGAGCCGACGTACAGGACCTCCATTCTGAGGTCCTGAACATCAGTCATCGCCTAGGGAACTTGGAGGACTCACTCGCCCGCATCAACGCTAGACATGACGTCGCCCAAGCCGCACTGACTGAAATTAAAGGCCATCTCTCGGCCACCGAGAAGCTCGTGACTGACAGCCTGGCATCTCTCCAAGCTGTTCACACCATCACAAAGCAACTTACAAAACTCCAAGAACTCAGCAACCAGCTAACACAGGACAACATTACTGCAGTCACCCAACAGAAGACAACACTACTGGACAACACCAACACCGACGCCAAACTAGACCAGCTCCTACAACTGCTCCACCGCCTGGTTCAGCATCAACTTCAGGCCAACACCGATCATCCTACCGTCTCTCTTCGCGAACGCGCAAGAAGACATTATGCCCATATTCCCCAACAATAGAAGTCCACTACTCTAATTAAATAAAGTACGCTTAATCCCCTTCGTGCCATGCTCAGGACTTCGGTCATGGTCATGGCCAAGGAAACCATCCCCAACGCGCTCCCGCACACTGTGCGGCAGCATATGATGACGATATCAACGGAGGTGCTAATGCGGAACTCCACAATAGACAGAAGAATAACTGCCATCCCAAATCCTAACCTCAAACTCCTTGTTATTGTTAATAAAAAAAAAGGGCAGCAATCTCTTGGCTGCCTCCGGGAGGACCTGCAGCAAGTTACCAGCAGACTCCACAACCTTGAGGAGTTCCTCACAACACTCACCGCCGCCAACCCCCGGACTCCAGCGGAAGAAGTTCAGGACCTCCACTCAGAGGTCCTGAACATAAACCAGCGCCTGGGCAACCTGGAAGAATCCGTCACCGCCGCTGCCCAACAACAGAAGTCTAACCACCGACCTGCAAGACAAACTGACAACTACACACAGACTACTAGTTAACGGACTTACCCCACTGGAACAATTCTCCTCTTCAGTTATCCAACTACAGCAGACAACAAAGGCCATCAACTCCCAACTTCAACGCACTGAAAATTTAGCCAGCGAACAGAAAGTCATACTTGCCTCACTACAGCGCAAGATGCACCGAGTGGAGACTCACCCCAACGACACAGTTCCCTGCCAGCCGACGGACTCTTCCACCCTCAACAGCCGACTGGAGCAGCTCCAATCACAACTTGCAGAAATGGACAACAGCCTCCACACACGACTCAATGACCTGAAACCTGCAGAGCAAATAATCGCCGACTACGACGCACAAAACACCAGGAGGATCCAGGCTCAGTTTCCTAACATCTGAAGACCACCTCACCCACAATCGCACACCTGATGACGTCTCAACAACACCCCCCCCCGGCAATAATTGCCGGAAAGTATGCCCTCCAATGTAATTATTATATTTACAATAAAGACTCCCATTTCCACTCTTCACCTTGAATACCTTCCTTCATTTTCACCTTTACTCTCCACGCGCCTCGTTCAGAGCGACGCCTGGCAATCATTCTTCACCCGCTCGCCGTTATTGACGGGCCTCTCGGCATCTTTACCTTTACTAACGGGAGTGCTCAATGCGGGATCCCACAAAGCCACTCAATGCCTTCCTTACTTTCTCACCTTCTATCCTTTAGTAATTAGTTAAAAAAAAAAATCGAACAGCGCGACTATACGTGAGATGTACAGTAAATACAGTGTTAAATATCAGAAGCAAATCCACACTATAAACAATAACATCTTAATCAGCATTCAACTCGATACAGTCCGCGTAGCGAAAGAGCTCCCAGGTATAGGAATGCAAAAATATTATATAATAGTACTGTCCTTTAATAATTGTTAAATAAATGCAGCTTAATTTAACATAGCTTAATAATGTGTACAATTTCATCTGTCTTCTGTCTAATCTGTATATAGTATACAGAATATATAATGTATATATACATTACGTATATAAGAATCGAAACATTTGCATACTTTTCTCTCTCCAAAAGTAGCTCGCTCAGAGCAGTGACCAGAAAACAACTTACAGTACTGTACTTAAAGGAGGGGTTTATCGTACGCCTGCAAATAAAAGAAAACGCTATTAACTTCGTGGAACCAATCAACAATATCTGTCTGTCTCTCTTCCCATCCAGATGTTTACAGCACGATTAAACTAGGTTGAAACAGATTATAAAAGAGTCGGCGGGAGTCTGGGCGCGGTATTTAATATACCCTTATTTATTAAGTTAATTGAAACCAAAATAGAGGTATATCGCTGTTAATGATAAAATTGAAATTATTTTCCAATTAAGATCATGTGTTGATAGAATAAAAGCTGCAGGACGGTCTCCGGGGTATGTCCCTACCACCACTGTAGTAACTCCTTTTGACGGCCGCCCTCTGTCCCCTCCCATCTCATCCTTCCTCTTGGGGATGCCCCACTTCCCCACTTGGGAGCATAGGGACAATACTTCAAGACTGGTCGGAATACTGAATTCCCTCCGTACGATTCTCTGCTACCCTTTATTTTTTACTTTTTTTTATTCACGTCTTCCAACGTTAAGTCCTATCGGACGGTGAATGAAATTGGTGAAATGATGCTCAAATGAGTCCGGGATCCATGGAGCTTAGTGAAAGACATTCGTCTTTCAGGATAATGGAAAGCCCCGGAAAAAAACCTTAGCCAGGTAACTCACCCTGACCGAGATTCGAACTCGGGACCTATTGAACGTGAGGCAGACATGCTACCATCTACGCTACCGAGGCAGGCACCCTATATTTCGTACAGTTTTATGGTTTGGTTTTATTTTGTTAAATTAATGCGCTAAATCTATTGTTAGATTTTAGGCCACACAAAATTCAAGTGAACTTTTAAATTGCAAAGCTTATTGTTTACGTGAAGAAACTACTCCGTCAGCAAGAACGATCTTTGTCTCAAGCGTAGAAACCTGGTGCAAGCACGAATGCATGTTTTGTAGCGAAATAATGTACCTAACTGTGACAAATGGTATAGTGTACACAAATAACGCACGTGCGTTCGGGCTGATGACCTCTCGGAAGGTTGTGCGTCGTGGCCTACTTGCATACAAATGCCAGGTTCCCGCGAGGTTTAACTGCTGCTTGAGGACCTAGTGCAGTTCTTTATGTAACAGTCCTTTAGAGTTTGGCACGTGTGAACGGTTACTGCATTCGCTGTCACGAGCAACTTTTTACAAAAAGTATGTTTAAGTTGCATATTATGTTTTATACTATTCTAGATAATAAATTCAAATTTGTAGAGTAAATTTCGTTTTATTTTGCTTTATCTTTAGGTGGAAACAATTTTTTGTCCCATAGTGAAAATGCTCGAGTGGTCTACTGTGCTACTCGATCACATTGGACCCTAGAGCATGGCCTCGCTTCCCCTATGTGCTATTTTCCCCTCACCAGTACCAAAGACGATGAGAGAGAGCTCCAGTAGTCCACGGTTAATGAATGTGTAGTCATTTCCTGTACGTTAGAACACCGCAATATCGCCGATGGAACTCAGTAACCACGCATAAGTGAATTATTCGTCGCAGCGGGTTGAAGAAGGTGGTTTCAACTTCCCCTTTCTTTGATAGATAGAGTCAACACTTTAATGTTAATGTCAGGGGTTCTACTCCCATTAGTCCTGGATCCGTAGGGCCAAGGACCCGGGCCTACTTCGACCAGGGAGATACCAAGCTGTCCCAAAAGGGCGCCCGGCGCCTCTGTGGGGCTTTCCATAGGGCAAGACCTAGAAACTAACAAGCCCCCCATCTGGTCCTGTGGACTCAAGACGGGATGGAAGTGGATACGCCACTTACGCGCGCCAACTCCAAAATGGGAAGGCTACCGATATGACCTCGGTGGGGCCGCCTGGTGATCTAGCACACCTTCTACTAGCTATGCTGGCTAGTACGCGGGAATATTAATGGCTTCCCTCAACCCCGTCCGGAGACGTCCCGATCACCCAGGAGTATCGGGAACCACTGCCCCCTCGAGTTCAACCCAATCCGAACAACTCCCAATGAGGGAGGGGCTCGAATGTTCTGCCCGAGGTTCCTCTAGTAACGTCAGAGGTACCACGAGTGCTAGGCGTCCACAGCGCTCGCACCACGGCAGCTGAAGGGGACGGATCCCCTCCCCTACGGGGAGATAGAGTCAACATGAAAAATGCAATGCCACGGCCGGGATTTGAACCACGGATCTCCTGGTTTCCGTCCAGTCGCTCTAACCCATTGAACTACCATGGCCAACGTGCCGTCCTGACATTAAATTCTCTATTTGACTCGTATATTTCTCTGGTAAACCACTAGGGGCTCTGGTAGCCGTGACACGCCGTTTGTGGCGACTTACTGTCGTAAGTACTTGAGTCCCAGGATTCATAGTTTAACTCTTATTATTTTAGTTAATTGAATGATTAATGTTAAATGATGAATCCTGGGACTCAAGTACTTACGATAAAAAGTCGGCACAAACGGTGTATCTCGGATGTAAGAGCCCCTAGTGATCTACCGGGGAAATATACGAGTCAAATGGAGAACTTAGTGTCATGACGGTAAGTTGGCCATGGTAGCTTAATGGGTTAGAGCGACTGGACGGAAACCAGGAAATCCGTTTTTCAAATCCCGACCGTGGGATTGAATTTTTCATGTTGACTCTATGAAAAGCCTTAGCCTATATACAGCTACTGTGAAGAAATGATTAATTTCCACCAATCTCCCCTTTCTTGCTTGAGTTGAGCATCCCTGAACTACACAGTTATAGAACCATTGGGCGTAACATAGGGTGCAGTCAGTTAAGGAAAACATTAGCCTTTTCGAGTTGAATAATGATTTTTTATTTACTCCTCCAACGTTAAGTAATATTGGACGATTAATGAAATGATGCACAAATGAAGAATCCCAGGAAGAAACCTTTACCAGCAAACTCACCTTGATTTAAATTCGAACTCGGCACCTCTTGAGCTTAAGCCATAATACACGCTACCACCTATGCTACACACGTGGGTCCAAGTTGCATATCTGAGGCCTGCAGATGTGATCTGTTTTCACTGTGCACTGTAGATTCGTATAATCCTAAGGTCTATTTTATATAACTTTGTGCGGAATCACTTTCACGTGAACGGTTCTTCGTAGGCTGTTTTCGTGGTATAGGTTTCTGTGCGATGCAAAATAGTTCCTTATTTAAAATTATACTTTACCTATCTCGATATATTCGAACAGAATTGCCAGAGATACATTATAACAACCAGTGAATTAAATTTATTACGTATCGCAGTGAATAGTGAAGGGGATGTGTCGACAAGTCCAAAGCCCACGTGAAGCGCTGTGACGATGAGGCACGTTTGTTTTAGAATATACATACAAAGATAAACGATTGCATTAAATAAGGAACTACGAGGGCTGTTCAATAAAGAACGATCACAATCTTATTTTAACAACGTACCTTTACTCATCCTCATAATTTTGATGGCCCTTCTCAAAATAGTCTTCCCTGAATTCGTTGCACTTACACTGGATTTCTGTCAGTCTTGAAAGACATGCTGGAAACCATTTTTGAGAGATCCTTCAAAATCGCCTCCGCAGCCTTCGCCACTGCTTCTGATGATGGATAATGCCTCCCACGAAGTGAGGGATTACAGCTCTCAAGTTACCCCTATGTCGGTTTCAACCAATCTTGTTATTACAGTATAAATGATTTACAGGAGCTGGAAAAATCATAGTTTACCTTATAACCTCCAAAAAGTACCCAAATCTTATTTTCAAACATATAACCCCTTAAATGTTGAAGCTTTACCCTTCTCGATATCGATCTGGTAAGTTAATTTATTTACCCCTAAAAAGATATTTACCTATCTCTTAAAATGCTTTATATTTATTTCCACCAGGGGCCTACTTCGGTAGGTACGGGTTTGGCGCACCCGGGGTCCCGAGCCAACAGTCTCCCTCGTGTGGGCTCCTCTTCGTGGTTGAGGGAGACGGTCAACAGGCCCACCCACGTGTAGGCCGTGCGTGGAGACCCGTGGAGAAGGTTTTTAGATTCTTGTCTAGTTTAGAGTTTAGGATTTAGTGAACGAAATTTTTAGTAGGTTTTGATTGATGTTTTTTATGTACGTGTATTTTTAATAGGTTTTGTTACACTTGTATTGCTTTTAGAAAGTTTTATATCTGGCTTTTGCCATGACTAGTTTTTTAAAGGGCGCTGATGACCACCGTAGTTATATATATCATATCATTAATATTTATTTAGGGTTAAACATTTTCTTTCAAAGAATGAATTGGGTAGAAATAAGTTAATAGCAGGTTTCAATCATTTCATTGTGATTTCAAAGGCTTAATCATTAACTTTATAAGTTGCAATCCTTCATAGATAAAGCTACTTTATTTAGCAAAATTTGTACACTATAAGTTCAGGACATGGTAAGTATTATAGGAATACCTTGTAATACAAGCAGGTACCTGATTAAAATGTGAAACCCTCATAAAACTGTACTACTTGACAAATATTCACTAAGCTTTGGACACTTAGTCAAAAACTGTCTCTATTCTGTTCTTCAACCACTTACCATAAAATGTTACCGTGGGAATTATACTTACTTTTAAGGGTTTCTCCACTCTTCAGCGGTTGCCCTGAATGCCCACTCACCATTCCTTCCGATTAGGCATCGATCCATCATCATTCTACAAATCGGTCCTCTCCATGTCGCCCTTGGTTGGCCCCCGATTAATCCGTCCAGCTATCACACTCTTGGGAAACGTAGCAAGGTTTGTTTTACAGGAGTGGGCTGCTAACCCCTGCCAAACCCCCAACCTAGAGGACCAGACCGTTGCCTCTTCTGCCGGTTTTCAGGGTTCCTGTTTGACCTTCACAGCTAACATAACGGTCCCGAGGCACACGAAGTCCCCACCGTACTTCACTCAAACAGGCGTTCCCCTACTTGCCGTTGCCCACCCCTAGGAGCATTGACCTAGAGGTAGCATTTTGAGGGGCTATATACGTATAATTCCGTGTGAATTACATGTATGTAAAATGATTGCTGTATAACCTCTATAACATCTCAATAACTTGATGTATCCTCCTCCACAAGAGAGAAAGTCTCCGAGGGATGAGACGCAGAGGAGTTGGCGAAGGTTACCACACCCTCCCTGGACAGGTTTATGACACCCCATGTCAGTACAGTTACAGACCATTCCAAAATATTCTGGTGGCTTCTACTTTTGTGAATGAATCTTCTCGGTTTTAGTGTACTGAGTGAATAGGGCGCATGTTTTCAACGGTTCTGCTCCTTGTGTAGCAGGCGTTCTTTGCCACACACATTTGCTGTCCTTGTCCCACAGCACATTCCTTACACGGACCTTCCTTGCGTTGCTGGACTATACTTTGCTCTATGCTTTTTTGTTTGAAAATTTCAGAAGAAACTACAAGGAAAGCCCTTTTTTAACCTCACTTCATTCTTTTCGAAGCCTCCAGAATTTGTTTGCGACTTTCTATTGCCTACCACTAACATCTCTGTGAATAAACATTAATTTCCTTTATTGTTATTGGTAATGCGGCAAGAATAAGATCTTCAGAGATAGTTTGCCAGGATTTGACTACGACTTCACTATGAAATGCCTCAATGCACAAATGAAACAACTGTTTTAAAACATGTCTGATACGCACCTGATGTAGGGTACATACGACTAATAAAATGATTACAGCTATATAAACAAATAAGGTTTTTACTTTGCTCCTTATAAGGGAACCTGGGGATACGAGAATAATGATGTCACATGTCTTTAGCTGTCTCTCAGTTTATGGCAGTTGTTCTGGCGATGGGAAATGAGCAGCTGTTTGACTGGAAATCAATTTCTTCTACAGCCTTATCTGAACCGCTACACTCGGATGCAACTCAATCGACCAGAGTTTATCATCCACTCCTCTTTGTCTGCGGAATGGAGTCAACCTATAGAAATATGGAACCGAGGAATTTACAGCGCGTGTTGCATTAGACCTTGTATAGTGCGATTTTCATGAAACGTGATATTTTTATTTTGTAACCAAGAAAGCATATACCTTCTTAAGAATTTGAAGTTCAAGGTTTATCTACTTGTGTATTATGGTAAGAGGCACTATCTTGGTAAAGGATAAATTTGAAATAAACATTTAGCATAATTTTCAGTTCTTTATGAACACTTAAAATGCGTATGACTGTCACAGTACTATAGTCAACTGTACTCGTGCGGGTGGCAGACGATTCACATGGCATATTGCATCAAGTAACAGGAGTAAGAATTTCGCTACGTTGAAAGGAGACAGGAGAAAGAAGGTTAGACCTCGACTCGCTGACTATTCTATGGGTGAAGGTCAGTGTTCTAGAACCATTGCGCGACTTATCCCCTAACTGGTGAGGTGATATTTTGTGACGCAATTGGGTTGGGTTATAGATTCCCAGTAATTTCCATGACTCTTGTACTTCACTGGTGAAGGGGAATTGGAAAATCTCAGCTGAAATTTCAATAATAACCTTTATTGATGCCACTGAACAGCTTTCGACACAGAAAATAAATTACAGCTAACAGAACTTGCAAATTTGGGAACATATGCAAACCAATTAAATAATTTGCTACATGTTACATAATCCATATGTTGGCTAATTTTATATAAACAAGAAAACCAAATTCTAACATCAGATTATAGAGGAATAATGAAAGCTTTGAGAAACACATTTTGATTTGATAAAATTTGCACACATACACATTGGCAAGCCACAACTCTACGCAATCACGGCATACAGGAATTGTGCAGGCTCCACAAAAATTGGTATCTTGCAGCTGTTGCAGATCTTTTTTATTTTTCTGTCAGAGCCTGGTGGATATTTCTTGCACGTTACTTGCTTGCCTAAGTTTTCTCTGACTTCATGTGGAAGTGGCATCTGGAGTATTCTACTGATGTTTGGCCGCAACCCACGCGGCAACCGGGTGTTCAGAAGTCGGCGCTTGAGATGAGGCTGTACAAGCTCTTTGGCAGGCCGCCTGGTGTATTCCAACCTGGTTAGTTCAGGATTTCCAGGAAATCCACAGTAGATAACATAAGCATTCACCAGGCTAATATTCATGAGAGTGAAAAATATGGCTAATGGCCATCAGCTTGTGTCAATTTGTTGAGTGCAGTTCTCGTCTGATGCGTCGACCTCAGCTTTTGTACTGTTGTAAAAAGCAATTAACTCTGGTTTGTGCACTTCTGGATCGGTTGACTGGTTGTGGTGCATTGAGAATACTGCCATGGCCATGGTAGCTCAATGGGTTAGTGCAACTGGACGGAAACCAGGAAATCCGTGGTTCAAATGTCGGCCGTGGCATTGAATTTTTCATGTTGATTCTATCCATTAAAAATCTTAGCCTATACATGGCTAGTGTGAAGAAATTATTAATTTCAATCAATTAACTAAAATAATATAACAGACTTGTTTGCTTGTTTGCTTTTATAACCTGTCGTACATCACATACTGAAATAGAAATCGGGATTAATGATATGTTATTCGAAGAAATTGACAGCATAAAATTTCTGGGCAATTCAAGTGGACAGATGTTTAGATTTGAAAGCTCACATAAATTATATCTTACCTAAACTCAGCTCTGCCTGTTATGCTATCCGAGAGCTGGTTAATGTGAGATCTATTAACACACTTAAATTAGTATACTATGCATACTTTAACTCTATTATAGAATGTGGAATATTATTTTGGGGCAACTCAGTAGAAAGTAAAAAAATATTTCTTATGCAAAAGAGGGTTATAAGAGTCATTACTGTCACCCGGGCTTTGGAACACCCTATGGAAGCAGCTGAGAGCGGAAGACAGGAGAGGTCCGTGTTAGCCACGCCTCCCCCTCGTCCGTCTTATAGTGGTGACAGGGATGGCTGGGGGAAAAAAAACATGATTGTGCGGTCTGTTTCTCTTCCACCCTGTTCTGGAAATTACGGGATCTTTCATCTACTGGAATCTTCGCCTGGGAACAAGAAAAGCCGAGAAGACGGCGAGATGCCTATAAAAAGGGCTGCAGCTAGTCGGAAGTTGAGTGTGAGTGAGGACAGTTCTTGGTGTAAGAAGGCAGTGTTAGTCAGTGACGTGTTAATGAACGAAAAGATTGTGCAACGGAAGACTGTACGTAACTGTGTATGAGTATCGGAGTTGATTTAATCGCGAGTACAAGTGAAATTGTAACGGACGAACTGGTGAATTGTAATTGTGTGCAGTACGCAATTCTGCGTAATTGGCAAGTGTTTAACTGTAAGTCGGTGGAAATAAAGAACAGTTTTGAGCGGTGAAATTGGACTTTTCATTTCACGAACCCACAAAGCACAATTGGTGTCAGGAGTGCGACATAACACAATGGAGGCAGCATTAGAAAAGATTTTAGCAGAACTGAAACAAATGAAGACGGCCAACGACATCACCGGGAAGATGGAAGGAATGAAGGCCGAATTAACAACAAAAACGGAAGCGGCAAATAACAGCCTGGCCGCGAAGCTGGAGACTACAAATAACAACCTGGCCGCGGAACTGAAACTAATGAAGACGGCTAACGACAACATCGCCGAGAAGATGGAAGAAATGAAGGCCGAGTTAACCACAGAAATGAGAGCAGCGAACGGCAGTCTGGCCACGGAAATGAAGGCGGCGAACGAGGCTCTCGCCGCAAAGTTTGAGGAACGGTTGGCCGGCGTGAGGGATGACGTCACGAATCTGGGCAAGCGGATGGGTCAAGTAGACGACAGCCTTAATGATTTAGAGGAAAAGGCCGACAACATCGCAAAACCCTCACCCGCCTGACGGAGGAACACCGGCCTTATGTGTGGACAGAGGGCGCCGAAAACGCTTTCCAGCACCTAAAGGAGACCCTGTGCAGTGCTCCAGTTTTGGGTTTCCCACAACCGGGTGGCGCCTTCATTTTGGACACCGACGCTAGCGACCATTGCATTGGAGGTGTCCTATCGCAGATCCAGGACGGCCATGAGCGGGTGATAGCCTACTACAGCAAGACGCTATCCAAGGCAGAGAAGAACTACTGCGTCACCCGACGAGAATTATTGGCGGTAGTAAAGACCTTGGAGCACTTCCACAAGTACCTGTACGGTCAGCCATTCCACCTGAGGACTGACCATTCCGCCCTAACCTGGCTATTGAGCTTTAAGAACCTGGAAGGCCAGACGGCACGTTGGGTCCAGAGGCTGCAGGAGTACGACTTCACCTCGGAACATCGTAGAGGGAAGAGCCACGGTAACGCAGATGCCATGTCCCGAAGACCCTGTTCAGTAGAGTGCGGTCAGTGCACAAGAGTGGAAGAGAAGGAGCGTGCCGCAGCAGTCCGAGTAGTTGTGGCAGTGCCTGCTGAAGGCTGGGATAGCGCAGGCCTGAGGAGGGAGCAGCTGGCGGACGCAGACTTGGGGCCACTCTTGAGGGAAGTGGAGGCAGGGATGAGACCAACCTGGGAGGACATCGCACCGAGGAGCGCCACCTACAAGTCGTACTGGGCCCAATGGGACTCGTTGAAGACCAGAGAGGGCATGCTGTTCCGGATATGGGAGTCACCCGATGGGAAGGCGCAGAGAGAACAGTTGGTCCTCCCCCGGAGTAAGGTCCCGGAAGTCTTGGAGGAAGTGCACGCCGGTACTTCAGGAGGACACCTGGGAGCGAACCGTATGATTCACAAACTACGGCAGCGCTACTTCTGGCTCAGACTCCGGGCAGATGCTGGTGGTACACCTGGACCGCCTGGCACGCTACGATGGTGCTGTTCGGGGCGAACAGCTTTGAGGAGGGAGCAGTGTCACCCGGGCTTTGGAACACCCTATGGAAGCAGCTGAGAGCGGAAGACAGGGGAGGTCCGTGTTAGCCACGCCTCCCCCTCGTCCGTCTTATAGTGGTGACAGGGATGGCTGGGGGAAAAAAAACATGATTGTGCGGTCTGTTTCTCTTCCACCCTGTTCTGGAAATTACGGGATCTTTCATCTACTGGAATCTTCGCCTGGGAACAAGAAAAGCCGAGAAGACGGCGAGATGCCTATAAAAAGGGCTGCAGCTAGTCGGAAGTTGAGTGTGAGTGAGGACAGTTCTTGGTGTAAGAAGGCAGTGTTAGTCAGTGACGTGTTAATGAACGAAAAGATTGTGCAACGGAAGACTGTACGTAACTGTGTATGAGTATCGGAGTTGATTTAATCGCGAGTACAAGTGAAATTGTAACGGACGAACTGGTGAATTGTAATTGTGTGCAGTTCGCAATTCTGCGTAATTGGCAAGTGTTTAACTGTAAGTCGGTGGAAATAAAGAACAGTTTTGAGCGGTGAAATTGGACTTTTCATTTCACGAACCCACAAAGTCACATTACTAACACTCACAACAGATGCTCCTGTAAAGATCTTTTTACAAGATTGAAGATATTAACGCTTCCTTGCATGTATATATTCTCGATCCTAAAATTCTTTGTATGCAATCGTGCCTTATTTGCAACAAATAATGTAATTCACAGAATAAACACTAGACAAAAGTATAATATCCATTATCCCAAGGATAAACTTTCTTGCTTCCAGAAAGGTGTGCATTATGAAACTATCAAAATATTTGGCGCACTTCCTAATGTTCTTAAAGAAAAAGTTGATAATTTCGGTGCTTTTAAAAAAGCTGTTAGAGAGTACCTTAGCTTAAAAAACTTTTTATCCTGTACAAGATTATCTGAATGACAAATTATCCTGATAATGCTTCTGCAGCTCTGTAAGTGGTATCTAACTGTTGCAATGACAAAGTTGAAAGTTTAGTTTTAATGTATATGTATTTAAGAAATAACAAGAATGGTATCCATTGCAAAAACGTTGAGACGTACTGGCATAAGCCAAGTGAAAGCTGGTTTAAAAAGTGTTTCATTTTGTATCATATATAATTATCCCTGCTTTGTATTCCATATTGTTGTTCATATTGCCTGTATACTATAATATGTGTCTTATGTTAACTTGTGTACATATATATGCTATTAAACTTTATACCTCTGGACATGTTCAATGTTCACAGCCTTTTCTGGCTACAAGTGAACGTACTGAACGCAAATCAATCTAATATAATCTAATCTAAGGTACAGTTCGGCCGTCCGTTTTCCAGCTCCGTCATTTCTCGAGTGGGGAAAGCAGGCTGATGTCACTTCTTTAGCGGGAATTCCCAACAGAGGAACATGCGTATTTTAAATGTTTCACATATTATCATATTTCACGAACCAGTAGCCATATTATTATAATAGCGATAATAATGGGCCTTACGAACACAAAAAATCGGAATTCACAGACTACAAAATAGCAAAGAATGTTCACCAGCGCTAGCAACTGAAGCCACGTGGTTCAAACAAAATTAACCTGGCAACACAGTGTCGGATTCGGAAGCCACGCCTAGCAGCGACAATGCTGATTGGCTCTAGCAGACAGCACTTCTTGACC
The DNA here is from genome assembly GCA_030765055.1 of Mantis religiosa. Taxonomy (NCBI): domain Eukaryota; kingdom Metazoa; phylum Arthropoda; class Insecta; order Mantodea; family Mantidae; genus Mantis; species Mantis religiosa. The sequence continues at coordinate 83,835,315 of CM060958.1, forward strand.
ACGACACCGGATGTAGGGGTTCCCAGTACTACCAACAGAAGCAGTTAGTGTGCGTGAAAGGTGTGGACGAAATATTCGAATAGAGTGGTGTTGTAATGAATATCTTGTATGATAATGAAATTTCAATTTGGATTTCAATGCTTTAAAGCTAATATGAAGACAAGCTCGGAAAAACGGGCTAACCCTCAAAATAAAGTATTTTGCGATAAGTGCTGCCCTCTGTTGTTGCGGCAGAGAGATATCTTTTCTTGTGTTGGTACATCCTCCACCAATCATATTACGCTAAATAGAGGTGAAGTTCTTGCGTTTCGTGATATGCTGCTCGTATAATATCAAAAATGGACTAACCTGTTCATCCTCTGTGCCTGCCACCTAGTGGCCGATCAAAGATTTTTACCTTGTGACCGTGACTTCGGTCTTATGGAGAGATAAAAAAGAGACAAGAAGCTTATATTTATGTTTCAGATCAGTGAATGGAGCTAGTGGAAAAAACAGGGTAAATAATCCTTTTCATGTTGTCAAAATGACAACCAACATGTTCATTTCTGCAAAGCCTCTTCTGGATGAACTACAGAAAAGAACAGTTTCAAAATCTGGGCAAAATATACTCCTGAGCGAGGTGGCATGCATGGAAGTATTTAAACACCACCTCTTTAAGCTATATTTTAAATACACCTACTGTGCTATTGAGGATTATGACATTTTGGACATTAGAAGGAAAATATCTGGCAAACCTTCGCTTACATGATATTTCGTCCAAAATAGAATGGTCCAAGACCTATAAATGCTGCGAAAATAAGGGACTTACAGGATCTGATGAATTATGTCTAGCCAATTTATCATGAGTACTACAAAACTCATAAATATGAGACCACAGCTTCTCAGAATATTACTGATGAACCTTTTTTTATCAGCCGGAATACAGCTAAAAAGCTTGGACCTACTTGTCAAAATGATATACTTATTGAAGTGTGGAATAATCCAAAGTGTATTATGTTTGAAACTGCCAAAAGACATTTAATTATTATTTTTACCTTAAATGTGTGTAAAATGTATCTAGAATAAAACTTGAATAAAAGCTGACAAAGGTTTTCACTTTATTTTTCTTATTTTATTTTTATTAATGTTATTACAGCATTCATGTTTTGGGGTCTATTAAGGATAACACTGATAAAATATACTGTATTCTTAGAGATGAAATAAAATAATGTTAACGATTTCTTTCAATCGCATTCACAAAACACTGTTTTTCTCCGTTTAAAAAAAAAAGGTGGGTTAACCCGTTTCTCCGGGCATGTCTTCATATAGTCTTATATTTTCATTCTAAAGATAATTTTGAAGTTATGTTTTAAATTGTACATTATTTTATGTTGGTACTATTAACCTTCCTTTCCCCTCTGCTTCCTGCAATCCTGCAACTGCTAAACGTCAGAGCCGGAGATCCAACAGCCGTACTGTACTTCCCCTCAGGACACAAACACGTTGGATTCATTCAAAAAATTATGTATTTCCATTTATGAAATGCATCGATTACGCACACATCTGTCGAGATGATAAGCTTCTACAGACGTAAAGGTCTGCTCCTTACAGGCAATTTCCTGCGAGGAGATCTGTTTTGAATGCGAAAGCCGCAGATATAAGGGATTAGCTGTCAGTTGTTCACAACATGCTCTCAGTTCTGTATAGTGAAGATTGAACCATTTCCCCAAATACAAGCTAGAGGGAGTGACACTTCGATGCGTGGCTCAGTCTCTCGTCCGCCCTTCAACTTCTGACTCGTAATTTTCCACTATGACAGAACTTGTAAATGTTTTTCTAACAGGCGAAAGTAAACCCGTGTTTATTGTTATTAGTAAATGAAGGCGAGTGCATGACTAAGTTTGCCTTGTTCATATTGACGTTCGCCTTGAAGTTTCAATTAACAACTACGCCGAAAATATTATTCCCTATGCACCGGTATACGGCTTTATTATCAGAGAGGACAAGTTTTTTAATTTGAAGTTAATTTCATTAACTGTAATGATATGTTTTCAGATAGGCCAGTTTTCTTCGGAATATGCGATAGTGCTGGTACAACGAAAGAAAAGGGTCATGTGCATGGCACGGTGTGTGTGTGTGTGCGTGCGTGTGCGTGCGTGCGTGCGTGTGCGTGGCGCAGAAAGAGATCTCATCTGTGAAATTATGGGCATATGAAAATTAATTACAAAATTCCTAAAGAAAGCATCTTAGAGATAAGAAGGATATTATGTAAAACTAAGATAAAGGTTAATCTCTCCCGTAAGCTTAATCTCGTAACACAGCCAGTCTTAAAGCTTTAACTTCAACTTTTGATGCATAACAGAACAAGTACTGTTAAACTGGCGAATCTTTGATAAGCTGTGTCCGCCTTGGTAGCGTGGTGATAGCATGTCTGCCTCACGTTCAAGAGGTCCTGAGTTCGAATCTCGGTCAAGGTGAGTTACCTGTTTAAGGTTTTTTCCGGTATTTTGTCTTGTCTTGAAAGACGAATGTCGGGTAACTTTAAGCTCTATGGACTCCGGGATTGGGATTTCATTATGGAGGGGATTCGGTACGTAGGCCACCATGCTGGGCCCATTGTTCCTATGCCCCCAAGTGGGGCACCCCCGGGAGGAAGGATGAGGCGAGGGAGACAGAGGGTGGCCGTCCAGAGGGCAAGGTCCCTACAGTTTACTTGGATGGAGACTTCCCCCGACAGGCCAGGACAACGAACTCGCTCCCCTGCAGTGGGACGGCAAAGAGCCCAGCAGTCGAACCCTAATGGTCCCAGGCAGGCGATCCGAGCCCCAAAGGTCCCTGGCTGGCGGTTCCGAACGGGTCCCAGCAGAGAAGCGGAGACAGGCAAACGACCTACCGGAGGAGGAAGTAGTTGTCCCCGGCGCATACCATCTCGTCATGCACCGCCGAGACATCCGCCGACACTTCTACCCTGAAAGACACCACCAGATGAGAGATGATGTGAAATGATAATGGAGAAGAAATGGAGGGGCAGGAAATTCGAGGGATGTAATTAATCTACACAGCATTTGCCTAGGGACCCGGGAAAACTGCCGAAAAATCCAAGGATCAAGTAGGTCGGCCACGGGAATTGAACCCGGGCCTCCCGAATGCGGGTCACAGACATTTCGCTCGGTCTATGGACCCTGGACTCATTTGAGAATCATTTCACCCATTCCATTTATCGTCCGATATGACTTAACGTTGGAGGACGTAAATTACACACACAAAACTGTGGTATGGAGTAGGGATTTTTGGAAGTGGAGAAGAATTAATTCGCCGTTCCCAGGGTCAGAACTGTAACCTCCTGGAGGAAGAAATGAGCATGAAGGACCACCAGATCTGAGGGTAACAGCAACGCAGTGGGGTCCCTAATATTTCCACCCCCCGTGTACTCTCAAATGGTTTGGGTACAAGGTTCCGTGCCAGGGAAGAAACAGCTCTCATCTCAGGGCTTAAACTACAGACCACCACCTCTAAATTTGTACAACGCAAGAGGAAATGAGGCACGGGAAAATTTCTGGTCTACCCCAGCATTCGCATACGGACCCGAGAAAACTACAAAAAAAGTAATGAGATGGGTGGCTCCACTGCAGTGAAACTCGAGAACTCCAGCTTCGAATCACAGTCTACGTTGGTCCTCTACTATGAAGTGGATTGTCTCAAGCAGTAGCGTTAGAAGTTCATAGGTTCCATTTCCGTGGCCGAACCTCCTGAGAAATGAGTTTTTCGGAGTTTTCTCTGTTCGATAGGCAAATGTTCGGAAGGATACTTTACATACTACGAATTCCCTGTCATTTCATTTTTACTCCCATGTTTCACTACACCTTTCGTTCTCGTTGACTTTCTGAGATGTAATTGTTGACGATAGTTTCGGAATGCATATCAGGAAATTTGCTCTCAGTAAACCCTCGCCCTCCGTAGCGGGGGAGCTCTGAAGTTCTTTGGGGTTGGGGGGACATTGTACAAGCCCACCTGTATTGATTAGAAATCTTGCGTTCTGCTTTTCTTTCTCCTGAGGTCTGATCAGCCTTGATATCCTCTGATTTCACCTCTCCCTCCCAAGGCGCATTAAAACACACACACACACACACACACACACACACACACACACACACACACACACACACACACACACACACACACACACACACACACATACACACACACACACACACACACATCGTGCCATGCACATGGCCCTTTTCTTTCGTTGCACCAGCACCATCGAATATTCCGGAGAAAACTGGCCTATTTGAAAACATATCATTACACTAAGAGTCTTCCATACTTCAAAGTGCTAACTCTTCTCAACAAATCTTGGTTTAGGGTCATAGTCATGTTCTTTTTAATAACGTTGATGGCCGCTCACTTTAGTATAAAAGCACTGCAGCAACAGGTACTGATGATACACGAAATGAAGTGATAACTGGGATAGAAAATTTGCGATGAAAACATTTTAATCCTAAGATTAGGTTTACTCCGATATTTGAGTTAATGAGGATGAAGAAAACCTAGAAAAAGAAATCTGTCATAGGAGGTGATCCTGACGGGATTTTAACTGCAGATCTTCCGTTTACCAGTGTGCACTTTGACAAGCTCCGCCACACATGTCAGTTTTCTGACTTTAAATTATTGTATTTTCTTAATTATTTAGAGAAATAATATAATTACAATATATTTACATAACCTTTCAATTAAGTTTTGCATAGTTATCTTTTAAGGATGTAAAATACTTTGATACTTAAGTAGCTACTTTGTGGGTAATTAATGAAATGAAATGGTAAATAGAAAGGAGAGTTGGGAAAGAAGTGGTCCAGACCTAAGTTAGGGTGCTTCACCAGCGTTTAAAGCAATTAAGTAACGGTTTTAAAGCGTGAGTTAAACGTCGTGACAGTCCGTAACTGTTGAAGCAAAAATGTGAAACATCACTGAGCAGTAGAGAGGACTGGACTCGTGGCCCACGGCTTCCTGGGTGTGTCAAGGGGTCCGTCTGGCATACAGACAGCTCCAAGACTGACTCGGAGGCCGGGGCTGGCATTTATGGGCCTAAGACGAGGCTATCGTACTCACTGGGAGTCTACTCCACAGTATTCCAGGCCGAAATATATGCTATTTTGGCCTGTGTTTATCATATCTTAGGGATGCCCTGGCTACATGGTTGGATTAGTATCTGTTCTGACAGCCAGGCTGCCCTGAAGGCACCATGTGCTAGCACAACAAGGTCTAAGTTGGTACGAGAGTGCCAAGAGACCCTGAATATTCTCTGTTCTTGCCGACCAGCACAGCTCTGCTGGGTTCCTGGGCACGCTGGGATCAGAGAAAATGAACTAGCTGATAGGCTAGCCAAGGAGGGCTCGGCCAATACGTTTATTGATCCAGAACCTGTCCTTGGCATTACACCGAGAAGGGCCAGATGTGAGATCCTTGATTGGGTATCACTTCAACATGGAACTTCATGGCGTAATCGCAGGCTCGATCTATGATCGAGGGACCTAGCAAGAAGAACAGCAGGATTCTGCTAACCTTCATTCGGGTACAACTTAGAAGTGTTTTTGGCATAATACCCTAAAGAGACACCTGCATGTGATGAAGCTTAGTGCAGATTCTACATGCAGGAAGTGCGGTGGAGAGGATGAGTCATCTCTACATATTTTGTGTGAATGTGAAGCACTTGCTGCACTTAGGCATTTTATTCTGGGCTCAGACAAACTGAGACCAGATGATATAAGGAGCGCTCAGCCAAGACTCATCCTATCCTTTTTGGAGGCCACGGGACTTGCATAAGCACTCCAGTAAGAGGGGCACAATGGGCCCAGTATGCAGCCTACGTGCAAGGGACCGAAGGGGCTCAAACCATTTATTTTCATTCATTCATTAGTCCACTTGCATAAGACAAGTGGGAGTCAGTACTGCACTTGCTGTGAGTGTGGTAAATAACAATGGTTTGGTGACTGTCTTCGAGTTCGGATAACATAGTCCCTTCCTCCTCCACCCCTTCTCATGTCTCCTCTCTTGCCGATATGGAATGTCGTGACGTTTTACACAAGCCGTAACAGCTATGAGGTTAGGTGAAGCCTCAGTGAGCGGAACAGTTCTGGTGACATTTGAAGTACGGGCATTTGGTTCACCAGTCCAGACTTAACGACTTCTATGTCGGTTGCATGGATTGTAAGGGAGCTGAAACATGAACAGCAGATATTTTAATATTTATATTAAATGTGGCAAATGATGCCGAGCTTCTGTTTGACATTTCTGTCGCCAGAACGTAGTAACACGCTATCTTGAGGAGCAATATGGTACATAAACACTACATAATGGAACTTGCTGTGGCATTAGTCATAATAAGAAAGAGTTCAGAGTATGAATGCACTGGGAATGAGTAACTGAGTCTCATAACCGTTACTTTACCTTTTGGATATCCCTAATGCCAGTAAGTCTGGCGTGCTGCAGTGGCAGCACTGTGCACTATCACGAGAATAGCACGTGAGTAGTGACTGATCCTTGTTAATACATTGTGCAGCTGTCCCGGATATCAGCTGCTGGTGACCCGACGGTAAACATGGTTAATTAATTCCGGAGAAATCCGGAACACATTAGCGTTACGCAAGCTGTCCGAGTCAAATTTAGCATCATCTTCGGTTAATTTTGCTTGTCATTCTGCTGTCACGGAGGACGAGTAAACAAGGACAAATCAATTCCTCTGCCAAACAGAGATTTTTAGAACCAAATTAGTGTAAATTGATTTTATTCTCCCTTTCTATTGCTCGACATTTAAACCCGTTCCTCCTTAACATTTACTGTCATACGATGAATTTGCCGAACATCAAGACTTGTAGAACACGAATTCTGTTTTAAAAATAGTATACCTTTAATTCATGTTGAACTGTTCTGTGTTAATGAAAAGTATGTGTCAGCATCTATGATCTGACCGAGCGGGATGTCTCAGGCGGTTTCATCTGTGACCCGCATTTGAGAGGTCCGGATTCGATTCCCGTGACCGACTTATCTGACCCATGGGTCTTTAGGGGTTTTCCCGAGTCGCCAGGCGAATGCTGGGTAGGTTAATTTCATCCCTCGAATTTTCTCGCCATTTTACCTCCATTATTTCATACCATTTGGTGGTTTCCTTCAGTGTAGAAGTGTCAGCGGGAGTATCGGCGGTGCACGGCGGAATGATATCCTCTGATTGAATACTTTCTCCTCCGGCGGGACGGACTCCGGTCTCAAGGCTGGTCTAGTGGGCCAATTCAATAACGCGGCTGACGGGATGCCGGTTGTGCCAGCCTGACTGAAGTCCCCTGCTCTATGGAGGGAGTGGCCTGTCTCCGAACCTGCCTGGACTGCCGGGGAGTTTCTCTCTGGTGAAATGTAGAGGCCCCGGTCCTCTGTACTGTTACGATCCTTGGGATCGGCCACCCTTTTTCTCCTCTCAACTCATCCTCCCTCACGAGGGTGTCCCACTTGGGGGCATAGGTACAAAAGACCAGTCTGGTCCAGGTGCCAAATTCCATCCGAAAAATCCAATTTATGATGTGGATCTCCAACTTTCTTTTCCGCTTTTGTACACCTGATAGATGATGGAAAAGGTTGTATCAAAAAATTGCAAAGTTTCAACCAGGTCTAGATAATTTACACTTGGAAAGGATATAAGCTCGCTACATGGAATATTTCGAAATGGGCTATCACTATAAGAAAAAAAAATATTTGTTGCAAATTGCACATGGTTTCAAAGTTACATCAAGTTATTATATCAGGTTATAAGGCAAACAATCAAATAAACAGGACTTCATATACTATTCAGAGAAAATTAAAATTATATAATTCATTTATCATGTACTTAATTAAGACATATTTTAATAACAAATCCTTAGTTGTTTTGAGAAAAAATAAAAAGAATAAATAAAAAATTTGTCTATTTAAATGCTATTTTGGAGTGAAAGCGTTTTCTTGCATACATTCGTGTATCATTCTTAGATGATTTGCTATTTACTACATGGCAAAGCGAGAAGGTGCATTAGAATAAAAATTCGCAACACAGAGATGTTTCCCTCAGCTTATCACACATACACGGTGAGTGCAGTGTATGTATACTCTGTTCAGATATAATCATATCTTCTGGACAGCAACGTGTCATTATCGGCAGGCGCGAGAAATATCATATAGACACACACGCAGCTTCCAAACGCTGTACTTGTGTTTCCTACATAAACTTATGGAATCGTGACCTCCGCGAGATGAGTTTTGGGGGGAGATAAACCGTTGTCCGGTTACGCAGCGAGTGAGCAATACAGTAAACATTCCGCAATCACCTGCAGAAAGTCACGTAGCCTACTTGCGTAGCAAGGTGCAGAACTAGTTCAGTGCAGTAAGATTTACTAGTCTTCCTAGCATGTCTATAGATCTTAAGAAATTTAAGGTTGTGCATTCGGTCGTGAAATTATAAGTAGCGTTATAGATAAATGTGATAAAGGAGCTTTGAAAAAACAATATTCATATCCAGTGTCACAGATAAGACCCGATAAGGTACGATCACAGCGCTGGTCACCTGAAGGTCAATACGCCTCAACGCTGTATTTATGTTGTACACACACACTCACACACACACACACACACACACACACACAAACACACACACACACAAACACACACACACACTAACAAAACACTTTACTTTTTGGATTCAAAAACCCTCAAAACAATATTTTCTGGTAAAAATCGCGATATTACATCCTATAACTGCTTATTACACACTAAATGTTAAAAAAAAAGGAAATTATGAAAGTCTTGGACATACTTTGCATATGAACTATTCTCGATGTTGCTGGTTCTTAGAAGAGTTGCGAATTTACTGGGATAGAATAAAAATATTAATTTGTTAAACATATTTGAAAACTTAACATATATCACTTCGAAAGTGTCAGTATAAGGCCCGATTTCACCAACAGATGTTAAAATCGACGTTAACAAATGTGACGTAACAATTGTAATAGCGCTAACAATTCCTTGCATTTCACCAACCTGTTTTCTGAAAATGTTAACAAACACGTGCTAACGCCAAGAAACTTGTAAATATTAGTTATAGAAGGCTGTGGATGAGTCGTATTATTTTCTGAACGTACTATGATGTAGTTTTCATTTTCGTCTGCACCGCAGTCTGCACACAGCTAAAAAATGGTGGATAAACAAAGTCATAAACAAAAACCATGAAACAAATTTCTTATAAATGGAGAAAGGATTGTTAATTGAATTGGTGACGAAGTATAACGATATCGTGGAAAATAGGACGAATGCAGTGAATGTAAAAGAGGAAGATGTCACACGGGGAAAAATTGGAAACAAACTTAATTCAAATGCATGTGTCATTACTACAAACGAAACGTATTACGTAAATTTAAAACGAGGTGCGAAGAAGTACAAGTGACGAGTGACTTGCACGTTTCAAGACGGGAGGTGGACAGTGTGTTATCCACAGTGAATTATAAAATCGCAAAATTATTAATACTTGATGCAAAGGCGAGATCGGCATATTCCTTTCGATGCATGTTCCAACTCAGTATTACGTAAATTTAAAACGAGGAGCGAAGAAGGGCAAGTTACTTGAACGTTTCAAGATATAATTCAGTGAATTATAAAATCGTAAGGTTATTAATACTTGAAGCAAAGGCGAGATCGCCATATTCCTTTCGATGCATGTTCTAACCTCTCTTGTACTTCCGCAGTAACCTTCATAGCAACATGTTTCGACAGTCTATACCTCCGTAAAACAATTTCTTCGGATAGCTCCTCAAAATCATTTCTCCTCATAGGTCGTACTTTATTGCGAATACCATTTAGACGGTCTTAAATATAGCAAATTGATCTCAACAGCTGAGTTCATGTTCGTCATCTTGACTATTTACAATTGTTAAGGACTTAACATCAGAAATTTGGCTTGTTAGTTTAACAAGAGATTTAACACGTGTGTTACGCCAACACTTTTTGGTGATATGCAATTTTTGTTTTAACTATTGCTAAACTCGTGTTGAGTCTTAACATCTCTTAGTGAAATCGGGCATAATTGATTTATAAACATTGAAATGATATTTCTTATGGTGCACTCTCTTAAAAATGAAGAAGGTGATACAAGGTGTGATTGAAACGTAAAAATTCTAAAGTTATATGCTTTAGAGGGCGACTAAATTTCTTACGCTTCCTAGGATACGTAAACCGTTTATTGCCAAAAGGTGTGAATCCTGGCAACTTTCTCAGTGTTTCTGAAATTTCCTCAGCAAAGTAAACACGCGCAGTTTACATCCAAGGAGCCCAAGGTCGGTGAATAACCTTCTCCCAAGTTAATAACTGTTTTTCTACAGTAGCTTGTTGCCATCACTCGACTATTAGGGAAGCGCGTATGCCTCAGCTGTTGGGGAGAGTATCAAGTGGCAACTAAATTTAACCGCCAGGCAACAAGGAAAGGTCAGTTCTTTACAAGCTTCACACAGAAGGGTCAAGGTTCAACCACTGTTGTGTAGTACTTCCATTCATAATGCACGTGTTTCTAAAGTGGAACAATGTCGCACGTGAATGTCACGTGACTACAAAACGAGTCCATCTCCGGGTTAGAGAACAGGAAAAATCTTATGTGTCAGCCACAAGACCTATACAGAATTGATTTTGCGGAGCTTGCAAGTCATCATTACATGAACAACAACATCAATTGGATAATTTGATTATTACACGAGTAAATGTTTATCGCATTCACAGTCATCCTGTCATAAGTTTAACGAGAGTGTATTAAGAATACCCACGAGTTGGATTCAATATTTTAAGCAATTTTTGAATTACAAATTGTATGAAGTAAATAATGAAACAACTTGGCATTCATAATCGATTTCAGTGAAAGTGTCTACATCTGTTAAAAGACATACATTTCATATTGTCACCCAAACATCGGAATTTCCGATAGAACCACCAGCTGGCAGGTAGTGGCCAGACGGGAAGGATTTAGTCCACGCCTACCCATTTATCTTGTAGCGCTAACGAAGGGGATGATTAGAAGAGTGGCATGAGCCCCGTACCGTCTGCTTTCCCTCCCCTGAAGTCTGAAACCTTCGGGGTGATTCACTGAACCGCGAGAATTCCAGAAACAGCGATCTTCCTATAAAAAGGGGCTCAGTTGGCGAGTCAGTTCAGTTCTTGGCGAGCAGCCGGAGGAGCGCCGTGCTAGTGAACGGACTGGAAGGCTGTGTACGTGCATCGGAGGAGTTGTACGTAATTGCGAGTGCAGAGTGGACCTGTGACAGACGAACTGGTGAATTCTAATTGTGTGCGCTACGTAATTCTATGTAATCGGCAAGTGTTCCAACTGTAATTCGGTGGAAATAAAGAACATTTTGAGTTTGTGCAATTGGACTTTTAGTTTCACGAACCCACAAAGTCAGAATATATACAGGTTGTTACGGAACGACACCGATGGAATATAGCCGTGTCGTAGTTTATAACTTAATTAGTCCGAATTTCAGTGTCGCAGCTTAGAGGTTCTGTTAGGTATAATTTTATGCAGCATTAAATATCACATGATTTTGTGATTAAGCAGCGCAGGAACCACTGGTGTGCGAACTTCAAAAGTGGTTATTGGGACGCACCGGTCACGAAAACAAAAACATTACTCCTTGCTCTTTATCAGTGACCCTAGCGTCACTTGCAGGTAATGGGGCAACGGCCAGTTACTTGTGTAAAACTCGATGACTCGGACAGTTCCAAAGTTGCTCATTTTGCTATGATCTTAATTGTACAGTAATTTCAACCAGGAACTGTAAAATCAGCAACACAGTGAAATAAAATGTTTGTCTTATTGCATAAGGAATTTAATTTTGGTTAGTTTTATCTATAATTTGATATTATTCTCTGTTATTTTTATCATTTAATACATCTATCCTCAATCTCAGCAGCATTAACTTCCCCCTAAAAGATTTAAGTTGCATATGTCCACCAGATTGTTTGCCATCATCGATGTTATAATGGGATGCTTGACCATGTTCAACGCCCATAAACAAATAACTAAGCAACAGCTTATTTATTACAGTTTCATAATGCGGCAAACCCGCATACCAGTGTTAAATTGATTGGGTTCTAATTGGATATATGAGTTCTTTTATCCTTAGGTGAATGGTTGTAGGAAATAGATTTTGGTGGTTGTTGGTTACTCAGTCGTATTAATAACACTTTGTTTGTTGCAAAATTATTAAGTTTAATTCTTACTAAGTTTGCTTATCGACTTGTATCGGTGATCACCTGTTAGTAAAATTCCTAACATAAATTCAATTTTACTTGAAACCCTGGATTACTTGTTTAAAGTTACTTCCGCGCAGTTTCTATTTCTTCTTTATACGGCGACTACTTTGCTCCAATAAACTTCTAATGCTACTTCCACTTACGCTGGTTGCGCTATTCTTAACTTCCCTACATTTCAAACTTATACATCGTCGCTTCTCCTTCTTAACGCGCATGAACACGTCCTTCCTGTCGTAGTATAACCTTTTCTTACTTCACGATTCAGTTCGAACCTTATTCTGATCCCCTCTCTAATTTTATCACATGACCAAACTAGCTCACCTTTCTCAAATGTTACATTATTATTGGTTTCTCATTTATTTCGAATTTTCGCATTTGTTTGCAAAACTCCTTTAACTCATTGACGTTCAACCCACCCTGAGTTGGGGAACGCCCACCCTGGGCTCTCTGTAACGGTATACATCGTGATCAAATCAGCGCGTTCACGCTCCGCCGCATTTTGGAAGCCCTTTTGTCCCAACACATTCCTGGCTGGAAGTATTCTATAGTTCTCAGACATTGAACCTCTACTAGCACAAAGAAGGTAACGGTCCTCCCTTCCTGTCTCTCCGAAGTGTACACATTTCTACAATAATATTTTCTCTTCCTTGCCTGGATGCTAGTATATATGCTATATTAAATTATATTCTTCCCTTCTTACTCTTTAAGTCAACCGCTATTTAATCATTACTGTATCCATTTTAATTTAATACTAATATAATACGATTTTTATATTAGTTTAGCTAAGCATTTTCGTTATTCTATCTTCTTTTTTACTATCTGATTTCAATTAATTCGCCGCCTCCTAACAGCTGCCTGATACTGCGGTTACAGTAAGCCAAAGAACGGAATGTTGGAACACGTTAAACACCCAAAAACAAATAGCTAGGCAATAGCTTCTTTATTGCAGTTTCATAAGTCAAAGAAATCTTTAATAGTGGCAAGCTACCGTGGAATGTGCCGTATATTTACAAACAGCTATAGCAGGTGGCACGCTGTGATACCTACAGTCTGATTTTTGAAAGAAGATACCTGAAGGTCATCAAGCAAGGGACGCGAAGGGTAGAAAGGGAAGGTCGTTGCTATGGAAACGTAAACAAAGGTTGCCAGATTGGTTACACTGCTGAATCACGTACTCTGATGGCTCGAAGCCTTGTTTATGTTTCAAGTGTTGAGAGGATAAAGAAATGAGATATCTGCATTACTTCACGTCTGCTGTTTGGCAACATTGTGGAACCTCACGTGGAGAAACAGATGACCTTCGCGTATCTTAAGACTGTACCTGCGATTTCTTCAATAGGTGAGGCACGTGGCGTTGCTCTTGTCACTGCTTAATCCACACTCATTTTGGAGCCTTTCTTTACGTGACTATAATGGTGGTAAAAACTATTTATATGTGTAACATAAAAGCTGAGCAACTACTTCTACTACATGGCAAACCGAGAAGACGTATCGGGAAAAATTCGAAACACAGAGATGTTTACCTCAGCTTATCGCACATACACGGCGAGTCCAATGTATGTACTACTCTGTTTCATATAACCTTGCCCCACTGGCATGTATCACTCCGCATGCAACTACCTACTCCTCACCCTAATTGGCTAATGCTTTCGTACCATAGGCCATAGGCGGTGCCTTTCCGTCACATTTAAAATGCAGTAAACGTCATAATTGCCAGGAAGATAGATAAAATCATACAAATAAGAATATGAAGGCATGCAGAAATACAAGTTTATAATGAAACTGAATTAATGAGCAATGAAACTGAAACAAGTTTACAATGAAAGGTCTTCCGCCTTTTCCACTGGGATTTTTTAAAACCGGCACACATACCTTGCAAAAATGTTTGTGTTTCAGTCTTAAAAGTCCTGTCACGGCATACTTGTCGTGTGTCCTTTATTCACCCAAGTCTTGTCAAGGTAGTATATTTTGCGATTTGTATCCCGCTACAGTCTTACTGTCCTTAATAACGTCTTCGCCACACAGCAATATCGCTCCTGGAGTGATAAGTTATCCTGTTGTCTCAATTTCATGTCGCGATGTTCCTACGCATCTAACACTCACACCTGTAAGTTCAGAGCACAGCTGTTCGACTTCTCTCACTGACAAAGACGGATTCTTCTCTGTGAGTGCATTAAACACATGCACCACAATTCTTTTTTCCCGCTTTGTAAAGGTTTTCCCTTGCGATGCTTCCGTGAAAAACTGACGGTAGACTCTGCCATTATACATATAATAAGTACAGGCGCAATAAACAATCAATAAAATAATTTAGCTCTCGCACTCGGCACAACACACCTTCAAATGGCGATATATGACTAATCCAGTTCAAAACAAGGTCAGTGATAAAAGTCATATAAACAAATATGTCATCACTACCGCTAAATCACGTGCTATCCTGCCTTGTGCTTGAGAGCAAAGGAACCTCCTCTTTACTTCGTTTAAGAATTAACATGCATTTCAGATAAATCAACTTAGTTGCATAATATATTTAATTAAACAGTTACGAAAATATAAATTTGACAATTCTCTTCCAACATATAAAGATCTATCACCATGTTAAATAACGAACTATTTTTTTAGCGCACAACAGTCTATACTGCAATAGCAGCCAGTGAGAGGAGATAAGGTCACGTGACCGTTAAGAGATATGGGGCAAGCTTATGTGAAACAAGGATTAGATGACAAAGCAAGAAATCGTATCGGAAAAAATTCGCAACACAGAAATGTTTACCTGAGCTTATCGCACATAAACGGCAAGTCTAGTGCATGTATACTCTGTTCAGATGTAATCATGTCTTCTGGACAGCAGTATGTCATACGCCTCAACGACACCGAACGCTCTGAAGAATGTGACACAAAGTCTGATTGGAATGTACTATTAGTGACTGTCATGCTTATCAGTTCAACACGCCAGAATATACAGGATATTTCGAAAAGACAACTGAGAGAGCATATAATATCTTATCACTGGACTTCTCAAGGTTTTATGCTTCCTGAGATTCGAAAACCGTTTATTACCAAAAGATGTGAATCCTAGCAACTTTCTCTGTGCTTCTGAAATTTCCTCACCAAAGTGAACGATATACTTTCGTTCGGTGTCGTTTCGGAACAGCCTGTATATGCACTGATAAGCATGATAATCACTAATAGAAGTACACGTTCTCTTCCTGGAAGAGAAACGAGTAGGTGAGAAATTATCAGCACAGCCTGATAAGTACGTAATATATGTAATAAATAGGGGGTGGATTTTGCCCTATTTGCCTATTTTATTCCTTTGATCAGAGACTAAGCTTTTAATTTATAATCACGTTTCCTAAAATTATTAGACTAATTTCTTAGTTTTATATTGCCTATTTCATATTATGCTTATTAGTGCCTGAAACTGCTTTTTAGCCAATTTTTTCTTCCTGTAATTTGTGACAACAGCTTTTGCATTTGTTAGTTTCAACGTGAATTTTTCGGGGATAAGAAATTTCTTACTGCTGCACGTTGGATATACAAAAAGGGGTTTATTAAGGAGACACATCTGTGCAAATTGGCCCAAAACTTAAAATACCAAATTTAGTTTATCGTCATAAAATTAATATGGACATACTTCAATAATATAAAGTTTGTTTTTTCTAGCGGCACTACAGAAAACGTCACATGACTATTTAAATAACCCTACACCTGTATCGAAGCTCTATTACGTAATTTTAACCCCAGATTTCTCAGATTCCATATTTTCTGCATTTTCCCAACTTCAAAATGTTCCACAGGATGAAGTTTTCTATTAATCTGTATGGAATTCTAAGCATGCCTGTACGGGCAACTGCATGTTAAGTGTATACATTTAAATTTATTGTGCTTTTGCTATTTGTATTGAAAATGCTTATTTATTTCTGAAAACGCTTAGGAAAATAAAAATTGTTAAATAGGTATGATTATTTTTTCCCTTCGTTGATATGGCGAAGAAAAATAGGCACATAGATACATAGGTTAAATTGAATGCAGAAACTTATACCCCAAGTATTAATTTTTAAAATTACAATATGTGGAACATTTTGAAAATCGCCTGTAATTTAGACATGAACTCTTAATTCCTCAGAAACTATTGTAACTAGAAAGCTGAAACTAGGAGTTATTCCATCCTTAATCGACCACAAAAATAAATGGAAAACATTTGAAATAAATCAAACAAAAGCTTCAGATATTTCAATTTTCACCCTTAAGCCCACCCACATCATGTTTTATTATTATTTTTGACATAGTTAATTACGCTAAACCTTTCTGCATATTATGGTTCTTACTTAGTGAAGTGGATTTATATGTATTTTAATTGTGTGACAATATCTGTTATTTTAACTTGCTGTGGAGCCATTTATGAAATTTGGAATAAATGTAGAACTATTTCGCCTAGGGAACCGCAAAATAGTATGTGTTTAGTGAATTTGTTACAGCATATGTTGCGATGATTGTTATTTTGTTATAATGCATTTATAGATCATTTTAGGAGCCATTTTACTAAAATTGTGTATTTCTAAACGTTAACTTAGAGCATTTTTATCGCCTATTTAAGTGCCTATTTTGCCCATTTTAGTGCCATTTTGCCTGCATATTTTACACATTTTAGTGCCTATAAATCCGCTCCCTAGTAATAATGAACAATACCTATGCTGTTCATTGCTCAGAGAAAAGAATGTCAAGTGTTTTTATCCACTATGCAAGTTGCGACATCTTAGAATACCGATATCACGTCATCCTGTTATTAACTGCGTGCGGTAATGAGCCAATTATCAAAGATATTGAATACTGTGACACTGATGAAACTTCACTAATGTCTTTATACACATGCCTTTAGTTTACTACAAGATAATTACATTTCTTTCTTTCATGAAGCATTCAAACTGGGACTAGAAAACTACCAGTTTTTTATCGTTTTTCTTTTATCACCTGGATCTGTAACTGGTCCCTTCTTTCTAAATCGTTAACTGAGTTATTCCATTAACCGTTTTTAAATTCACTAAATGCTCACTAAAACTCTGTTTAAAATACAATGTGCTCATTTTATGGATAGCTATACACCCAATTTACCTTTTATCACTTTATATCCTAAGTTTTCAAAACAAACGTAAGTTTATCTTCTGATTCCGGAGCTCTCCCTGTCACTATCGACCAAAGATGGAGAAAAAGGACTTCCGAGTCATTTGAATATCCAGTTTCTGAGCATTTCCCTTCTGGCTGGCTATCCATTACTTTTTCACGTGTTGACTATTGGTGGTGATATTTTAATTGTTGTCTGTCACATAAAGATTTTATTCACATTTGTACCTTTTATCTTTAACTGCGCATACTATGAAGCGAGCAGAGCCTGGTACCCTCCCCCCGCCTTCGTTTTGAAAATCAGTCTTTTTTTTTTTTGTAATATACGTCCGCCCCAACGTTAACTTATATCGGACGGTGAATGAATTGGGTGAAATGGAGCTCAAATGAGTCCAGGGTCCATGAAGCTTAGAGTTACCCAACATTCGTCTTGAAGGATAAGGGGAAACCCCGGAAAAAACCTTATCCAGGTAACTCACCCTGACCGAGATTCGAACTCGGGACTTCTTGAACGTGAAGCAGACATTCTACCATCTACGCTACTGAGGCGGGCGAGAGTCTGGTGTGTGAAAGAATTTCTTGTTCCCATAGTTTTTATCCATTTTATCTTCATAAGTTTCAGGCTTGTAGGACCAGACGACGTCAGTTGGTGCGTTGCGGCAAGACGGTTCTCGCTGTGAAAGATTTTTTTTTTTTCCTGACGCTTGGCATCAGCTGGGACTGCTTTTATAGAACTCCTTGTTTCATTTGGGGATCCTCAGTATGAAGCTGGCTAGGGTGAAATCGAATTGTGTTATTCTGGAAACATTAGGGACTCCGAGTCCTTCGAATCGCTCACCCTTCGGATTCCTCTTTCATTCATTGAAAAGGTCAGCACAAAGTCTCTTCTATGAAGACCCTCCCATTTCTTGATCCTAAACTTAATTCTAACACTTCTTAGAAGATTTTCCCTATGAAGGTTCTTCTAATAATATTCTCTTATTCATGTGTTGTTGATTGTCTATGCGTCTGCAGCTCAAAAATGAAGTGTACGATAAATAACAACTTTCGGACTTGAATGCCCTTTAAGCACTTAGGCACATATTTTCAAGTAGATCTTCCTTCTCGCATTCGCCAACCCTTTATTTTCTTTTACCTTATCAAAAATGACTCAATAAATCTGATTAAAACACCGTGTGTTTATCACAATGAGCCATTGAAAGGCTAGCTTAGGATGTAAACAAACAAAAGATTATAACCTTAACATTTCGCAATGTAATGCTGAAACAATGACGTTTATAATCCCAGCATAGAAGTTCAAAGGTTGTAATTGACTCGTAAATTATGAAACAGATATAAAATATATCTGTAAAACATGAACTTGACAGACAAACTCAGTAAATATGTTTAAGAAGAAGTTAGACAATAAAAAAACAAAGGAAACGCAATCAAAATGTTATAAATCAGGGACTTGCGTTTTTGCAAAAGGAGCTTAAGAAACAAAGAAGCTAGTAGAGTCAGAAATGAAGCCACTAAGACTAAGGGTTTCTTTAATTGAATATAAAAAGAATGCATAACTGAAAAGGAAACTTGAAATAAAAAGATGGTCCGAATACCTAGAGAATTAAAAAAGAACTGAAATAACAGAATGAATGAAAAATGATTACCTAAGAAACCCTTAATCATAAGGGGCGTTCAAAAGAAACAAGCCGGGGTCTGATATGCGCAAACTGGTGACAGGATGGTTATATCGTAGCGTGTGTAACGAAGTTCACCAGAGCGTGGAAGTTCACAGCCCATTGCTAGAGGGCAGGAGTGCACGTCACGTGACTGTACAAAGCTAGCAGCAGCATGCATCAATCGTCCAACGCTGTCAGTCGCATTGCAAACAGTGAAACGGAGGCGTCAAATGAAGAGGAAAGAGGTGCTGTTCGTTTTCTGACAGCGGAAGGAGTAGGGCGAACGGACAGTCATCGACGAATGTCACAAGTATACGGCGAACATCGCATGTCCCTTGCAAGGATCAAGGCTTCAGGGGAGGACCGGTGTCGTTAGCCGACGAGGCACGGTCTGGAGCACCACACTGCATTACCGACGATATCGTCCAGCTGGCTGATGCACTCATTACCCAGGACCGCCGAGTGACAGTGAAAGTCATAGCCGCCGAGGTAAGAGTGATCGTCGGAAGTGCTTACACCATCATGAAGGAACGACTGCTCTTGCGGAAAGTGAGTGCCCAATGGGTGCCCACAGTCTTCAACCACACAAAGAAGCATGTCGAATGGCCCACTGTCTGGGTCATCTACAGTGCTATGCAAGGGAAGGGAATGAGTTCCTGGTGCGAGTGGTGCTGGAGATGAGTCATTGTGTCATCACTTCGAACCAAAATCAAAAGGGGAAAGTCTCCCGTGGAAGCATCCAGGGTCACCACACCCGCCTCGGTAGCGTAGATGGTAGCATGTCTGCCTCACGCTCAAGAGGTCCCGAGTTCGAATCTCGGTCAGGGTGAGTTATCTGGATAAGGTTTTCCCGGGGTTTTCCCTTATCCTTAAAGGTGAATGTCAGGTAAGTTTAAGCTCCATGGAACCTGGACTCATTTGAGCATCATTTCATCCAATTCATTCACCGTCCGATATGACTTAACTTTGGAGAACGTAAATTGCAAAGAAAAAAGGGGTCACCACCAAAATAAAGCCAAGGCCACCACACAAGTACAGGAAAGGTTATGCTGACGTTATTCTTTAACCAATATGGCCCCCTTCTGATACACTTCCTGCAGTATGGGACAACAGTGAATGCCCAGCTTTACTCGCAATCCTTGACCAACCTTCATCAAGTGATTAAATCAAAACAACCAGGTAAATCTCACCCGTATGGTCATTCTGCTCCACGACAATGCAAAGCGCCATACGGTCAACACAGTCGCGACACTCTTGCAGAAATTCCAATTGGAGGTTCTCGGCCACCCTTCATACAGTACAGACGTCTCTCCCTGTGATTACGCCATTTTTGGTCCCCTTAAAAACGCTCTGAGAGGCAAACGATTTACCTCGGATGAAGACGTGCAGCTGTACGTGCGGAACTGGCTCACATCGCAGCCCTGGGACTTTTATGAGACAGCCATTCACCGCCCTGTGTCACAGTGGGACAAGTGTCTCAACAGCCAGGGCCAACATTTCTAACATACAGGTAATTGTGTATGTAATTATGTCTTTGGCTCATTTCATTTTGAACGCACCTTATATAAACCACTATACCTCGGCCGTTCTATCTCCGGCTCTGACATTTCTCGAGAGGGGGAAGCAGGCTGTTGCCAGTTCTTTAGCGGGTATTTCAAGCAGAGGAACAATGCGTATTTTAAATATTTTAGTACTTGCATATTACACGAACCAGGAGCCATATTATTATAATGGCGATAATAATAGGACTTACGAACACTAAACATCGGAATTCACGCACGAAAAATATACCAAAAAAAGTTCACCAGCGCAAGCCGCTATTAGGCCACGTGGCTCAAACAAATTTAAGCTGGCAACACGGTGTTGGGTTCGGGAGCCACGCCTACCAGCGACAATGCTGATTGGCGCTAGCAGACAGTTTTAACTTCCTGACCACGACACCGGATGTAGAGACTCCCAGTACTACCAACAGATGCAGTTAGTGTATGTGTGAAAGGTGTGAATGGAATATTCGAATAGAGTGGTGTTGTAATAAATATCTTGCATTATGATGAAATTGTAAATTGTATTTCAGTGTTTTAAAGTTAATATAGTCCTATATTTTCATTCTAAAGATAATTTTGAGGATATGTTTTCAATTGCTCATTACTGTATGTTGGTACTATTAGGTTTCCCCTTCCACCTTTTACAGTCGCAAAACGTCAGAGCCGGAGATACAACGGCCGGACAGTAGGAAAATTAAATATAGGCTGTCAAAATTAAGATGGAGTGAACAGTCGAGACGAGTCCAACCGTATGCATGATCGATGATGATGATGATATCGTAGTTTTAAATCGCATTTGCATGGCCAATAATAAAGTATATAGCCTCAAAGTTTTGTGAATTAACTGTGAAGTCCTCTTTATCCTCAGCGAAGGTAAGTAACCACAAACTTGTGAAACATTTTTACACAAACATCAATTTGTGTAACGCAAAATGTGTTGAAGAATAGCTTGTTATATGAAAAGCATTACAATATGTAAGGAAATCTGTAAATGGATAATGGGTAGAGAAAGTAGTGTATTACACACCGTTTATACAGTACCTTAATTTAGAGAGATTAATAAGATGTTATTATAGATAATTTATTTTATTTTTCCACGTGCGTAATGGCACTACGTCTGCTACAGTTACGTTAGTTGTATTTTTCTTAGACGGTGTGTTACGAAAGTCCATAATCCCTCAATCCAAATAAAAGGAATTCATAAACAATAATTCTCGACGTTTATTCTAAATGTCAGTGATGTCTCAGATTTTCAGATAGGGGAGCAAACTAATTCTCAAAAAACTACCAACCTATTCAGAATTTGATTATTTTAAAATTTACAATTTACATTTATAAGTTATAAAATATATCATCTGGGTATGAAAATATCTGGCATTTAAATGAAAGTAATAATACTTCTTGTCATATACCCCAACTGTTCAGTTATAGTTCATGTCACGACCGCGGTACTGGATTAAATGGTCTCTTTAAATCCGCCTACACACGGATGTTGTAAACGAATAAATTGTTATCAACTCACAATTTACATAAATCATGACGAACTAGATATATCCTAGGCCCTTAGGCTAGGATATATTTAATATTTGAGATTGCCCTGAAGGTTTATTGGGATATTTGTATCAGAGGATAGGATTTAATGTAGTGGGATATCTCGCCATGGTAGCTCAAGCATTTGGAGCATCTGCACCAACATTCGAAATTCCGTATTTCTAGTCCCAGCCTTGTTAAGTCTAATTCAACTTACCAAGAGCAAAATTGTATATATGTAACATTTAAATAATTAAAAGCAATTGATACCAGCATATTCAGAGCATTAGACAGATAGAATACCCAAAATTCTCTGTGAGAGTTATCGTTCAAAATTGTATTTGTTTAGGTGCTATTTGACATTTTATACAAGTGTTATTTCTACGTTTCTTTATTGATTCCGTTATAATGTTTAATTCCACTGGGCAACAAAAAAAATAATTTTTGAATGTTTCTAGCACTTCATGAGGCAGTTCCCCCTAACAACAGTAAAAGTGCATTTGATTTTTTAACTGGTAAATACATGCTAAGAGTTATAAATTACTGGAAAAATACTTCGCAGATAGTCGTGTCTGAAGAGAATCATGTGGTGGCCTATTGACTTCGTCGTCTTTTAGCTTGCCTCTTGTGATGGAGTTCCGCAGAATCCCTATACAAAGACCAACAGTAATCTGCAAGCAATACTTCATTCCAACGGCCCTGATATCTTTGTTCCATAAAAGAAATGTCCTGTTGAAATCCCTCCCCATGTTCATCACTAACAGCTCCACAACTAGGAGGGAAAATGTCTAGGTGGGAGTGGAGAAAATGGATCTTAAGGGACATGTCGCATCCAAGGTTACAGTATCTTTGCAGGAGCACTGTCACCAAATGCTTGTAGTTGTTATCTCTTTTGTTGCCTAAAAATCCATGAACACCCTTGAAGGCTTCCCAAGCTTCCTTTTCTTTCCCCTCCAAAATTTGGTCAAATGCAGGATCCTCTATAAGTTCTCTTATTTGTTGTCCGACAAAAATGCCTTTACTAACTTTTGCATCACTTAATTTCCAAAATGTCTCTCTGATTGTGGTTTGTTATTTGACAGGTTTGCCAACTCACAAAAAATTCCCCCAAATTTCAAATTTTCACTCTAAAATGAAATGTCACTTTATCTTGAAACAAGAGCTAATCTATCATTTTTATTGTGATTTTTAAATTCAGCAGATGGAAATACATGTAAATTCACTATTTTTAAGCCCGAAACATTTTCATTGTTGCCCAGTGTTCTCTTAGTTAACTCTTCGCAAATAGACTTGAGTTTTGTTCTGTTTTGTATATTCCGCTATAAACCTCAAAAATATCATTTCTGCCGTTCCTAGTTTGTGTTTTGGTGTATGGCTCCATGTTTGTAGTCCATAAATAGCTGTGGACATTGCCGTACATTCAAAGGCCCTGTCTTTTATAGTGTTCCTCGTAATGTTGTTTTCATATAATTATATTTTAAAATATAATTAGTTATAAATAGTTTATGATATTTTACAATACAGAAAATTTTGAAAATACTGGGTATACATGTCTTCTATAACTCACAAGCTCCTGGAAATGGGCCATCAAACTAATTCATGAAGAAGAAAATTTATTTTGGGTTACTGAAAAAGTTTTGACACAAATGAAAAGCATGCCTTTCTGTATCCCCTTTAATGTGTTGGGCGAACCTGTAATAATAAGGACATTGTACTTCCATTTCCGTTGAGCCAGCAGGAAGTCAGCATGACCTTGACTTAGCTGCTGTGACCCCAGAGAGGTAGTCAATGTACAATCCTGCTCACCTTGTAGAATTGACAGGAAGTTCTCTAGAACATTCTACATGACATTAAAGAAAGCAAAGAAATTACGCCACAAAACCTGTACTCTACCAAAACAACCATTCAAATGCAGGGATTATAGAACTGGAGTTGTAAAACTGGAAAACTGTTTCCATAATGTGATTTCAGATGCTTTCCTGTCACTGGGCTTATGAATATTTCCCTTCCTTACAAGATGACAAGCTATTTAAACTACAGACGTGTGCAAATTATTAGACTCATTCATGTTTTCTTTTCCTTGCTATAATATGAAGCATATTCAATGAAATTTCTTTTAATAATAGCTGGGGGATTTTTCTTTTACTTATAGTAATATGGTGGTAGCTCTGAATTAAGAGCAGCCATTTCCTTCATGTCTGTTTATCCAACTGTTTGGTGATATTGCTTTCATTTGGTGAATGTAGTAACTGAAGATTGTTAATATTTGCCTTTATTGTGTTTTATGGCTAATATATCCTCAGTATTTATTATTAATTGATCTCAAGCCAGGTAACATCGTGTATCTTATCCTTAGCATTCACATTGATTCAAAAGTGAGGTTATGGGTAAAACTGATGACTTATCCCCAAGGAAAGTAGCTGTAACTGAGAATCTTTTGAAATAGCTAAGAAATTGTGTATTTCACAAAACTCCGTTAGTCGCATTAATCAAGCTTTAACATTCAGTGAGACGTTGAACACACAAAGGGAAGGAAAATGCGGGAGGAAAAGAAAGCTATCACCACGGATGCAAATAAAACTTGTGCAGGTGGCAAAACAAAATAGAAGAGCAACCAGCATTGACCTCAGTAATCAACTAAAGCAGTACAGTACAGAAATATCAGCCTCAGTAGTTCGCAGAAGATTATGTAAAGCAGATTTACCAGCCTCATAAAAAGGCTAAACTGACACCTGCAATGGCAAAAGAACGTTTAGAATGGGCCAAAGAGATGCAGAAACATCCAGTGGAATTTTGGAGAAAGGTAAATAGTATGAAAATTGTATATGGCATAAAATTAAAATACGTACATGTAAATTTTATGGAAATGAAATAAGCAGCCTAAACTTTGTTTCTCTCGTTGCTGGTTATGTTATACTATCTTTGAGCAATTTTAAAACTGTTTAATATTAATAGAGGTTTTTGTTGTTTCAGGTAATTTTTTCAGATGAATCCATGTTTGAAGTATGTGAAGAGAGCAGCCAATATGTGAGAAGGACAGATAAAGAAGCATTTTCCCCTCAGTGTGTCGATCAAAGAGTAAAGCACCCAACATCAAAAATGGTCTGGAGCTGTATGTTTGTCCATGGACCTGGAATATTATACATAGTTGTGGGATCTATGGAGCAGAAACAGTATAAAAGTGTATTAGAAACAAGACTGTTTCCGCAAAGTAAAGAGTGGTTTCCAAATGGTGATTTTGTGTTCATGCATGACAGTGCTCCTTGCCATAGAGCAAAATCTGTAACCCAGTTCCTCAAAGAAAACAATGTAAAAGTACTGCCATGGCCGGGGAATAGCCCTGATTTAAATCTAATAGAGAATCTGTGGGGTTTTGTTAAACAGAGACTGAAAAAATTGAAAATAACAACAAAAGTTCAGCTTATTGAGGGCCTGATAAGCATTTGGCACAGAGATGAAGAAATAAAGGAAAAGTGCTCCACTCTTGTAGAGAGCATGCCTAAACGCATCAAAATGGCAACAATGACTAAGGGAATGCACACAAAATACTAATAGTTGAAAAAAATATTTTGTAATGTTATGTCTGTTAAATAAATAGAAAATAAGTGGTATGTGTTAAATATTTCACCATTGAGTCTAATAATTTGCACACGTCTGTACTTAGAGCAATTGGGGAGAGGAGTGGGAATATTATGATAAGACACAGAAAAAAAAGAAAGAACTTCGAAATAACTGATTTTCGTTAATCACTATAAAGTATAATTAGAAGCTACTTGAAAGTATAGTTTACGATAACTATATGACTTCACCTCATTAACTATGCTGTTTGATATCAGGGGATAACTTCCGTTTGGGATGGAAAGACAATTAAGGTTATTGAGGCTAAACACATACAACAATAAGAAGAAAAGAGAAGAATCACAAACTTTGAAGAGTTGGTAAAATGTAAACTTAGCACTAGAAAAACATGTCCAAAAGGGCAAAAGTTTCGGGGCGGGTGGTGGGGGGGGGGGTTCTCTATCTACGTTGTGTAGCTCTTCAACAAAATCTTATTTTTCTTGCTACTTCATGTTGATCCACTTAAAGATTTACAGAAACGACTTCATTATTCATTTATTTATAGGTGCAATTATAAGTGGCCGGAAACCAAGAACAAAGAATTCCCAAGAAATAACTAATGCATATCGTAATTAACAGAAATGGTAATTTATAACGATATAACTTTTTGTAGTAATGTTCTATGTCTATTATACGTCGGATGGTTTACAACGTATGCAAGTTTGGTAAGCATATAATACATTGAGGACCTCAGGATCCTTTGACAAACAGTTCAGGAAAGCTTATGCTTTATTTTTTAAGCCATGCAGGTAATCAAACACGTAGTATTATAATCAAACTGAGGGGGTGATGATGATGATGATGATGATGATGATGATGATGATGATGATGATGATGATGATGATGATGATGATGATGATGATGATTTTTTGTAATTTACGTCGTCCAACATTTAGTTAT
Organism: Mantis religiosa; assembly: GCA_030765055.1. Lineage (NCBI taxonomy): Eukaryota > Metazoa > Arthropoda > Insecta > Mantodea > Mantidae > Mantis > Mantis religiosa. Next base: position 83,861,980 of record CM060958.1, read on the forward strand.
ATCGGACGATAAATGAAATAGGTGAAATGATGCTCCAATGAGCCCGGGGTCCATGGAGCTTAGAGTTACGTTACATTCGTCTTTCAGGATAAGAGAAAACCCCGGAAAAACCTTATCCAGGTAATTCACCCTGACGGAGATTCGAACTCGGGACCTCTTGAACGTCAGGCAGACACGTGGCTATCTACGCTACCGAGGCAGGCGATGATGATGATGAACCCGCCTCTGTAGCGTAGGTGGTAGCGTGTCTGCCTCACGTTCAAGAGGTCCCGAGTTCGAATCTCGGTCGTTAAGTTGAGGTACAACGTAATGCTGTAACATGTCCAGGTAAATGTTAGCTGTTATTGAGTTAAAGAAGAGACCAATAATGGATAGAGTCAACATGAAAAATTCACTACCATAGCCGGGATTTGAACCACGGATCTTCTGGTTTCCGTCCAGCCGCACTACCATTGTGCTACTATGGCCAACGTGCCGACATGACATTAAATTCTCCATTTGACTCGTATATTTCCCCGGTAGACCACTAGGGGCTCTCGCATCCGAGATACACCGTTCGTGGCGACTTACTATTGTAAGTACTTAAGTCCCAGGCTTCATCATTTAACTCTTATTATTTTAGTTAATTGATGGAAATTAATCATTTCTCCACACTAGCCGTATATAGGCTAAGATATTTGATGGATAGAGTCAACATGAAAAATTCACTGCCATAGCCGGGATTTGAACCACGGATCTTCTGGTTTCCGTCCAGCCGCACTACCATTGTGCTACTATGGCCAACGTGCCGACATGACATTCATGTTGACTCTATCCATCAAATATCTCAGCCTATATACGGCTAGTGTGGAGAAATGATTAATTTCCATCAATTAACTAAAATAATAAGAGTTAAATGATGAAGCCTGGGACTTAAGTACTTACAATAGTAAGTCGCCACGAACGGTGTATCTCGGATGCGAGAGCCCCTAGTGGTCTACCGGGGAAATATACGAGTCAAATGGAGAATTTAATGTCATGTCGGCACGTTGGCCATAGTAGCACAATGGTAGTGCGGCTGGACGGAAACCAGAAGATCCGTGGTTCAAATCCCGGCTATGGCAGTGAATTTTTCATGTTGACTCTATCCATCAAATATCTTAGCCTATATACGGCTAGTGTGGAGAAATGATTAATTTCCATCAATTAACTAAAATAATAAGAGTTAAATGATGAAGCCTGGGACTTAAGTACTTACAATAGTAAGTCGCCACGAACGGTGTATCTCGGATGCGAGAGCCCCTAGTGGTCTACCGGGGAAATATACGAGTCAAATGGAGAATTTAATGTCATGTCGGCACGTTGGCCATAGTAGCACAATGGTAGTGCGGCTGGACGGAAACCAGAAGATCCGTGGTTCAAATCCCGGCTATGGCAGTGAATTTTTCATGTTGACTCTATCCATCAAATATCTTAGCCTATATACGGCTAGTGTGGAGAAATGATTAATTTCCATCAATTAACTAAAATAATAAGAGTTAAATGATGAAGCCTGGGACTTAAGTACTTACAATAGTAAGTCGCCACGAACGGTGTATCTCGGATGCGAGAGCCCCTAGTGGTCTACCGGGGAAATATACGAGTCAAATGGAGAATTTAATGTCATGTCGGCACGTTGGCCATAGTAGCACAATGGTAGTGCGGCTGGACGGAAACCAGAAGATCCGTGGTTCAAATCCCGGCTATGGCAGTGAATTTTTCATGTTGACTCTATCCATCAAATATCTTAGCCTATATACGGCTAGTGTGGAGAAATGATTAATTTCCATCAATTAACTAAAATAATAAGAGTTAAATGATGAAGCCTGGGACTTAAGTACTTACAATAGTAAGTCGCCACGAACGGTGTATCTCGGATGCGAGAGCCCCTAGTGGTCTACCGGGGAAATATACGAGTCAAATGGAGAATTTAATGTCATGTCGGCACGTTGGCCATAGTAGCACAATGGTAGTGCGGCTGGACGGAAACCAGAAGATCCGTGGTTCAAATCCCGGCTATGGCAGTGAATTTTTCATGTTGACTCTATCCATCAAATATCTTAGCCTATATACGGCTAGTGTGGAGAAATGATTAATTTCCATCAATTAACTAAAATAATAAGAGTTAAATGATGAAGCCTGGGACTTAAGTACTTACAATAGTAAGTCGCCACGAACGGTGTATCTCGGATGCGAGAGCCCCTAGTGGTCTACCGGGGAAATATACGAGTCAAATGGAGAATTTAATGTCATGTCGGCACGTTGGCCATAGTAGCACAATGGTAGTGCGGCTGGACGGAAAACAGAAGATCCGTGGTTCAAATCCCGGCTATGGCAGTGAATTTTTCATGTTGACTCTATCCATCAAATATCTTAGCCTATATACGGCTAGTGTGGAGAAATGATTAATTTCCATCAATTAACTAAAATAATAAGAGACCAATAAGTTTGTCATGCATTATGCCATATCAGAATCCACTTTTGAGTTATTATTATTATTATCCTTATGTTCCATGACATGAGGATTTCTTGAGCCCCAAATTCTCACATTGTGCCGGTTGACTGCAGAGTTGTGGAAGGTAGACTCGCCTGAGAAGCAGACACTCCGCAGGTAATCATTTTCAGTATCAATTCTCTGCAAAATGTCCAGTGCAAAAGCACTGGAGGCGAGGGTGGTCATTTGGCTTCACAGCTTGTGTTATCTGAACTTCATAAGCTTACAGATGAAGCCTCTTATGTAACACTTTATGCACTGCGGACCGTGAAATTCCGAGATCACGAGATGCACAACAAGTAGACTTGGAAGGGCTTCTTTGAAATGCTTGCACACAATCTCAACAGTAGCTTCTGTTACAGATGGATGACCTGACAATGGACAGGAGATAACACTTCCAGTCTCTTTAAACTTGTGTATTGTCATGCTGTCCAGAAGCTTACCCTGGCTTTATCTTTGTTAATACAGACTGATTTATATATTGTGACGACATATGTGACGACCTGTTCTTACTTTGTGAATAATTAAGGAACACGTGGTCCAGTCGAACACTCGGGAGCAAACACTCAGAGCAGAACTACATGCTTTAGCGAGAGGATGGGATCTTTTCTATAATGGTTCATTGGTAAAAAGGTAGGGTAAAGCTAATTAAAAGTGGAATTCACTTAATAAGAATATTTACTACAACAAAACAGATTTACAAAGGCGGCCATAACGGCCGTTTACCTGTCCAGAAGCGGAGCTGCCTACAGATACATGTTGTTCAATCAGTTGGCAGTTTCAGAGAGAGAGCGTCTATCGCTTAGATATTATTCATCTAGTCATAAAGGAGGGGAGGGAGTGACGTCACACCTACTACTTGAGTCACCAGCAAGTAATTAATACAGTCGTTTGTGACATCTCTCCCCCGCTTCCCCAAAGATCAATGGGTACATTGATCTTTAAAATAATATTACATTAATGTTGAAATAGTGTTACATTACAGTTAGACTGATATAATCTTGTTTCTTCATTGTTAAAAAAACGCTTGTTTTGTTCACATATATAAATTTAAAATGTATGTTGTCTCTAAATGAATATAAAGCATCATGCCAACTTGTTGAAAATAAGATTAACATCTCCATTATTTGGATTCATACAAATTTAAAAAGGAAAAGAATTTTTGTTTAACAAAAGCACTGATTATAACTGTGGAGTCTCCAGTATACAACTGTTAGTTTGAGAGGTGGTCACAATATAAATGACACGTTTCCTTCATTGTTTCAAAAAGAACTGTACTAGCGATAATTTCTTATTCATAAGGTGTAGAGCAATTTTGGGAGATCAATTACCTCTATAGCAAATGTTGAAAATGTCCTGCACCCTGCATAAGGTACAACTCAACACGTCGTTCCAAGCTACTTGCCACGCATTGCAGGACTCTGTTGTCAACAGCCATAATCTTCTGCGTGATGATGTGCTTCAGATCGTCCAATGTCTGAGGACTTGTGGCGTAAAACCTGTCTTTTAAGTAACCCTGCAGAAAGAAGTTCGGCGATGTCAAATCCGGAGATCTCGGTGGCCACAGCTTCCTGGATATTATCCGGTCCTCAAAGAATATTGCAATTAGTTCCATGGATTCATTTGATGTATGGCATATAGCACCATCTTGCTGAAAATATCCTTGACTCAGCTCTACATCGTCCAGTTGCTCAACAAACTCCATGAAAACTAACAAAACTAACTAGAACAATTAATGGAAATTAATTGTTCCTTCACACTGGCCGTCTGTAGGCTAAAGTATGGAAAGGTAGTGTCAGACTGAAAAATTCAATGCCATAGCCGGGATTTGAACCACGGTCTCCGTCCCGCCGCTCTAACCAATTGAGCTACCATGGCCAACGTGGCCAATAGTTCAAATCCCGGCTATGGCATTGAATTTTTCAGTCTGACACTACCTTTCCATACTTTAGCCTACACACGGCCAGTGTGAAAAAACAATTAATTTCCATTAATTGACCTAATAGTGGTTAACTATAAAGCCCAGGCCTTAAACTACTTACATGTTGTAAGTCGCCATTAAGGTAGTTGTCTCGTGTGTTTATGAGAACACCTACGCGGTTTACCGGGAAAACACGAGTCAGCTGGAGAATTTAATGTCATGTCGGCACGTTGGCCATAGTAGCTCAATTGGTTAGAGCGGCTGGACGGAGACCAGAAGATCCGTGGCTCAAATCCCAGCAATGGCATTGATATTTTCAGTTTGAGTCTATCTTTCCAAAGTATATAAAACTTCAACTGTTAGTTTATCTGAAGGTCAGATATGTTATAAAGTAAATAAAATAAAACAAATTAATTTTCTCTGCAAATTAAAGGAGACCTATTCAGAACAAAATTAAGTGGACATTTGCCGACACTTTCTGTTTCGTTTTGCTTTAACTAGTTTATCAATCTCAGGACGTAATGTCTGGGAAATTTATAATTGAAGGCTGCATGTTAGATTGTGATACGACACAGTACTTCAGGATTTGAACTTAGCTAATTTCACAACAGATAAAAATTGTTCGCACATATATGTGGAGCCAAACATACACATTGTCCGTACGACAAGTGAATGCAACCTCGGAAATCTGGTTTGGGGGACATTCTTGTATATATATTTGTGCTTCAATAAATCGTCACATTGTAAATTTGAAAGTTCCATTTGGTACGTGGCAGCTACATTGTCGTCGAGTGCGCTACACCTGACTGAAGCCTCAGATTCTGTAGTTACAGCGCCATTTATATAGGCAACTTGGTATACTACACGGTTCTTACCTGACGTCACAAGCTCTGCAGGCCTCGCTCCTTACTGAAATACGTCAGAACTCTCGAAGCTGTCTTCCAATGCTATAGAAAGTTGTAGTGTTGTAAAAACTTTATGGACACCCCATACATTAAGTCTTTTTTGCGCTGGAGTCGTGTCACTCGGTGTTCCCAAGTTCCGTGCGAGATCCCTTAAACCGTTTCAATTCCGTGCGGCTACCTGCTACTTGTCTGGTTTTATTTGCAGTCTATTAGCGTTACGAAATCTTCTGCCTGTTTAAAGTGTTCCTCGGAATTTGTTCGTGATTGTGCAATATCATTCATTCAACTATATCCCTGGCAGGTGATAATTTGATGTTGGATTTGCAATTCTTTTTAACGCAAGCCCACAGTTGTAATTCATCCTTCAGCTTATTTTAGAAATAAAATTTAGGATCGTCTATTATACAAAACTTTTATTTCGCTGTATCACTTCCATTCCGTTCGCTGAATAACCCTTGAAGCCGCTTGACTTTGATGCCAATTCACGTATGATTAAAACAGCACTACATACTCTACTGAATTGGCCGTGCTAATTAGCACAAAAACAATTTTTGCTCAAGTGCCACGGTACGTACATAATTCAGGAATTTAAAGGAGTCATCCAGGTAGTTCGCACAGAATTCATGACGAGCCGTGTCACTGATACTCATGCACGCGTTCACATTCACACACAATCACACGGAGGGGATTTTGCATTGCAACCAATCTTGATCTATTTTACCTATGCCGCCCCCCAAGTGGGGTATACGCGTGAGGAAGGATGAGGCGACAGGAGACAGGAGGTGGTTGTCCCAAGCAGCCACGACAGTGCAGAGGGCAGAGTCCCTACGTTTTACTGAGATGGAAACCTCTTCCTGTAGGCCAGGACAACGGACGTCCCCCCTATTGTGACTCAGACCTACAAACGACCTACCGGAGGAGGAAGTGGTTCGCTCAGAGCATATCCAGCCATGCACACTGCTACACTAAAAGAGACCACCAGATGAGATGTGAACTGATAATGGAGATGAAATGGTGGACAAAAAATTCGGGTAAAGTCAATGGAGGCATTAATATATCAGAAGCTAAATTGAAAACTATGTTGTATGCAGATCATCAAATAATAATGGCCACAAATGAAGATGACCTGCAGAAAATGCTGTATAGTCTGGATAAAATTGCCACAGAATATGGAATGAAAATATCAGCAAATAAATCCAAAACCATGGCATTTAAAGGAATTAATTCAGTAAGATCAAAAATAGTGTTAGATAACATAATAATTGAGCAGAAATCACACTTTAAGTATTTAGGATGTAATGTCTCGTACCAAGGGGAAGCTGATATAATAGAGAAAATAAATAAATTTAACTATATAACAGGCACAATAAAAATAACATTAAAAAGTAAAGCAAGAAAGGATTCTATAATAAAATTATACAAAACAATGGCAATACCAACTCTGATCTATGGATCAGAAACATGGACACTAACAAAAAGAAATAGTACGAGAATACAGTCATCAGAAATGAAATTCATAAGAGCAATAGCTGGATATACCAAAATTGATTAAAAAAAACGTAGTCAGGATATTAGGACAGAATTAAAAGTAGAAGAAATAAACCATACTATTGAAAGAAATAGAAATCAATGGAAAGAACATGTTCAGAGGATGAATAATAACAGAATACCAAAAATAGCCTTAAACTATAAACCTATAGGGAGAAGAAACCAGGGAAGACCGAAGAAAAGATGGGCAGACCAATTTGGAGCCGGAATGGGTTAAACAATCCAAAGCCGTGAGGTAGAAGAAGAAGAAGAAGAAGAAGAAGAAAATTCGGGGGATGTAATTAACCTACCAGAATTCGCCTAGCGACCTGGGAAAACCTTATAAAATGAGTCAGGAGGTTGGCCACGAGAATCGAACCCGGACCACTCGAATGCGGGCCACAAACGAAACAACTGAGCTATCCCGCTCGGTAAGAGGTATAGTAAATAAAAACGATATAATTCTGACAAAATTCGAAAATCAAAAAGTGAGAGTTATAACAAAAGACAGTAAACCAAATTGTTTACTTGCAGCACAAGTGTATGCCATATATGTACATACGAGTTGGACGGGGTCATTTCCCCGCTCTGTCCTTGATAGTTCTGCAAGGTCTGTTTGCGGTTTATGTTTGGCAAAAGCAGTCTAAAGCAGGTGGCATATACCAGAAACAAAGGTTTCAATGTCACTTTTATACAACCTTAAATCAATGTTGACACCGAAGGCCTACATTAGCTAAATATAGCTTATTTACAATACTCATGCTGGTTAACATTTTAACTACTTAATTATTTTTATAAATGCTGTGAAACATCCCGTATTTGCATTTGAAGGATGCTCATTTGTGAATAAAAGCCCAAAAGTATATAAAATTAATATGACACATTTTAAACCGGACTAAAATGAATATGGTTTTCGCACTACCTGTATAGGTCTAGGAGAAATTAATTTATACCTTTTAGTTTGTTTTAACAACGTGTTGTATTAATCATTTTTATTTAATTAGTTGTGATTCAAACATACTATTATTTTAACAATCCGGCAGTTTTAAAAAATGGCGCAAGTAGGAAAATTTTTAACTGTCGTCCTGTATCGAGCTATTTTAAAGATTTAAGTTGCTAGCTCGTCAGGAAGTGAGTTTAAAACCGAAATTTTCTTAATTTCTTGCTTTAAATGGTAGTTTGGAGAGGAATACTTTCCTCAAATCGAGTTAATATTGCATTGTCATCCAGTTCTGAGCTATGGTTGAACTATCTGGTTCTCATAAATTTAGTTTTAAATTGATGGCAAAATTTATTCTGAACAGACAAGAAAGCTAGTTAATAAAAAGGTGTTAAATTTTACAAAATTCATAAATGTACATATATTCTGGTGGTATCCATTGTTTTTTCACTCCAGATCGCGTGTAATACAAGGACTGGAAGGTAGAATCAGACTGAAAGAATAGATGACATAGCCGGGATTTTAACCTACATACAATCTCTTGTGAAAAAATTATCATTAATTATCAATTAATTATCAGGTTACACAAAATACTCAATGCCATTGTTGCTATTGGGGAATGACTACTTGTGTTTTGAGTTCTCCTTTTGGTTTACTATGGCAGTTCCCTTGGTTAGAGCACCTGAAAACCTGAAGGTACATTGTTCTACTCTGTTATGGCATTGCACTTTTCGCTCTGATTCCATGCTTCACTACAATTTTTCTGCTTTATTTTTCTGTAGCCTTTATAGCTGTACGGCGGTTTGAAGGACATTGTATAGGTTTACGTATTAAACCCTGATAGTATTAACATTACAAATAAATTGATCTGATATTGTGGATTTATGAAATTTCACAGATGAGTGAAGATACACCTGGAAGGGAGGATTTTACCCGCCAGAGTACAGATCCCTCAAAGGGCGTTGATAGATTTACAAATGGCTTCCTGATGGAGACGAGGATCGGTGCTGGGGTTTATGAACCTTCAACAAATCTTTCCTTCTCACATGGTAGGTACGCTACAAGTTTTCAGACTGCAACACTGCAATACATTAGCTATATACCATTTAATTAATGACACTCATTAAAATAATGAGTAATCAGGTTGTTTGTTTTTCAACAAGCCAGGATCTTGATTCACTCAATCTTAATTGAAATACTTCGCCAACTTCTCTTTATATGATAAACTCCCTTCTTTCCATTCTTTTTCCTTTTGCTTGCTTTCGTTCTTTCTTACCTAATATTCTGTCTCGTAAAAGTATTTATTTTGCACCCCAACTACATAAAGAACACACTTCTGGCATTGTACACAAATTAAGAAACAAGATACCCTCTACTTTGCTATGTACATTAAAGATAATGAATGAATTCCTCCAGTTTTCTGCACACTTGTGGGTAATCTATACAGTAATTGTGTTTTGTTGAAATAAACAAAATTATAACATTTATTTTCAAACATTACAGTTAAATGTAATATTTTATGACTCTTAAATTAATAATAACTTTATTTTATTCGCAAAATAGTCCTAACATATACTACTTTTGATTTCTAAGCTCTCTAGATAAATTCTCTGGTTTTTTTCGAGAGTCATGAATTCATCAATGATTAGCAGATTTCTCCTAGTATTTCCTATGATAATCTCACTGGAAAGAGCTAATTTTACGAATGCTCTAATAGCCAAAGTAGTAACAGTAATGTCGAAAATAGCCTCTGTAAACGCGTGTTGAGGGTGCCTGGCCATTCGGGTATTAAGGGAAATAAACTTGCAGATAAATGATTTATCACTTTGTCAATTATCATAGTCAGTCTTAATCTATGTTGTTTCAAATCTCCTCCAATTTTGGAAACAGATTCACAAATATTAGAGGCTGAGACTTTGTGACATTTGTAAGAGGCCTAATTCTTAATATTCCTTTCTTTTTCTCTATTTTTATTTGTAACAGTTACGATTAAAATGTGCACTTCCCTCAACAAAACTGTACATTTCAATAACTAGGAAAATTGCTTAAAAAGGCTTTCAGTTAAACTTTACAGACAATTGACAACATTAGACCAACGGTGGCAGAATTTAAAAAAGCTTAACTTCTTGGTAGCGGGGGAGGGGCAATCATTTCTCCCGCCTTCTTTGTGACTGCTGAATTTGTTCCTGCATTCAATCGTGCACTCCAAAAGCATATGTCTTATTTTTGTTTTACTTTTCATTTGTAAAACAGACAATGAAGTGAAACATTTCTATGGTCAGAAATCTTCTAGCATTCTTTTCAGTACGTTCTAAAAGGCCATAATTTTATGTGTGAAACGGTAGAGAAAGTCCTCGGCGTTGACTTAGTTCTTAGTCACCAATTCGGTCTGAAACTTCTTCACAATATTTGCATTCTTCATTAGGTGTTTCTGTGTCCGAAAATTTTAGATTTTAAAGTGTATTTAAGTGATTCTAAGATGCATAGTGGAATAAGTAAAGTCTATTAATTATGCTAATGGCATAGTAAAATGGGAATGGTTTGCTTCTCACATTACGATTTTGTATGCAATTGCGATGACCAACCTATCCTAAGTAGAGAAAGAATGTTAGGCACTAAATAAATTCAGAATAGGAGAAAGGTATTAAAAATATGTATCAACATGTCAGTTATACATCGGATGCAATAAGTGTGGAACTTGATTTACATCGTAGTTACTAACAAATGAAATAACCTTTATATTATGCTTCATTTGATAATCAAAATACCTGTGCATACATGGCATGGAATTCAAATAAAATACTTAGCTATCCCTTGACACTTTGATATCATCCACAATATACGGTGCATTCACCAGTGTTTTGTCTCTCTCGCAGACTATCGATTATATCTGGCAATGGGGAATAATTGGCAGAATTGATAGTGGAGTTTTTCCTTACAGTGTCCTTCATCAACAAATTTTTTACTAAAATTATAGATGATACATTTTCTTCAGGCATATTGTTGTGAAGTTAATATCTGAGTAAAGCTACTGGCACATATGCTGTAGATAGCCAAGTGTCCCAATGCAGTTAACCCTGGATACTGATGTTAGGGTATTTCAGGAGCAACTTCTTTGTAAAACTGAACTCTGGTCGAGATTTAAGAGATATATCCTTTGTGTTGGAAATCAAAGCATCTACTTTCACCAAAAGTCTGCTAGGGCATGGTTGAGACATTTGTTTGAAGAGGGGTTACCACCTTTGGCAAGTCAAAAGTCGGGACACACAAGGCATACATTAATATATTAAATGTGCAATTGCTATTAATGTTCGTCACTTTTTATCTCCGTAACAATACGAAACTACAAATACCCACTTGAAACTTAAAATATTTAAATGTAATAGTATTTACAATATCTATACCGTAACGTATCAAATTACAATTACAAGATAGTGAGTTGATGTATACGTGTAACTTTTTATCTACTTTGATAAAAAATGTTTTATAATTAAAAGATGTAGATGGCTATATACATTGATTTTCTAGTCAATAGTTGGACGAAGAGGGCCATGTACGAAACCAGGTCATTGGTATAGGTATAGAACGGCGGTAACTAGGAGAACATATAAATATACAAGGTGCGTTTGGAAATGATATACAATAGTAGTTTTTGTACCTTATTCATTAATGGACATGAATCAATGTATAGTCGCGCTGTTTGAACAGTTACCATGGATTTATCTTTGGTAATAGAGACCTCTCTGATAACGCACTGATTACTCCACGTGGCCGCGCCATGGTTCAGTGGTTAGACCGCTTGGCTCTCACCAAGGCGGCCCGGGTTCGATCCCAGGCGACCGCAAAGTGAGATTTGTGGTGGACAACACGGCGCTGGGCGGGTTTTCTCCGGAATCTCCGGTTTCCCCCGCCATCTCATTCCACCGGTGCTCCATCTTCATCTCATATATCATCAGTGTCATCGCCTGCGGTGCCGTATGTAGTAAAAGCGGGTGTTAAACACTGCACACTCCACGTGGAGTGAACATATATCTGTCATTCGTGATACCTGCGAATTCCATTGTCTGAAGTGATGCATTCATTGGTGCTTAGCACACGACGGAGGGGCCCTCCAGTACCCCTCTCACTCTTACAAGAATAATCAGTGCGTTATCTGAGAGGTTTCTATTACCAAAGATAAATCCATGGTAACCGTTCCAGCAGCGAGACTATACATGGAATCTCTCAACATACTCTCCATTGACGTCCATATAGCGCTGCCACCTTCCTGGCAACTTCATGATTGCATCACGGGACCATTGTTGGGGGTACTACGCACCCACTCATGGACAACTACCTGTAATTCTTAGTTGTTGCCGAACCGTTTCCCTCGTAGCACGTGCTTCATGCTGTCGAATAGAGCACAATTAGATGAAGCGAGCAGTGAATATGGTTGATGGACGATGTTGATGGACGACTATCGTCGCCCACGTCGTTGTGCTGTTGGCAGGCTGGGGGACAGCCCGTGGTGTGTCATGCGTTCACCTGTCCCAGGAAACTTAACCACATATGACGGGAATTTGGGTTTTACAGGATGTCGAGTGAAATTTAGATTGATATAAAGAAGGGAGGTAGCCTAAGCTCCTCAACGGTTGAGAAACCAGATGCATCGACCTGTTGTGCACCGCTGGGTGTAAAATTTTGGAAATAAATTTTAAAATTTGGAAAATCCAGGTATTTCTTGGGTGGGAATAATTTTGAGTTGGAATAATAATTTTAGTGTTACCGGTTGTACCCGCAAGCCTTGCGGAAAAGCCGATACCGCTTTAGGCGACGTTCATTAGGACCAAAGTCCCCAAGAGACCTACCCAGGGCACACTGGTGGTGAGGTAAACTCTTGTTGGCCCGGCGCCTAATCACATCCTCAACGTAGGGGAAAGATAAGGTATCATGGAGTAGTCTTACAGGAAAGCGTCTGCATTCAGAATAGATAATCCGAAGACATCTATTCTGTACCCGTTGCAAGAGCAGCAGGTTCGTGTCCCAGACTTCGCACGCATAAAGCATAACAGGAAGCACTAAAGGTTGAAAAGGCATAGCTTAAGAGCGATAGGCATCGTGGACCTCAACATTGGGTATAACGAAGCAGAAGCTCCGCATGCCCGATGCTCCCTATAAGTTGTGGCGAAAATGATTCTCCAAGGGCAGCAGATAGGAAGCACGCCGACTGTTTTGAAGATCCATGTCGAGATTTGATTAAATAAAGAGTCATGAGATCTTTTCTCAGGTGTGGATTTTTGGTGACAGAAATAACATTTTATATATCTTCTATTTCGTAATATATTTAATTGTATAATCCACTCGTTACTGTTACGAATTTCGAATAACTCTTTTTGAAGGTTATTAACTTTCCTTTACAATTATATTCACCGCAAAATTTTTCATCCTCATCAAACAAGACCGAAGAACATATCTCTCTCAAGATTATTGATTTTTCCGTAACTATCGTTACTTCTCTATTAATTTTGTGATTGGCCGATGTACTGCTACGTCACTGCATTACGTAATACAATTATTACTACGGCCAATCACAAAATTACACATATATTTGTTTTTAATATGTCATTACATTGCCTACTTAGTCATATCAGAAAACAATATTCATATAAAAAGTTCTAACTAAAACATATCGTTACAAAAGCCCTCTTCAAAATATATGGAAAATAATTTTAACTTATTTAACTTAAATACTTCAACAATATGTTTCCATATATTTTGAAGAATGCCCCAAATTTTAACAATTTTATTTACAACAATGAACTATAACATAAATATTACATAACATATAACAATAAACATACATTAAATGGAATATAACAACATTTTAGCAGTACTATAACACGTCTTTTTTAATATTTATCTTTGTCTTTATGAGTGGGGTGTGCGCCGCCCCAAATTTGCGTTAAAGTATTTTTATAATTAATTAATTATTTACAATGAACAAAACATAGTACAACAATATAAATAATATTTTAACATAGTAATTTGTAAACGAATATATATATAATTAAAACGAAATAACTGAAATTTTAACAAAATTATACACTCCTGGAAATGGAAATAAGAACACATTGACGCCGGTGTGTCAGACCCACCATACTTGCTCCGGATACTGCGAGAGGGCTGTAAAAACAATGATCACACGCACGGCACAGCGGACACACCAGGAACCGCGGTGTTGGCCGTCGAATGGCGCTAGCTGCGCAGCGTTTGGGCGCCGCCACCGTCAGTGTCAGCCAGTTTGCCGTGGCATACGGAGCTCCATCGCAGTCTTTAACACTGGTAGCATGCCGCGACAGCGTGGACGTGAACCGTATGTGCAGTTGACAGACTTTGAGCGAGGGCGTATAGTGGGCATGCGGGAGGCCGGGTGGACGTACCGCCGAATTGCTCAGCACGTGGGGCGTGAGGTCTCCACAGTACATCGATGTTGTCGCCAGTGGTCGGCGGAAGGTGCACGTGCCCGTCGACCTGGGACCGGACCGCAGCGGCGCACGGATGCACGCCAAGACCATCGGATCCTACGCAGTGCCGAAAGGGACTGCACCGCCACTTCCCAGCAAATTAGGGACACCGTTGCTCCTGGGGTATCGGCGAGGACCATTCGCAACCGTCTCCATGAAGCTGGGCTACGGTCCCGCGCACCGTTAGGCCGTCTTCCACTCACGCCCCAACATCGTGCAGCCCGCCTCCAGTGGTGTCGCGACAGGCGTGAATGGAGGGACGAATGGAGACGTGTCGTCTTCAGCGATGACAGTCGCTTCTGCCTTGGTGCCAATGATGGTCGTATGCGTGTTTGGCGCCGTGCAGGTGAGCGACACAATCAGGACTGCATACGACTGAGGCACACAGGGCCAACACCCGGCATCATGGTGTGGGGAGCGATCTGCTACACTGGCCGTACACCTCTGGTGATCGTTGAGGGGACACTGAATAGTGCACGGTACATCCAAACCGTCATCGAACCCATCGTTCTAGCATTCCTAGACCGGCAAGGGAACTTGCTGTTCCAACAGGACAATGCACGTCCGCATGTATCCCATGCCACCCAACGTGCTCTAGAAGGTGTAAGTCAACTACCCTGGCCAGCAAGATCTCCGTATCTGTCCCCAATTAAGCATGTTTGGGACTGGATGAAACGTCGTCTCACGCGGTCTGCACGTCCAGCACGAACGCTGGTCCAACTGAGGTGCCAGCTGGAAATGGCATGCAAGCGGATCCACAGGACTACATCCAGCATCTCTACGAGCGTCTCCATGGGAGAATAGCAACCTGCATTGCTCCGAAAGGTGGATATATACGGTACTAGTGCCGACATTGTGCATGCTCTGTTGCCTTTGTCTATGTGCAAATGGTTCTGTCATTGTGATCATGTGATGTATCTGACACCAGGAATGGGTCAATAAAGTTTCCCCTTCCTGGGACAATGAATTCACCGTGTTCTTATTTCAATTTCCAGGAGTGTATATACAATTTATATACAAACATCTGTTTTGCTGTTCATGTTGGGTGATTTGCCCACATAGTTAATTTTTTAGCTGTCCTGTATCTATGACAAAGTTCATAGTCATAAGTTTTGAATAGTTAGTGTGATACATTTTCCTCAGTTGGCTAACCTGATCTTTGCAAGCATCCAGAACTTGGTAAATACATCTTTTGTTTTTATGTATATTATAACACTGTTTGAAGGTTAGGTTATTTGTGTGTTCAAATCTTTTACAGAACTTTAACACTATTTTGTGTGGTGTATCATACATGTGACCACTATGACCTTCATTGTGCATTTGTGTGTGTGGGAAAATTTCGTGTACATATGCATTACAGTTCAAATCAAAATACTTAGAATTTACAACATACATATTTTGATAACCATCTGTATTATAACATTCATTGTTTGTTAAGTCAACATTTGTCTGTAAATTTCTTATTTCTTGGCTAACTAGTTCACTTAGTTCATTAGATTGGATATTCTGTACAAATTCCAACCTCTCTTGTTGTTCACTTAGGTTTGTTATATCTTTCTCTTGTGAGCCTAATTGATTCACATTATCTATTTTAGCATCTAATTTGCTACTGAGTTCTGCATTCTCATTTTCTATTTTCCTATTCAAATCTGCTTTTGACTTTCTATCTTATTATTTACGTCTTCTAATTTGCTAGTGAGTTCTGCATTCTGATTTTCTATTTTCCTAGTCAAATCTGCATTTTGACTTTCTATCTTATTATGTATGTCTTCTATCTTATTATTTACATCTCCTATTTTATTGTTTACATCTCCTAACTTGCTACCGAGTTCTGCTATCATCTTCACTATCTGGTCTAAGGTACTTACATCTGGTGATTCACTAACATGTTCCTCACCCTGTGCAAGCACGTTTGCTTCAATCACATGTTCGCTAAACTGCTGGCGATGATCCATCCTTTCTCGCAATTTACGTCCGCTTCGGAGTCTCGTATATTGACGTATTTTAACTTGCAATTGGTCGTCTTGATTCTCTAACGATGTGCAGATAATTTACCGTTGTGTAAATAATCTTGCTACCAATTCGAAGCCCGGAAGTTGGGCGCCAATGTGGCGAATAACAGGTCATCTCGTTCCTCGATGATTAATCAGCCCCACGTTGGGCGTCAATTTTGTGGCGACAATGATTCTCCACTCGTAGCAGATATAAAGCACGCCGACTGTTTTGAAGATCCAGGTCAAGATTTGATTAAATAAGAGTCATGAGATCTTTTCTCAGGTGTGGATTTTTGGTGACAGAAATAAAAATGTATATATCTTCTATTTCTTAATATATTTAATTGTATAATCCACTCGTTACTATTACGAATTTCAAATAACTCTTTTTGAAGGTTATTAGCTTTCCTTTACAATTATATTCACCGCAACACTTTTCATCCTCATCAAAAAGACTGAAGAACATATCTCTCTCAAGATTATTGATTTTTTCCGTAACTATCGTTACTTCTCTATTAATTTTGTGATTGGCCAATGTACTGCTACAATTATTACTACGGCCAATCACAAAATTACACATACATTTGTTTTTTAATATGTCATTACATGGCCTACTAAGTCATATCAGAAAACAATATTCATATAAAAAGTTCTAACTAAAACATATCGTTACAAGGTTAGACCCTTGTTCAGCTTGATTCCCAAGAATTTTATGGAATTCGTCCTTCTGAATGACCAGTACTCACATTGCCGATTTCCTCCTGCTGGCAAACTCAGCGATCTAGTTGTAAACGGTCTTCCATGCAGGTGCTTCCTGGCCACAAACTGCATTTAAACTTTTGTGGATATCTGCTGTTTTAACTCCTTCCTTTCTCAAAAATCATACAGACCATCTTTGTCCGTGATAGTCGCCTTCCATCTTATCCAATGATTTGTCTATCTGATAACAAATAAGCCTTGTCTTTTCACTATACACTGGGTTCACACATGGCATCTAGCATCTGCGTGGTGTAAGATTATTGTCCTACGAGAAGACGTGCTCATAGATTGAGTGGTATGTTTGAAACAATAAAAGTATTTTAAATCGTTTCTGAACGCCCCTCGTAAATTATTCCAAAAACTGAGTGATCTGATAGTGATGTTGAATCTGCAGCAAATGGTGGTATTAATGTACTAATACCAGCGAAAAGTCGAAATAAATATGAATCTGAATGTAATAAAATTGAACTGTGGTGCAAGGAGAAACATTGATACTGTGTCTGAAAAGGCTCTTCGAACTTATTTTGGTAAGAAAATTGTAAATGAGAAAGCTAGTTAGTTGTGGACACATTATTCTATGCCACGCAGTACCATTTCATTGAAGAAGAATGTCAGCATCAGTAAATACACAAAATTGATATTTCCTTTGAAGTTTCAGTTGTGTATTTACATGAGTGCGGTAAAGTAGACCATTACGATACTTGTTTTGATTTTGTAATGTTCCACTAACACACAATCAAAGCAGATAAACAGTGTTTACCTCAAGCTTGGTGAAAATCAATGGGGCTGGGTCTGGAACTTAAAGACGCACTTCTGCTAGACCGTGCTGATAGAACTCTGAAGAACTCATATTATAGTTTATCTTAACAAAAAGTTCATTTTCCGCAGATTTCACGTTGGGTTTATTTCACCCGTCAGGACGATGTATTTCGTACGTCAGTCCACAAGCTTCCATCACGGAGAATACTCGTTCTACGTGTGGGTTGCCCACAGGACCAAAAGACAGGGATTAGATCATCTTTAATAAATTTGGTGCTGTAGATTTGCTAAATAATTGAACACATTTCTGGTCTGTTGGTAAATCTAAAGTTTTAAAACTTTCAACAACACTTCTTAATACTACGAATTCTTATACAATTTATCATACATTATGGTCATTTATAATATGAGACTATCAAAAGTAATTTAGCCTTTCACCTGAGGACAACGAATTTCTCAAAATAAGAGGTTTCGAAATTAACCGCTTGTTTAGGTAGTTAAAGCTTCTCTTATAAACATTAGCTGCATCTTTTCTAAATTTGTCCTGGTTTGATTTGCTTAGTCTCTTCAAATTTCGACTTAAATTTAAAGCAAAATAAAACAAAAAACTGTATTTTAGTCTAGCCTCAAGGTTTTCTGCAAGAATTCTAAAATGTCATAAAGAACTATAGGCTGCTTTTTCCTATTTTCAAGTTGCAACATTGTTGATATAGCAAAACTCGTATAGTTATGTATGAACCGTATTTAGAAGGGGGGAAATATCCATTCATCTTCATCTGTTCCTTTCACCAAAGTTCATATTAAAGGACTGGTCTCTTGAGAGAGAAATTACGACCAAATAGTGTCTTGGTAAACACCTTAGAACCAGCATATCCTGTAAAATTGTTGCATATTCTTGTTAAACAAACTCAAACATTCTTTGAGTTCATGAGTTTTCGTACTAGCAGATGACAACTTGAAGATTTTTAATACTAAACTTTCGACATTGAGTTTAGTCATTTTTCAAGCAGTTATGCCCATGTTGTGAATAAGATGATAGTTAAAATTAGTCTCAATTATGTATGTTACTGTACAAAGAAGTGAAGTTTTGAAAAACCGAGTGATGTTTTCCTTAGTTTACTGTTGAGTTGTCTGCAGTAAAATATGAAACATTGGAAACCTCCACGCCGTGTATAAACAAGCTTCAATTTTCAGTTGTTACATGGTTATTGTCATAGAATCTTATTAATTTCATCAAGCATGTTGCAACATAGGGTCATACTTTGGTGCAGCAAATCAAATGTAAATCATACAGTGAAGTTTGATGAAGAAATAAGGACCGCATGTCACGACTTGTGGTTTGGAATGTGGATTAGTACTTAATTGTCTTACAAAATCAGCAATCCTTCCAGCATAAGCCTTGCATTGCCTAAATAAATATACATCAGGAGCTGGCAAATTTTTTCGGCGGAAATATCTTCTGCATAACATCTTTTTATTTCGGAAACTTGATTCTGGAAGTTTGCGGTCTGTATGACCTGATCAGCAATCACACAGCAATAGGCTGCTTTCACTGTTTGGCAAGGCCTGAAGTTAGAGAACGTTTCATGTGTGCTTAAATCATTTTTCCACTTTTGCTTGCTTCCACAGGACAGATTGTTTGAAGTTTCTTTGAAATAATTGGGCCAAAGAGACTTGTACCTCTTGAAAACAGATTTACAACTTGTTTGCTAGCTTACGTATCATTGATAATACATCAATTGTGTGACTGTACATAGATCTACGTACAGAGTGCAACATATTAGCTGTAGTTTTATTTCCTGTGTGGCACATTCTTGATACTGAAGATATTCCAAAGAGGAATTGACTCTGGGCACTGTTCTAAACATTACCTTTCTTCACAGCCCCCTTGTTATAAACATGTTCACTTCCTCCACAAGCTGTTGTGCCTTATGACGTATAATATAAAGTCCTCTATATGCTTACGTGTGACAGATGTAGTAATATGCCTTTATGAAGTTCTCTATTCAGCCTTAAGATGGGCAGATAAAGGAAATCGAAGATTTAAAATTGTCCAAGTCAAACATTTTAGCCCCTTCTATTATCCACATTTGCAGATGCCAATAGTGAAGATCTGTGCTTCCAAACACTATAAAATAGCGATATAACATACTATTTTATGGTTTGTAGTTGCAACATTCTGTTTCCTTTGAAACGAGCTCCTTCTCGTCGTTTGTTGGTTACATGGTTAGAAATAATCTGCAATTTGATGTACTTTTCATGCACTTATAGCGCCTCATTAGTTTGCTATAGGAATTCAAGCCACGAATGTAAGAGTCTTCATAAATGTTCTCTACTATGCTGTCATCAATCAATATGTTTAATGCAGGGGGCCTTGACTTTTTTGGGAGGAGAGAGGTCGTACTTACTTTGACTTGACTGTTCCTGTTGCTCTAGAGATGAAGGTCAAGTACTGCTTGAACACCCACATTCAGTTTCAGTTCCTCCTGTCCTTCAAAATCAATACATATATCCAGGTAACGTCATGTATTTCTGTGTCATCTCCATTATATTTTTGAATTATTATATGATAAAATACGAGGGTCACCTGATAAATCATGGGCCTCACATAGAGATGGCGCTACTTGGCCAGTTTGATGGATAGCATCATATAGTTTAACTCTGGACCAGCTTGTATCCATAGTTACAGGTCAATACCTCATTTAGGTTTTGAATAACCGCATTTTAAATAAGACAAGTGTACAGGTATTCACGAAAATGAAGGATTTGAAAAAACGAGCAGTGATTAAGTACATCCATTTGAAAGGCTTAACGCCTATAGAAATCTAGGATGAAATGGAGAGTACATTGAAAGACTCTGCCCCTACAATGATTAAAAGTTGGGTTGGAGAGTGATGAGCCTCGCTCTGGACGCCCTGTGAAAGTGGCAAGTGTAGAAATCATTGAAAAAATTCATTGTTTAGTACTGGAAGACCAGATTAAAGTTGGTTTAGATAGCAGAGGCTGTAAATATATCAAAAGAACGTGGAAGTAATATTTTAAGTAAAGTTTTGGGCTTTCACAAGGTCTGTGCAAGATGGGTGCCGTGTTTGTTGATACCTGATCAAAAGTTGTAAAGAAAAACCCTTTCTTAAGAATTTGGAGCTCTACTGTAAAAATCCCAGTTAAGATAGAGCCAACATGAAAAATTCAATGCCATGGCCGGGATTTGAACCACGGATCGGCCCGCCTCGATGGCGTAGATGGCAGCGTGTCTGCCTCACGTTCAAGAGGTCCCGAGTTCCAATCTTGGTCAGGGTGAGTTAGCTGGATAAGGTTTTTTCCGGGGTTTTCCCTTATCCTGAAAGACGGATGTCGGGTAACTCTAAGCTCCAGGGACCCCGGACTCATTTGAGCATCATTTCATCCATTTCACTCATCGTCCGATATGACTTAACGTTGGAGGACGTTAATTATAAAAAAAAACACGGATCTCCTGGTTTCCGTCCAGTCGCTCTTAACCCATTGAGCTACCATGGCCAACGTGCCGCCCTGACATTAAATTCTCCATTTGACTCATATATTTGCCCGGTAGACCACTAGGGGCTCTCGCATCCGAGATATACCTTTTGTGGCGACTCACTATCGTAAGTACTTTAGTCTAGGCTTCATCATTTAGCTCTTATTTTTTAGTTAATTGTTGGAAATTAATCATTTATTTACACTAGCCATATATAGGCTAAGGATTTTGATAGATAGAGTCAACATGAAAAAATTAATGCCTCGGGGATTGGAACCACAGATCTTCCCGCCATGGCTTTGAATTTTTCATGTTGACTATCAAAAACCTTAGCCTATATACGGCTAGTGTAAAGAAATGATTAATTTCCACCAATTAACTAAAATAATCCCAGTGAAGTTTTGAGACGGCTTATTACCATGGATAAAACTTGGATAAATCACAACACTCCAGAAAGTAAATAACAGTCGAAGCAGTGGACTGCGCCAAGTGAACCAACTCCAAAACAGGCAAAGTAATTTTGTCAACAAAAAAGGCCATGACGAGTGTTTTCTGGGATGCACAGGGAACTATTTTTATTTATATCTTGGAAAAGGATAAAATATATCACCGGTGACTACTACGCAAGTTTACTGCAACGTTTGAGTGGTGAGGTGAAATGAAAAATACCTAATTTGGTAAAGGAAAAGATCTTGTTACTTCACGACAATGCTCCGGCCTATGATTCAGTCATTGCAATGGAAAAAATGTGCAAATTAAAGTTCGAATTGCTAAACTATGGAAAGATAGAATAAAACTGAAAAATTCAATGCCATAACTGGGATTTGAACCACGGATCTTCTGGTTGTCATCCAGCCGCTCTAACCCTTGAGCTACTATGGCTAACGTGCCGACATGACATTAAATTCTGCAACTGGTTTGACTTCAAATCCCTCATGCGTTGTCTCATGTGTTTATGAGAACTCCTAAGTGGTTTACTGGGAAAATCAAGAGTCAGTTGGAGAATTTAATGTCATGTCGGCACGTTGGCCGTAGTAGCTCAAGGGTTAGAGCGGCTGGACGGCTACCAGAGGATCCGTGGTTCAAATCCCGGCTGTGGCATTGAATTTTTCATGTTAACTCTATCAAAGACCTTAGCCTAAATACGGCTAGTGTAAATAAATGATTAATTTCCATCAATTAACTAAAATAATAAGAGTTAAATGATGAAGCCTGGGACTCAAGTACTTGCGATAGTAAGTCGCCATAAACGGTGTATCTCGGATGCGAGAGCCCCTAGTGGTTTACCGGGGAAATATATGAGTCAAATGGAGAATTTAATGTCAGGACGGCACCTTGGCCATGGTAGCTCAATGGGTTAGAGCGACTGGACGGAAACCAGGAGATCCGTGGTTCAAATCCCGGCCATGGCAATTAATTTTTCATCTTGACTATCTATCTTAACTGGGAATTTTACAGTAGAGCTCCAAATTCTTAAGAAACAGTTTTTCTTTACAGCTTTTGATTAGGTGTCAACAAACACGGCACCCATTTTCCACAGACCTTGTGAAAGCCCTAAACGTTTCTTAAAATATTACTTCCTCGTTCTTCTAATATTATTACAGCCTCTGATATCTAAAACAACTTTAATCTACGGTCTTCCGGTACTAAACAATTGATTTTTTCAATGATTTCTAGAGTTGTGACTTCCACAGGGCGTCCAGAGTGAGGCTCATCACTCTCCATCCCAACTTTTAATCATTGTATATGATGGGGCAGAGTCTTTCAATATACTGTGACTTTGTGGGTTCGTAGAATTAAAAGTCCTATTTGCCGAAATTTTAAATGTTCTCTATTTTCGTAGAAATACTCTTATAGATTACAGCAGCATTACGTTACATACACCATCAGTCTACCAAGGTCGATCACAATAACAAACAGTGACAGCAGATTACATCGTTAGGTCTCGTTACACCAATGCCGCTGGCTGTCTCTCGTTTCACAACACTGTTTCACAACTACCACCCCTCTTGCCCAATCGTCGCCTCTTTAAATACTTCACAGATAATTTCTAGATGATTCGCAAATAAACCAAAACGCGAACAATCTCTATCAGTCCAGAAGTAACTAGAAATTTCCATTTATCTCAGTTTGATTGTTTTGGCAGACCCTTATCTGCCTGTTGTCTGTGTCCGCGGGCTCTCGGTTTTCACACTGCCCTCCTATCGGTTTCTTTTGTGTATACAAGCCACGCGATCATAGATACGGGTTCGCGACAATATTCCTACGTCTGCGTACTACGTACTACGTCTCACTTTAGACAAAACAATAACGCATATCACTCAAACTAGAACTGAATACTTTGAAATGAAACCTTTAATTTAGATACATGATCGAGCATAAATAACCGTATGAAACTTGACCTTAATGGTAATTAAAACGCTCGTATCATAATAATCGCTTAGCTCGGTCGGTCAAAATATCATTCGTGTTTTAATTACTACCATTATAGTCTCGTTGCATAATATACTATTAAACTATTACAAAACAAATAAACAACATTGATTTTTCGGTGCCAAATCTAAAACAACAGTTACAATTTATTATTGTTTGACCACAGTTAAGGTGAATTTAAGTGATTAACTAAGTCATAAATGCATAATTATAAAATAAGATTTAATTATAATCTCGATTTGTTTCCTTTGGAAGGGAAGTATAGCCGGGGGGCCCCGTTTCTTAGATTTACGGCAGGTAAAAAGATAAAGAGGACCCTGAGCAAACATGAGCGAACTTTCACGCCCAATATAAAATGAAACGGTGAGAAACACAGCAGTCAAGGTGCGTCCATAAATAAACGCGGTTCAGTTTACATTCATCTGTTCTAACGCTGAATAGCATAGTTCTGAAGCAATTGCTGTTTCTTGCTTTAATAACACTAGTCGACAAGTTTTTCTTCACAAGAAATCTGATTAGTGAACCTAGTGTATTTTTCATACAGAATTCAGATATGTAGTCAGAATTTTTCCATCAGGCACAGCTTTTTTGTGACAACTACTTTTTAAAATCGGATTTTAGCGTTTTCTTTAACCTTTACACCATACTTTCTTAATGACCTGATTCGGAATTTAAATCTGTCTAAACAGCAACCTTAAGGTTTAACTTCCAGACTCAAAGGGTGGAGTCTACTCCAAAAAGAAGTAAGAATATGTAGTTATCGTGGCGACATATTGATTTCAAAGACTGCTTCTCTAAAGAAAATTGTATTGTGTTTTGTAGTGATATTTGTTCAGTTATGGAAACTCTTAGGGTTCAACACAGGCCAGATGAGTGGCGACTATTCATAGTTTCGTCTAAAGTTAGTCTGAAGGCTGTACTGCTACATATTGGCAATGAACTTTCATCAATACCTGTACCGCGAGCCGCTGATATGAAAGAGACATCAAATTATGAAACTAATTTTAGAGAAAATACAATATGGAAAATAACAATGGAATATCTGTGGTGATTTAAAGTCCATTGCCTCATTGCTTGGTTTTCAACTTGGGTTCACCAAATTTTGCTGTTTTTTATGCCTCTGGGACAGGAGAGTTAGGAAGTCTCACTGTGTTAAAAATCATGGCTTAAATGTGAATATCTTATCCCTGGCCAGGAAAACGTATCATATATCCCTTAGTGAATCCTGAAAAATTATTATTACCTCCATTGCATGTTAATTTAGGAGTAATGAAAAATTTCGTCAAAGCTATGGATAAACAGTCTGATGGATTCTTGTGCCTGAAATCGAAATTCTCCAAAGTCAGTGATGATAAACTTAAAGAAGGAATTTTTATAGGACCACAAATCCGGTCATTAAGGGTGATGAGCCTTGTGAAGGACTGTTAAATCCACTGGAGAAAGCAGCCTGGCAGTCTTTCAAAAGTTTGTGTTTCAATTTTCTTGGAAATCATAACGTAGAAAACTATCGTGACATAGTGACTGATCTTCTGCATTATTATAAAGCTAAGGGATGTAACATATCATTATAAATTCACTTCTTGGACTCTCACTTAGACTTCTTCCCCGAAAATCTTAGAGCTATCAGCGATGAGTACAGTAAGCGTTTTCATCAGTAAATGTATGCTATGGAAAAGAGGTACCAAGGCAAGTGGTATCCCAATATGCTGGCTGACTACTGTTGGACCAATAAGAGAGATATGCCCGAAAATCACTATCTACCAATTTGTAGATAAATCAGAATGAGTAGTTGTAATTTTGAGTTAGATAGCTAGTTACGGATTTTTTTAGAATATTATAAAAATTCAAATAAATATCACAGAAAACTTCTGCCTGATGGGGAAAAACTAAAATTATATTTTAATTCAGCACGAAAAATACTTCTAGAAAATGTTATTTTAATTCATGTGAAAGAAAAAAGGTTCATTTTTTGTCGACTAGTGTAATTCTTTTTACCTGAACTTTAAGATATTTACAATTTTTATTATGGTAATAATTAAACCTAAACTATTTTGCGACTATTAAATTCTAACCTTAACTTGTGTTTCTCTTTACCTGCAATTTATGTATGATTAATTGATTCGCGATGCTCATGATCTATTGGTCAAATAAATTCAGATAATCACCACTACTCAGATTCATCTGCAAGCCTGACAAAATAATGAAATGAGTTTGCAAACCACGTAGTAGTGTCAACAGGATTGGCCTTTCCACTAGGATGTGATAACTAGCTAATTAATTTAGATCTGTTGTGAACAGATGGTTGCTAAATGGTTTGTCCTCATTAAGGTAGAGAATCGATACAAGTCCTCATATAATCCCAGAGTACATAACATGCCTACAAGCAGATGTAAGTTTTATCGGATCATCAGTCGTATAGCATTAAACCCCAAAGCCAAATCCATAAGTTGCTTCTCAGTATAGGGTACAAAATGATCAGTTACCCTTTATGAACTTCGGTATTTTTAATCTGTGAAATGTAATATGACTATAAAATGTACCAACATTACCAGACCCGATAATCCTTGATTTGTTATAAACAGACACATATTCTACGACTTAAAAATTTACACCTTTTAGAGTTTTGAAACAGTTTGGCACCAATTAGTAATTGTCATTTGGAATGATTAAGATTCTAAATTCTAAATGATTAAGATTTATAAATTACCGAAAAATACCTCTAAAGCACTAAAGTACCATTAACGGGAACTAATGATTAAAAACAAATTAATTACTATTTTAATGATGTTGCTTTATTATATATTTGAATAATGAATTATGCTTGTCATTAGGCTCAAAATTAACTATGGTTGAAGCGGCAGGCACATTACCTCTCATAATTGTGTTATTTATGAATGTACTCTATAATTATTTGATTCTTTATGTACTTAATAAATGAATTAATTTTGTGTGCTTTTGTATAACTGGTAACCATAAGAGATTATACTACACAAAAACGGTTCATTTATTTATAACATATTATTTATGTGAAGTAGAAAACTCTTTGTAACATTAGGCGGCGCCGTGGCTCAGTGGTTAGACCGCTTGGCTCTCAGCAATGCGACCCGGGTTCGATACCAGGCGACCGAAAAGTGAGATTTGTGGTGGACAACACGGCACTGGGGCGGGTTTTCTCCGGGATCTCCGTTTCCCCCGCCATCCCATTCCACCTGTGCTCCATCTTCATCTCATGTATCATCAGTGTCATCGCCTGCGGTGCCGTATGTAGTAAAAGTGGGCGTTAAACACTACATACTACTACTACTACTACTACTACTACTACTACTACTACTACTACTACTACTACTACTACTACTACTCTTTATAACATTAAGTTTCCTATGGAAAGATAGAAAAATTCAATACCATAGCCGGGATTTGAACCACGAATCTTCTGGTTTCCGTCCAGCCGCTCTAACCCTTGAGCTACTTATGGTCAACGTGTCGACATGACATTAAATTCTCCAACTGACTCGTGTTTTTTCCCAGTAAACCACTTAGGAGTTCTCATAAACACATGAGACAAAACATGAAGGATTTGAAGTCAAACCAAAAACACGAGTCAGTTGGAGAATTTAATGCCATGTCGGCACGTTGGCCATAGTAGCTCAAGGGTTAGAGCGGCTGGACGGAAACCAGAAGATATATGGTTCAAATCCCGGCTATGGCATTGAATTTTTTAGTTGGACTCTATCTTTCCATACTTTAGCCTACACACGGCCAGTGTGAAAGAACAATTAATTGCCATTAAGTTTCCTAGTTGAATCTTTCAATGGGTACGTTATAAAACGTCTTTTAACAAGAGTGTACTATCTTTGAGCTTAAATAAAACGCCTTCTATAAATGATAAAGTTTTTTTTCTTGAATATAATTAATTTAGTTACATGTGGAAAAGAATCGCCGTGACTTTGTTGGGTTGCGCGTATACGGTTGACCCAATTTTCAATGACAGAAGAACGTAATTTAGGTCCAACTTCACGAATAGCACGCGTGATGATGATCCAACGGCGTTAAATCACGTGATCTCGGGGGGGGGCAATTAACATCACCACAACGGTAAATGATGAAACCTCTGAACTTATCATTCATAAGATCGATTGTTTCGAGAGTTGTATGACATGTGGCACCATTTTGCTGGAACCAGATGGTTCTGAGATCTATATCATCCAATTGAGGCCAAAAAATAGTCCATTATAAGAGGCCAGTAAATTTCTCCATTGACAGATCGAAAAGATGATCTATTTTCATAATAAATTTTAACAATTTCTACGCGTTGCTGAATGCTGTAACGTTCCATTGCTATTAGTTAATAACAACTGTGACCACATGAAAAAATGACTGTTATAACTCAATAACAACGGCGGTTATCACAAGTTAAGGATCGTATACTCTATTTTCTTGAAGTATCCTTCGTTTATTTCCGGTAGTCATGTCAAGAAAATAGAATTTCAAAGCCAGGATATATCAAAATCCTTTTTAATGATTCGATTATCGCTTAACCCTGTGTAACTTACTTGTATATACCTTCAGAAAATGTATAATAAAACCATTTATCTTGTTTAACGTAAGTATTAGAAAAAGTAAACTTTAATGAGAATAGTTTGTAGAATAAGGGGTGGGGCAAATAACCTAAATTCAACAAATTCGATTTTTAAATCAATTATAATTAAATTTTAAATAAACATTCCAAAAATAATTAGGAGGGAAACTATCTTTCTTTACATCAGAATTTATATTATAGAATTATCTATATTATCATTTTCTTTTGTGAAATTTCGAATGCGATAGCTTGTATATGAGATTATGAAATACTAAATAAAAATTATAAATAAATAAGTAAATAAATAAATAAAAATCTGCAATTCCATACCGTGGCACCTAACTTCTCAAGCCAAGGTATAAATATTCCAATTTTTTATATTTATTAAATTGTATATAATCTATACAAACATTTTTTACAGATATTGAAACTACTTCTACTATAAATAAACAAAAACAACACCCAAACAAAATACTTATACATCACAATAATTAACATTTTTTAGAACACAAAGCATATATACACTTTCTTTCTTTTTATATTCACCCCTTCAAAAACTACAGAAAAGAATTATATTACAGTGGATACCTGCACATTGTGGAATTGCTGGAAACGAATCAGCTCATTTTCTTTGCAATAAAGGTGCAAATTAAATTCAGAACAAAAGTAAAAGCTTGCCCTTTACATCCATAAAAAGTTAATTAAAAACAAATATAAAATAAACAAAACCAATCAATATCTAACAAGGCCAAAGATAAAAAATGGAACATTTGAATTAAAAATCCAGAAATTATTCCAGAAATCCCACGTAAAGCTGCAGTACCAAATTTTAGATTACTTACGGAACATGATTACTTGGCCAAACACTTACACAGAATAGGAATTTATACAAGTCCATATTGTCTTCTGTGCAACAAAGAAGAGGAAAATACTGAAGAACATCTTTTAACCTGTGAAGCCCTACCTGCCGGACCCACTACACAGAAATATCGGAGAGCAAGAGAGCTAATGGCTTCATTGCCAAAGCCTAGCATTTGAAAACAACAACAACAACATATTCACCCCTTTCCCATGTTTAATACAAATAACTTTAAATAAATACTAAAATAAAATTAACAATGAACACAAACATTAGTGATGCATAATATTATTTCTGGCATCCAGCTATTATTAAAACAAGAAAGAAGAAACAAAAATCGACCCCTAAAAAATCAGCCGCTAGGGACCGGCGGCCCCAAACTGTACTGGTAACCAGCACAACATAACTATTATTTTATTTTTTAGTGATGCTTAACAAAATTTAAAAAAACATTCCACAACATACCTACCCATATTACAAAACCAAAATATCAATTAAAAAGAAAAAAATTATTAATCCTTTATACCAACTAATGAGAGATTTATTTATTTTCCCTTGCTTTACTTCAATAGTTATTAAAACCTAATAAAATATAAACAAAGCCAAAGAATTTTTTACACAATTTATGCATTAATACACCTAACTATAATGGCCATATGTGAACTTATCTCTAAACAATAAATAGATCTAAACTACCCTTTCACACATTATATATTCATCCAACAATTTTATATATTATTTATAATTATTCTAATAAATATATGTATAATTACCTCATGAATACATTATTATAATTGGATTCCATTTATCATATCATCCTTGATTTTATTTAACTATTTATTTAAACATTTATTACTTTATTATATTAATTCATATTATTATCATATGTAAATTTTTATTTAATATAATTTATATTATATTTTACTATTGAATAGTTTTTATTTATTTTATTTATTTCATTATTATTTTTTTATTTTTATTTCTTTATTGCTGATCTCTACATGCTCCACTACATAAGTAGTACTACAGGCTTTTCACTCTTTTTGTGATTTTTGTATACATTTTTTTTCCAGTTTTGATGTGAACCATTTAGATTTTTGCTTGTATTATACATTAGTTCCTTTTAGTACTTGAAAATCTATAGAGTTTACAAATTTCGTAAATGATTTTAAATGTCTTTTAATTAGTATTGACTTGTGTGTTGGCCATTAATATTATTATTATTATTATTATTATTATTATTATTATTATTATTATTATTATTATTATTATTATTATTATTATTATTATTATTATTATTATTATTATTATTATTATTATTATATTTCCTTAAATATATATTAATTCAATTTATTTATTAATCCAGTTCTTTTGTTAATGTTTTTTATTAAATTTAGAATCATATTTTATGTTAATCCATTCATTTATAAATGTGTGAAATGTGTAGTGTTTAACGCCCGCTTTTACTACATACGGCACCGCAGGCGGTGACACTGATGATGCATGAGATGAAGATGGAGCACCGGTGGAATGAGATGGCGGGGGAAACCGGAGGTCCCGGAGAAAACCCGCCCCAACGCCGTGTTGTCCACCACAAATCTCACTTTGCGGTCGCCTGGGATCGAACCCGGGCCGCCTTGGTGAGAGCCAAGCGGTCTAACCACTGAGCCACGGCGTGGCCTATTCATTTATATAATATAATAACTTTGATAAAAATTCCTAACATGCACATAAAAGTACATACTCATAAAAACTTCTTTTTCACTCGCATACCTCTCACTAGCACTGTAAAACATTGAGCCATTCAATATGGATATTTACCCTCTATACGGATTTATCACTGATAAGATAGCACTTCACAACACTTAATTATCACCTCTCCTCATTCTGCTCCTTCTTTCGGCCCATTCCTGCCTTCCCATAGGTAGGCATTCTTCTATTAACATCTACAGCATCCTGTTCATTTATTTTCTCATTTGCCTGCATACTTTCTAATTTTCATCATTTCTCAATTTATTTCCTATTTTCTCCGATCTTATGATCTGATGTACTCATGATCTCTTATGATCTAATTATGAACTATTGTGAATTTACAGAATTAACAATGCTGGAATTGCCCTTTAGTCTCCCGTCGAGCAACAGATTTAACCGTGTGAGTATCTCGTTTGGCTGCAATGCCTTGTTGACGGAGAAGGCTGTTAATTATTGGGAAGGAAAACGTGCTGGCATTCTAATTGAATAAATTGCACTGCTCGTTCTGGACTGGTTTGCACGCGTGTGCTAATGAGCATAGCGGTGCAACATCACGAACTAACGAACTAAGCTAAATGAGAGACAGGGAATGCAGTAAAAGGATTTCGGGACTTCTCAAATTAGAGCTTCAGCCAATTTTGTTGATGCACATAAAGTAGAAACGACAAGATATACCGGCTGGAATGGATGTTAGCACTGTCAAAGGTGTTTAGGAAACAGGCCCTACAATTTAAAATAATTGCATAATTATTCAAACACGTTATCTTGTACATTCATTATTATTTTCCTTATTATCATTATCCCTACTAGGAATAGCTTTACAATGCTGATGTATCTTCCTCTGCCCAAATTATTCTTCTCCAATTACTCTTCTCCAGTCATGTCGGCACGTTGGCCATAGTAGCTCAAGGATTAGAGCGGCTGGACGGAAACTAGAAGATCCGTGGTTCAAATCCCAGCTATGGTATTGAATTGCTCAGTCTGACTCTACCTTTCCATACTTTAGCCTACACACGGCCAGTGTGAAAGAACCATTAATTTCCATTAATTGACCTAATAGTGGTTAACTATAAAGCCCAGGCCTTAAAGTACTGTCAACCGAACGTCGGAACTCCCGATAGAACCGGCCAGCAGTAGGGCCAGACGGGAAGCATTCGGCCACGCCTACCCATTTATCTTGTAGCAGTAACGAGGGGTGGCTGGAAAAACATCACTGTACCGTCTCTTTCTCCTCCCCCTGCCGTCTAGCACCTTCGGGGTGATTCACTGAAACGCAACAGTTCCATAAACAGCGATATTCCTATAAAAAGGGGCTGCAGTTGGCGAGTGAGTTCAGTTCTTGGAGCAGCCGTGAGGAGCTCCCAGTGAGGGAACGGACTGGAAGACTGTGTACGTGCATCGGAGGAGTGTACGTAACTGCGAGTGCAGAGTGGAACTGTGACGGACGAATTGGTGAATTGTAATTGTGTGCGCTACGTAATTCTGTGTAATCGGCAAGTGTTCCAACTGTAATTCGGTGGAAATAAAGAACATTTTGAGTCTGTGCAATTGGACTTTTAATTTCACGAACCCAGAAAGTTACAGTACTTACAGCATAGTAAGTCACCATTAAGGTAGTTGTTTTATGTGTTTATGAGAACTTCTAGTGGTTTACCGGGGAAAACATGAGTCAGTTGGACAATCTAATGTCATGTGGGCACGTTGGCCATAGTAGCTCAAGGTTTAGAGCGGCTGGACGAAAACCAGAAGATCCGTGGTTGAAATCCCGGCTATGGCATTGAATTTTTCAGTCTGACTCTATCTTTCCCTACTCTTCTCCAAGTTTCCTATCGGAAAGAGTGCGCGCATTCTTGTGCGATCCATATAAAGCTGAACCATTCCAATAAGGCATAACCTTTGAACCAATAATAGGAAACACGTGCAACTTTGGGAGAGTATAATAAACAATTGGGAGATTACTACACTACTCGTCTCACCATATTCTCTGAAGGTTTACGGAGAGTATCCTCGCCAATGTTACTTATTTCGGTTCGAATGGATTCCTTGACATCAATTGTCGCTGGTCTAGCCTTGTACACTCTATTTTTTAGATACCTCCACAAGAAAAATTCCGGTGAAGTTAGCTCAGGGGATTTGGGATGCCGCAGACCTTTTGAGATTACCCGGAAACTGGTTACAAGTTCCGTGGTGTATGGCAGGTTGCTCCAACTTGCTGGAAATAACCTTCTCTCGATTCGATATCATCCAGCTGCTCCACAAATGTCTTCAAGATGTACACTTCATTGTCTACAGTCGTATCATGTATAGATGCTGGTGGAGGACACTTCGAACATTTTTTCTGAAACGTAAGTAGTGTAATATAATCACCCAATTGTGTTATATTCTCAGAAAGTTGCACGTGTATCCTATTATTTGTTCATAAGTTACCCGTCAAACATTATTTTCTCAGGTGCTAGTAAGAACACCTGCTGTTAAACTTCAGTGTTTTTCAAAGTGTTCCTTTTTCTACAAATGCACATAAAAGAGAAAACATTGCGCGCGAAAGTTTCACGCACCCACCGAGTTCTATCTTTTGTTTAAATAATATGTACCCAATCCACTCTGTGTTTACTACCAGAGTTCGTGACAAAAGAACAAACACTTGATATTTCAAAGTACACGTTTTAAAAATGGAAGAAATTAAGAGATACAGCAAATACTTTTGGAAGGACTAACGACAATGGTTCAAAAATGAGTGGGATTACAGAATATTTGAAGTACCTTAATGAATATCTCCAGTTTAATATAGTTCAAGTCTTTAAAGCCCTTTTTTAACAGCGGAAACAAAAATTCCAATTAAAGGAATTATTGGGATGCAGAGAATTGTCCAACTTCTCCACCTTAATTTCCCGATAAAGTTCCCGATTAAGCGCATGAGAAACTTTGTACTGCAGTATATACGAGGCATGTTTTTTAAGTCAGTACCGTTTTGGAATTAAAAAAAGACGTGAATAGATATCGCAATAATTTTATTTTTACATGAAAGCCTGTACCTTAATCTACTTTTCTACATAATTTCCGTGAATATTGAGGCACTTGTCATAACGTGACACCAGTTTTTGAATACCCTCCTCATAAAATTCTGCCGTCTGACGTGTTAACCACTCTATCACAACTGTTTTGACTTCGTTATCGTCTTGAAGACGCTGACCGCCCAGATGTTTCTTCAAGTGCAGGAACAAATTGTAGTCGCTGGGCGCCAGACCAGGGCTGTATGGAGGATGATCTAGAGTTTCCCATTGAAAAGATTTGATGGGATCTTTAGTCCGATTAGCCACATGTGGACGGGCAATGTGATGCAGCATATGAATATTGAGGCACTTGTCATAACATGGCACCAGTTTTTTAATACCCTCCTCATAAAATTCTGCCGCCTGACGCGTTAACCACTGTATCACAACTGTTTTGACTTCATTATCGTCTTGAAGGCGCTGACCGCCCAAATGTTTCTTCAAGTGCAGGAACAAATGGTAGTCGCTGGGCGCCAGATCAGGGCTGTATGGAGGATGATCTAGAGTTTCCCATTGAAAAGATTTTATGAGATCTTTGGTCCGATTAGCCACATGTGGACGGACATTGTCATGCAGCAAAACGATACCCTTACTCAACCTGCCACGTCTTTTGTTTTGGATTGCACGGCGCAGATTGTTCAATGTCTCACAATAAGACGCTGCATTGATTGTCTCATTACGAGGCAGAAACCCCACCAGCAATAGTCCTTTTCTGTCCCAAAATACCGTGCACATGATTTTCCGGGCAGAAATTGTTTGCTTAAACTTCACTTTTGTGGGTGATGATGAATGTCGCCATTCCATGGATTGTTGTTTTGATTCTGGTGTGACGTAGGCCACCCATGTTTCGTCACCAGTAACAATTTGGTCTCGTAAAATATCTTCACCTTCATTGTGGTACCGCTCATGGAAAGTCAATGCACTGCCTAAACGTTGGGTTTTGTGAAAATCCGTCAACATTTTCGGAACCCAACGTGAACACAATTTCCGGTACTTCAAATTCTCGGTCACAATGCGATACAAAACACTACGAAAATATTGAGGAAAATAATCGCACAATGATGAAATTGTAAAGCGTCTGTTTTCTCTCACCTTTTCGTCCACTTTCTGCACCTAATCTTCAGTAACGACCGAGGGACGCCCATTCCGTTCATCATACCCATTTGTGCGGCCATCTTTAAATGCTCCCACCCATTTCCTTACCATTCCATCACTCATAATGTTTTGCCCGTAAACTTCACAGAGCTCACGATGCATATCGATCGGTTTTACGCCTTTAGCACTAAGAAATCGTATAACTGGCCGTACTTCACAATCGGCGGGACTCACGATTGTCGGAGGCATCTTAAACACTCAGTAACCAACGTATACAATGAAGAATTAGACTGTTATGGCGTCAGTGCGTAGACAAGAGATGTAGCTAACCAGCGCGCATGCGCGGAACGCCGACCGTAGCGCTGCGGCTGCGGAATCGCAAAACGGTACTGACTTTAAAAACATCCCTCGTACACTGATAGATTTTGAGTTCAGTCTTTCACTCAAACACATATGTGATCCCTTTTTCGGATCAAGTGAAAGGGAATATTGAGAAACCCCACATGTGATGTTTTTAATTGAGTCATCTATAACATTGTACTTTAAATATATACTGATACTCCAAACAGTATTCGTCTAATTATAGCACATAGAATATAACAAACACAATTAGAAAAAATATATATATAAGATACGAACAATAACTATTTCCTTACATCGGTTGATATTAGTTGAAAATTAAACCCAATTTGGGTTCATACACTGCTTAATTAGTGAACAGCTCTACGTTATTTAAAATCGTGTCCCATTTGATCAAACAAGTATTCGTCTAGTAAACAAGATCCCAGGTATGGTGCCTCGCTGACATGCACCCCTTCCCTTTTATTATGCAGCTGTGTTTCATCCACTGTCATTGACAGTTCCATCTCTGATTTTAGAGCCTTTCACTGCTACTTAAGTAATATGGGTCAAAAACGTCGTGAAACTACAAATGAAAAGAGATAAATTTGCATCAGATTGTTTAAAAAAGGAAAATCTTTTCAAGAAATCGTAGAAACCATTGGTACAGTGAAGACCAGTGAAGACTATTACATACAGGTTAGATCAGAACAAAACTTACAACAATCAATCAAGAAGTGTTCGTTCTGCAGTTCTATCCGAGATGGAGAAACGATAGTCACTTAGAGAAGTCAAGAGAAAACCTAAACTAAGTGCTCCAAAACTTTCTATTGCAGCTCAAACACACAGAGGAAAGTCAGTTTCAGTACAAACTATAACAAACGTGAGTATGGAGGCCGAACAGCCCGTAGAAAACCATACATCAGTAAAATCAATAGAAAGAAGCGAGCTTTCGCAAAAGAAGATAATTACGACGTGTTTGATTTCTGGAAATAAGGTTGTATTTACTGACGAGTCAATTTGATCAGTTTAAGTCAAAAGGGCGAGTAATAGTTTGGAAAAAAAGGAATTATGAGCTTGAGGAGAAAAATATAACAGTTTCAGTTAAACATTGAGGCGGTGCAGTACTTGTCTGGGGCTGCATGAGTGCAAATGGATTTGTATTTTATTGATGGAATTATGAACCATAATGTTTATATAAACATCCTAAAAACACATCTGTCCAGAAGTGTGAATAATATGCGTCTTTCTGAGGATTATATTTTCACACAAGATAATGATCCAAAACACATGGTTGGATGCTGACACCACCGCAATCCCCAAACATGAATCCAATAGAGAAATTTGTGGAGTATATTGGACAAAAATATTAGAAATCATCATATTTCAAGTATAAAGGAACTAAAGAACGCTCTGCTAGAGGAGTATTGTAAAATTACAGTGGAAACAACACAATTTTTGGTGAAATCCATGCCAAGGCGAAGGCAAGAGACTATAAAGAGAAATGGAGGGCCTACTAAGTACTAACCGTAATATTCTACATCATTTTCAATATGCAGACGAATACTTATTTTGCATCATATATTGCATATCTTTACTTTTGAATGTTTAAATATGTTTATGTGAATATATTGTCACCCGAACGTCGGAACAACCTATAGAGCGGGCAAGCAGGGGACGGTCGGCGTTCGTCACGCCCCCCTCGTTTGTCTTGTGGCGGTGGCGAGGGGTGGCTGGGAGAAAAAACATCACTGCGCCGTCTCTTTCTGTTCCACCTGTGTTCTCGAACTTACGGGATATTTAATCTAATCTAGAACCTTCCAGATCGGCCAGCTGACCCTATATAAGCAACACTTCGGGCAAGAGGAGAGAGTCAGAGTTCTTGGCGAGCAGTGTAAGAGTGCAGCGCTAGTGTACGACGAGAAGACTGTGTACGTGCATCGGAGTATTGTACGTAATTACGAGTGCAAGTGAAATTGTAACGGACGAACTGGTGAATCGTAATTGTGTGCATTACGTAATTCTGTGTAATTGGCAAGTGTTTAACTGTAAGTCGGTGGAAATAAAGAACATTTTTGAGTGGTGTAATTGGACTTTTCATTTCACGAACCCACAAAGTCACAATATACTATGTGTTTCTTTATTGTATTCTCTTTTTCAATAGTCGATAAATATGCCAGTGTCCCTTCTGTACTTTTTTCTGATGATTTTCCACTATCCATAAATTCTTAAACATAAACTCTTGCATTAGACGAATACTTTTTGGAGTGACTGTAGGTCGAACATAATTTAGAGAAACCCATGATCTTCTGACATTTTCTGTTCTGTTATGCAGCCATTGTGTCACCAAAACTGAAGAGAAACTCCACATGTACAAAGGATATGGGCATTTTCATGACCTTAATTTACCAGTACTGTTTCAAACAGAGACAATAATAATAAGAATTGGCCTCCGACTCTTTGATTTAATCTATTGTTATAGTTGATAAAATGTCTGGCAGTGGTGATGTTAGTGCAGAATATGAGGAAGAGCACACATTCCAACTGGCTGTATTATTTGTAATTCCACCAAACTCTTATGAGTCAGGCTTATCATGATAATGCGCCTATAAATGAGAAGAAAATGCAAGGCCTAACACGATTTGTGCCATTCTCAACAAAAGATGAAATCATTCAGAGCTTCTACGGCGATATATACAATTGGCCAACACGTATCAAAGAATGAACCTTGTGTAGAATGTAATGCCAAAGAGTTCTCTTTGTTACAATTTGTTTCGTTTTTGTCATTGTGAGCTATATAGTATGGGTTAAGTAATAATTTATGCATATTTATTATAACATATTAAGAAAGCCCACACATTCACTAAATAAATGTTAATATACGAGGGTGGGTCAAAAATTAATGCTTCCTATTTTTTTCTCTTTTAATTGCCAAGAAAATTGAAGCCAATTTACATAGCTTGAAAACTACAACATTGACGATTAATTTGTCACTATTCAATATAATCTCCGTCCTTTTCCACAGTTTTGGTCCACCTTTTAACTAGGGCATGTATTCCAGTGTGGTAAAACACACGGTCTTGCTTCCCAAGCCATTGGCACACGGACGTTTTCACAGCCTCCTCATCTTCAAAATGAATCCCACGATGAGCTTCCTTTAGTGGCCCGAACAGATGGAAGTCTGATGGTGCCAGGTCAGGGCTGTATGGGGAGTGAGGTAAGACTTGCCCTCCCAATTTCTCAATTTCTGCAGTGGTGTAACGGCTGGTGAGTGGTCTTGCATTGTCATGCAAATGAAGAACATCCACCATAGTTTTTGTTGGGCGAACTCAGCGAAGACGTGCTTTCAGCTTTTTGAGAGTTGACGTATTGGACAGAATTTATTGTGCATCCCTGCTCCAAAAAATCAATCATAAGTACACCCTCTGCATCCCAAAACACTGTCGCCATAACTTTCCCTGCCGACCGTTGAGTTCTGATTTTTTTTTTTTTTTTTTTTTTTTTCAGTGACATTGTGTGATGCCATTCCATTGACTGTCTCTTTGATTCACGTTCAGAAAAATGAACCCACGTTTCGTCTCCAGTAACAATTTTTTCCAGAAACTTCTCTCCCTCCAAATTGAAGCGCTGCAAGTGTTCGGAGGTTATTGTTTTCCTTGTTTCTTTGTTTGGGACGGTTAACATTCTTGATACCCAACGTGAACAAACTTTTGAGTAACCCAGTTGTTGAATAATCGTCATCATACTGCCTTTACTGAGAGAGGTAATGCGACACAATTCACCTGTTGTTACCCGGCGATCACCACGAATGATGTAATCGACTCGCTGAATGTTGCATGGAGTCACTACAGTCACCGGCCTTCCGCTTCGCTTTTCATCTGCCAATGGTGTTTGCCCTTCAATCACAGAACGCTATCTAATGCGAATGTCGATGTCAGTCATTTTGCAAGAGGATGCAGTGCTGCCAGCTGTTGACTTAGGAAGTTACTACTGCTGGGGATTGGAAAAGAAGGTTTGAGGAATTGCTCCAAATTCAAAGTTTTCAAATAACTTACTTATTTAAGGGAAAAAATAGAAGGCATTACTTTTTGACCCACCCTCGTAATTTCAAGAAAATGGATCAGGAATGTCTACAGTAAAATGGCATGCTACCCTCTACATTCATTTCAACGAAAAATGAGGAGAAAAGCCGATTTTAAGCATAACTTTAATTTTTTTTTTTTTTTTTTTTTTTTTTTTGCATTTCCTGAAAAATTTAGTTTTTCTGGACATTTGGGGTTTATTAAATATTCCGACTCGAGTGATTTCAGTACACTTATTTCACTAGCTGTCTAGTTTCTGAGTCAATGCATTTGTTCTGAATGACCTATTACGGAGGGCAAGTAATGATTTAACAGTGTACCTCGCCAAAATGTTGCATTAACCAAATTCACTGGCGTCAGTGACTGAGCTCTGTGAGTTTGGAATCAATCCAAATTAAGTTAAATGCGGTTCTAAGCTTCCTTAATGAAAACGTATGTCCACTCAAAAATTAATAATATTCATAACGCATGATGTAATTGTTGAAATAATGTACAATTATGACATGACAATGTAATGATTTTTCTTCTGATTTTTATGTGAATTATATCTGTCTTATATGAGATACCTTATTAGTGTTCATTTCATCTAGCCAGCAAAATAAAGCTTTGTTACTGGCCCCGTAGCTCAGTCCGTAGAGCATCTTCCTGTCGTGCTAGGGGTTCCGGGTTCGATTCCCGGCTGGGGTGGGGATTTTTCTCTAACCAAGATGATTCCCCTTCTTCCCCAGAGTCTAGAAGTATGAGTGAGAGTGTGAATGTGTGCGTGATCTAATGATACAACAGCCCTCGTAGATGTACATCTTTTCCATCTTGCAAATATATTAAGTAATATTTCAACCATTTTTGAGAAATAAAACAAACTAGCTAAACATATTCCATGTAAAGCGCCGTGGTCTTTGCTATAGTCTGTTACAGATTTAATTCTCTTTGTAGAGTTATTATGTGGCATTTCCTATATATCTGTCTGCGCACATTCTGCTTATGATATTTCTTGATTGCACTTATTCCATGATGAAACTCGGGTATTACCAGCCTTTTGTCACGTTTCTGGCTTCCACACACTTCCTGGTGCAGCTGTTCCGGGTTCTTGATAAGTAACGTGACTTCAGGTTTGCATTTCCCATTAAGTATTAATTGTTTGGTTGAAAATAAAACTGAGGAGTACGTTGTAATTTCGTCGTTTAGCATTCTATGAATTGTTCCAAAAGGCAAGAGTATCTGTAGTCATTCTTGCAATGTTTGACTTATGTTAAAACCTAATATTAAAACCTAATTCTTGATCAGCGATCTCGCTGTTGTTTCAAATAGTCTCAGTATCTGAAACTCAGGCCATTGTAAATAATTTTTTTGACTGATTAAATTTGACTAGGGCCCGCCTCGGTAGCGTAGATGGTAGCATGTCTGACTCACGTTCAAGGGGTCCCGAGTTCGAATCTCGGTCAGGGTGAGTTACCTGGATAAGGTTTTTCCGGGGTTTTCCCTTATCCTGAAAGACGAGTGTTGGGTAACTCTAAGCACTATGGACCCCGGGCTCATTTGAGCATTATTTCCCCCATTGCATTCATCGTTCGATATTAATTATAATTTCCTTTCCATTGTATTATATGTACAATTATAGTTGAGTTTGAAAAAAAACTTTCGCTTAAGAGAGCAGGTGCAAATTCACTGAGCAAATATACGAGGGCTGTTCAATAAAGAATGATCATAACTTTTCGCATTAAAATTCAAACTTTTTATATTCTGTTAGCGTAATGTGAAACAAACACGCCGTAGTAGTTTCATTGTTGGTAGTCCTGGTTCCCCCCTGTGAGAACCAGGCCAGTTCAGACATGTTCAGTATCGCCTACCACTGCAATGGAGGTAACACGCGAGGAACAATATGCGGCTTTGAAATTCTGCTTTCGTCTCAACAAATCTTCAGTTGAGGCCTATACAATGCTACAGGAGGCCTATGGAGAGTCTGTTCTTCCCTACAGTACACCTCGAAGATGGTTTAAAATGTTTAAACAGGGGAGACAATTAATTTCAAAGGAAGGTGAACCCGGTGCTCCAGTTACTGCTCTTACGGAAGAAAACATCAACACTGCTGCTGCCAGGACGACGAATTACTTTAAGATCACTTTCTGAACTACTGAGCATTTCATTGGGCGCCACCCACAGGTTGGTGACAGAAACATTACACATGAGACATGTTTGTGCGCGATGGGTTCCAAAATGGCCGCATATTGCTAATGTTGCTGAATATCTTGCAAAAATCAACGTGAAGTGCATCTCTCACTCTCCCTATAGTCCGGATTTAGCCCCATGTGACCTTCCATCATCAGAAGCAGTGGTGAAGGCTGCGGAGGTGATTTTGAAGGATCTCTCAAAAATGGTTCCCAGCATGTCTTTGAAGACTGACAGAAACGCTGGGACAAGTGCATCGAATTCAGGGGAGACTGTTTTAATGAGGACCATCAAAATTATAAGTATGAGTAAAGGTACGTTGTCAAAACAAAACAAAACAAAAAAAAGTGATCATTCTTTATTGAACAGCTACATTCACCAGCGTACTTTATTTAATCCAATATCCTCCCCTCCTGTGCTACGAAAACATACGTAATACATTATGCAGTTCAGTATTACTACATTATTTCTTTGTGTGTAAGATATTTTATTTATAAAATCCTGCTTCGCCCAGAGCACTTTCTCCAGGGTGAATCCATTTCAAAGTCAGAAATACTATCCTTGAAATTACAAAGTAAATATGTACTGCATTATTTGCTCCATGTACATATCCAAACCACTAACAAGTGAAGTAATTGGACAGAAAGCCAAGAGACACGGCTATTTTAGTGACTGCACACAGCGACGCCAACCTGCCAGTGTGCGCTGGTGTCAGCCTGTTGAAACTAGTGACGTAAATCGCTTGACACTCGCTATGACGCGGGCGTCAGGACTCTCCCAGCACGAGTTAAACCAGAGTTAGCTTTATTTCCTAGCCAGATAACGTGGCAAGCATATTATGATTTCCTCTACACCATTTTTCCTTCCTCTTTTCCGTGATTGGGTAACACATACCTTTGAAAGGTGACAAATGAGCCTATGCAGTACAAGGAAAGGCGATAAAAGCGACATAAACATTGTCATGATATATGTATGTGCTAGCATTGGGGAGCAACATGCTTCTTTGAAGATAGAAAAATTTTCCGGGCTCAGTAGACGTGGTCGGATAGAGTTGGAAGATCCATACGTTTCGTTCACGTCTGTGGTGAACATCACCAGTAGTGGCGTGGTCAGAGTCTTTGGGTGAAGTTTCAGTCACA
The DNA here is from genome assembly GCA_030765055.1 of Mantis religiosa. Lineage (NCBI taxonomy): Eukaryota > Metazoa > Arthropoda > Insecta > Mantodea > Mantidae > Mantis > Mantis religiosa. The sequence continues at coordinate 83,904,793 of CM060958.1, forward strand.
ACTGACTGAAGTCATAACTGAGTCAGCTCCACGGCTGACCACGGCTCCTGAGCCCGGAAAATTCTTCTATCTTCAAATTAGACTTCGGCCGTGAAAGCTTACGATTGTTCATAACATCCTTCTTCCTCTAATATGTTTCTATCCTTCTAAAAATTAACAGAATGTACGCTAAAAGTCCTATTCATGATCGCCATCAATAATCCTATCTGCGGTAAAACCCCATTTAGGGTGGGCAGCAAAATCATTCGGGCTGAACCTCAGCCTGCCAGCAGCGCTGAGGATGAGGATGGGTGTAGGAATCAATGACCTCACAACGAGATATCGATACGAAACAAAAATAAAAGACAGAAAAAATGAATAGAGATAAACAATGACAATAGTCGTTAAGATATAATAAGTATAAAACAGTTTGTGTAAAAGTTGATGTGTACTGTCCACACAACACAAGAAGGCAAGGCTAAGGGATGTGTAACGTAACCACCTTTGCAGGCCGCATACTCTGTTCAGATGTAATCATGTCTTCTGGACAGCAATGTGTCATACATCGGCAGGTGCGAGAAAACATATCATAGACACACGGAGCTTCCAATCGCTCTATTTGTTTTTCGTAACTTACTGTACGTCAGCTTACTAATATTTCACTCTTTTAATGGACCAGATAAGACCTGATAAGAGACGATCTCAGCGCTGGTCACCTGAAAGCCAATATGTCTCAACGCTCTCTTGAGCAATAATCACCTTTGCTGTCCGCATGACGTTTATGCTCGCCGTCTGCATATGATAAGGATGCTAGACGAATCTTAAATACATAGTGTTGTCACATAACTCATACATGCATAACATATAACACTGTAGTTACTGCAATGAGGATGAGATCCGGCAGCATGTGTGACCATAATCACCATCATACACTCAATTCGTAGTAAACAAATCCACTACCAGAGCAGATAAGCAGTTCAAGCCCTCTCCCTCTTCATACCCCGCTTGCCTTTTTTGGTGGGTAGACAGTACCTTTTCCATCCTAAGAGGAAGTTTTGAACCGAAGGAACACCTACATATATATTTATAATACTTCACATGCATTCCAGATGCATTGATTGATTCCATTGGGTAATGCATTTAAGTTACCGAGTTATGATACTTAAGTTTGACAAATAAATAAATTTAAATACAGAGGATCTACTCCCATTAGTCCTGGACC